>SJYT01068431.1:361275-494269 GCA_006410635.1 Cephalophus harveyi | reverse complement strand
GATCCAACCAGTCCATTCTGAAGGAGATCAACCCTGGGATTTCTTTGGAAGGAATGATGCTAAAGCTGAAACTCCAGTACTTTGGCCACCTCATGCGAAGAGTTGACTCATTGGAAAAGACTCTGATGCTGGGAAGGATTGGGGGCAGGAGGAGAAGGGGACGACCGAGGATGAGATGGCTGGATGGCATCACTGACTCGATGGATGTGAATCTGAGTGAACTCCGGGAGATGGTGATGAACAGGGAGGCCTGGCGTGCTGCGATTCATGGGGTCGCAAAGAGTCGGACACGACTGAGCGACTGAACTGAACTGAACTGAGGAAATGAACTGAACTGAGATATTACAAAAGTTGTCTAAGGTTTTCACTCAGTAATCTTCCTCCAGAAAGTATTTTCTTTTGGTTTCTGGTAGACAATGAGAGTGAAGATCATCTTAAATATAGCCTGCCTATGCGCTCAGTTGTATCTGACTCTTTGCAACTCCATGAACTGTAGCCCTCCAGGCTCTTCTGTCCGTGGAATTTTCAAGGCAAGAATACTGGAGTAGATACCATTTCCTATTCCATGGGATCTTCCCATTTTCATAATCCAGGGGATCTTCCCAACGGAGGGATCAAATCTGTGTCTCTTGCATCTTCTGCATTGGCTAGCAGAGTCTAACACTGAGCTGCTGGGAAGCCCTAAATCTAACCTAGAAGTAATCAAATTCAAACCTCACTTTAAGTCATTGTGAAGTCTAGCTTTTTTCTGACTCACTTTTATGCAATGCAATTCAAAAGAAATACAATATGAGACAAACATACCATTTCAAATGGTTCATTTAAAAAGTAGGAAGGAAAAGGAGAAAGTACCATGAATTATTACTTTATTTAATCAAAATAAATCTGAACTATTATTGCTTTAGCATATTATCAGTGTAAGTTTGTTAATGGGATAATTAACATTCTTCTTTTTTGTAGTAAGTCTTTAATACCTGCTTTGTATTTTACAGTCACAGTATATTTCGACCTGGACTGGGTGTATTTTACATGCTTCATAACCACATTATAGCTTGTGGCTACTTTATGGGACAATAACTTACTCCTAAATCATAGCCTTCCGATAATTGTAACTGGAACTCTGGACTCTTTACTGTGATGCCCTTTTTTTGAGGTTCCTGGCTTCCAATTTTGTTTCTCAACTTCATGAGACTTCCATAATTTCTGCTTGACTTCCTAGACTTTTAACTGCTACTTTATGTTCCATTTAGCTATGAATCAGCAAATTCCTTCATAGGAAACATGGAACAGAATATCAAGCTCACCTAAACACACTTAATTCTCTCTGTCATTTTGGTCTCTCAAGTCCTGGTTGCCTGGGTAGCACAGAACTCCAAGATTCTGTCTTTCCTTGTTATACTGTTGCAGGAAGGGGGACCACTTCCAGGGCCTGAAACTGGACTGTTGTCTAACACTTGGAAGTGAATCGTCCGAAGAGACTTATGTGCTGACAAAGCAAGAGATTTTATTAGGAAAGGGCACCCGGGTGGAGAGCAAGGTAAGGGAAACCAGGAGAACAGCCCTGCCACGTGGCTCACAGTCTTGGGTTTTATGGTGATGGGATTAGTTTCCGGGTTGTCTTTAGCCAATCATTCTGACTCAGAGTCCTTCCTGGTGGTGCCAAGATGGCATCACTCAGCCAAGATGGATGCCAGAGAGAAGGCTCCTGGGAGGTGGTTGGACATGTGGCGTCTCCTTTTGACTTTTCCCGAACTCTTCTGGTTGGTGGAGGCTTATTAGTTCCATGTTCCTTACCAGGACCTCCTGTCCTAAAACAACTCGTGCATATTGTTACTCTGGTGCCTGGCCAGAGTGGGTGGTTTCAATCAGTGTGCTTCCTCTCACAATACTGTCAACAAGCAGCTCAGATTCCTGGCCCTTTCCTGCCATTTTTCACTTAATTTAGTAGTCTCTTGGACCTGTGTTCCATTTTTTTTTTTACTGAAAAATATAAAAACCCTGGTGTAAAATATACAAATATCGTAGTACATGCCACAGAATAATCAGTGATAAATATTATCCCTGTGAGATGTAGGGATACATGCCCCATTCAGTTATTCACTGTAAAATGAGAACAAGAGAATTCCAGGCCTTGAGTCATGTGTGATTTATGTTAAGACTGATGCCTCATCTAATTCTACCTTTATTGAGGTAGAGACTATTGACAACAAAATCCCCAAGCTAAAGGCATTAACAAAAATTAATTTAACACTGAAAGGAAAAATGAGAAGTGCTCAGTAACCAATTCTCAGGAGCCCTAAGGGGAATCTCAAGAAAAAAAATAATAAAATTCCAAAAATAGTTTCTGAAATAAAGAAAAAATATTTCTAAAAGATATCTCTTGTGTGGAAAAAAATCTTGGAATCTTACTTGTTATCTGAATTCAATATGATGTGGAAAATTATGTTTTATCCAAATACTAGTTAACTCATTTCTAAAAATAATTTATTGGATTTATTGATTTGCACTGTTGTGCTAGTTTCAGGCATGTAGTAAAGTGTATCAGTTATACGTTTACATATATCCACTCATTTTTAGATTCTCTTCCTGTATAGGTCGTTACAGAATACCGAGCGGAGTTTCCTGTATCGTATAGTAGGTCCTTATTAGTTATCTATAAGTCAACTCGTTTTTTTAAGTAGATAGGAACTATATTCAAATTCAAAGAGAACTCATCTGGGATAAAAATGTCAACACAGAGAGTGTAAGGAAGTGTTTGAGTTTTCTTATTGCTTGTACTAATCACAATTCCTAGGCCAGGCAATAAATGCTTAGTATGAATGTAAGTAACTATTTATTTAATTAATTTTCATGTGTTAAAAACCCATGTGAAGTGACTCAGTCGTGTCCAACTCTTTGCAACCCCATGGACTGTAGTCTGCCAGGCTCCTCCATCCATGGGATTTTCCAGGCAAGAATACTGGAGTGGGTTGCCATTTCTTTCTCCAAGGTATCTTCCCGACCCAGGGATTGAACCCCGGTCTCCCGCATTGCAAGCAGATTCTATCGTCCGAGCCACTGAGAAATCTATATGTCAATATAATGCTTCCTCTTAGGATCAGCTTCACTTATTTCATCTTGTTGCATATTCACTACCACACCACAAACAGAGGATGGACACTCAGTTGCTTAGAAAATATTTATCTGGATGCCAGACCATTCCTAAACTACTCCTCTTCGTTCCACTTTGATTTCTTCTACAGAACTGTTCAGCCTCATTTGCACGGTCACCTAGCACTAGAAGCGAAGGTCTTGATGCAGCTATCACAAAGGCAGTATGTTCAAACACTGGTTGAGCCACATTCAGAAGTAATTAGAAGAGTACATATGTCTGGAGAGACAAAAGTGGGGAGCCGTCCAACATTACCCTTTTATCCCAAAGCACAATGACCATATTCCTAAGGAAATAGACAATTTATAATGGTGTTCTAAGACCAGTCGCTGCCTTTTTATCCATCCTCACCTTACCTATCTCTCCCCACTGTCCCAACACCACTGGATCTTTTCTGATTCTCAAATGTATTTAACTTTCATTCTACACTGTATGGAAAAGGAAATGGCAACCCACTCCAGTATTCTTGCTTGGAGAGTCCCATGGACAGAGGAGCCTGGTGGGCTACAGTCCATGGAGTTGCATAGAGTCAGACAGGACTGAGTGACTAACACTATGCTGTATGGGCTTCCCTGGGGACTCAGATGGTAAAGAATCTGCCTGCGATGCAGGAGACCTGGGATGGATCCCTGGGTCAGAAGATCTCCTGAAGAAGGGAACAGCTATCCACTCCAGTACTCTTGCCTGGAAAATTCCATGGACAGAGGAGCTTGACAGGCTGCCGTCCATGGGGTCGCTAAGAGTCGGACACAACTGAGTGATTAACACACTCCACTGTATATTTACCCATTCTGCTACTCTCTCTAAACCTCCGGCCCTCTCAGACAGGTTTAGTTCTACATATCCCTAAAACCCCACCTTCAGTTAAATTCCCTGTGCATGTACTCAGAACCTCTGGATCTCATTGAATTTATATGAGTTTAGATTTGCAGTTTTGTGAATGATTCTCTTCCTTTGATCAGCAAGGGCATGGATCACTTTTCCTTGTGTGGCATTATCCCCAGGGCCTGTGTCAGACCTTGTGTCAAAGTACATAGCTTTTCATCTCCTAATAAACTTTCCTAGGATTCTAGGAACTTTAGAAAATTATTTCTTACACAAAACAATCAAATTATTTTGATTTTAAAATAAATTAAACTTAGAAAAAATAAATTTAGAGTTGCAATGGATTTTTGATAAACTAACATATAATCACTTCATCTTCATTTCAATTTGCTGAACCAGTGCATCCTAAAGGAAATCAGTCCTGAATATTCATTGGAAGGACTGAGGCTGAAACTGAAACTCCAGTACTTTGGCCACCTGATGTGAAGAACTGACGCGTTGGAAAAGACTCTGATGCTGAGAAAGATTGAAGGCAGGAAGAGAAGGGGACAACAGAGGATGAGATGGCTGGATGGCATCACCAACTTGATGGACATGAGTTTAAGTAAGCTCCAGGAGTTGGTGATGGACAGGGAAGGCTGGCATGTTGCAGACGATGGGATCACAAAGAGTCGGACAGAATTGAGTGACTGAACTGAACTGGACTGAATCACTTCATCTCACTGGTAAGAAAGTTGAGGTCCAGAAAGTACCAGTGATTTGTTACTTCAGGTTATTTTTTTTTTAAATTTATTTAATTTTTAATTGAAGGATAAAACTTTTACAGAATTTTGTTACTTTATGTCAAACATCAACATGAATCAGCCATAGGTATATATGTATGTCCCCTCCCTCCTGAACCTTCCTTCCGTTTCCCTCCCCAGCCCACACCTCTAGGTTGATAGAGAGCCCCTGTTTGCGTTCCCTACTTTGGCTTATATTGATGATGATGACAATATCCAAGCCATCACAGTCAATAGCAGACTAGACCACGATGAATTCCCTTTTTCCACTACAGCACATTTTCAGAGATTCTCAGCAATGATATAACAGCACAGCGATGATAAAGTGCCAAAGTTTTTAGAGGATTTGTTTTCCTCAGAGAATCAAGCTAATGTTACCCCTAAAACTGAGTCACTCTAATTTACACACACTTGAAGAGCAATTTTAGTTTTTCTTTTTTTGGTAATAAAGACATTTATTAAATTAGCTAGAACATTTTACCTACAAGTACAGAAAGCCTAACAAAAGATGGTTTATGTAATAATAACTTTCATATGTCACATAATAATCAGTCCAAGGGTAGGGCAGTGTGAGGATAATTCACATGTTTAATGATATAATCCATGAGTCAATTTCTTTTTGTCTTCTTGCTCTGCAAATCTTAACATATTGGCCCCTATCCTCATGACTTTTTTCTTTTTTTTGGTTGCAGTATGACTACAGAAGTTTGAAGCATCATATACTCACAAAAAGCTCCTCAAGTTTGTCAGTGCTTCTTCTCATTTACCAAGAGAAACTTCCTCAGGATATCTAAAGTCTCACTGGCCAGTGCTGTGCTACAGGCTCAGTTTTGAACCAATTACTGGCAACACAATCATATAATCACTAGGGCTAACTCAAACCAATCAGCGTTTTGTTTTTCAAAATTATTTTTATTATTGAAACATAGTTGACTTACAATGTTAGTTTCAGGTGTCCAGCAAAGTATATTTCTTCAGGTTATTTATAGTTATAAGTAATCCCGAGATATTGAATACAGTCCCTTGTGCTATACAGTAAATCCTTGCTGCATATCTATTTTATGCATAATAGTGTGCACCTGTTTATCCCAGCCTCTTAATTTATCCTCCCCCTCTTCTCCTTGGTAACCACACAAATTTGTTTTTTATGTCTGTGAATTTGTATCATCATTTTAGATTCCATGTATATGGTATAGTATTTGTCTTTGTCTGACTTACTTTACTTAGTATAATAATCTCGGAGTCTATCTCTGGCAATCAGCATTTACTTTCTTACTTTGGATAGGGGTACAGTTTCTCTTGAGGGCTTCTCTGGTGGTTCAGGGGTAAAGAATCTGCCTGTAATGCAGGAGACCCGGGTTTGATCTTTGGGTTGGGAAAATCCCCTGGAGAAGGGAATGGCTACCCATTCTAATCTCCTTGCCTGGGAAATCCCATGGACAGAGAAGCCTGGAAGGCTATAGTCCTTGGGGTTGCAAAAAGTTGGACACAACTGAGGGAATAACACTTTCACTTTTTCACAGTTTCTCTTGAAGCAAATGGCTACTCAGAAGAAGGGCAAGTGTGGAAGAAATTGATGTCCATAAGTAATGGATAGTCCTTGCCACATTTTTGTAAATATCAAATAACTGTCTAATTGGGATTCAACAAGCATAACGTTAACTATTTTTGATCACTCTCAAATTTTACAAGAAGCTTGAATGATATTATTTCAACTTCCTTCTGAGCCTTAATCATGGGTAAAATACTTCAAATTGTAAACATTTTATAAGATCAAACTTTAATTATTCAGAACTCAAACTGCATCTATTAAGCCCTGTAAAAATAAATGTATTTTTTTGTCATTACTCATCCAACAGCTACTTATAAGCTTCTGTCTTAAAAGGAACAAAGACCAACTATTTATATGAAACTGATTGATATGAAGACACATCCGGAGGATCTGACTGTATTGTGTCAGATAAAATTAGTATGCCAGGAGCTCAAATGTCATAAAGACAGAAGACTCAACTTCATAAGGAACTTATTAGTAGTCAGACATAGTGCATTGTCCGGCACAGACATATGCTGTCTACGCCAAACATCCATGATGCTATCTTAATGAACAGAGAAAGAACTCATTTTGGATCTTTAAAGTTTACCATCAAGTTGAATAATTACACTGACTATTGGAAAAAAAGGAGCTCTCAAATTTTTCATGCTCCTTTCTCATATAAAAATATTATTTCTCTCCCAAATCTTCCCCTGACACTCAACCATTGTACACCATATCAAATAAACAGATAAAAATATTAATTTCCCCCATCTCTGTTCTACACTATGAGTGTTCATGTTTATTTATAATCACATGGATTCTCTTGGGCTGCAAGCAGACTTAGAGAGAAGGCCCCCATGTCCATTTACTCAGTCTACATCACACTTAACACAGAGCCACATGCAGAAATGGGCCTTGTGATCAATATCAGGAATTGGACTGTGAAAGGTAAAATTAAAATGAACTTTATACTTATTTAAAAATAAATGTAGCTTCCCATTCAAGAGAAGAATACTGTTACGGGGAAAATATGATTGAAACTTCATCTTCTCATGAATACTAATATTGAATGTCAAATTAAAGAATAGAAAAAAAATTTAAAAAATGCTATAATGTCTCAACAAGAACTAGACACTTTGTTATATATAGCTATGTATACATATATAAAGCTATATATATATACACATAACTGTACATAGATACATAACTATACATACTCACACCATACACACATAGGAAACTATACACATATTAACAAAATCACAAATAATTTTACTTTACTAATTGAAGCTGGAGGCCACAGAAACCAATCCCGTTAATCTGACCACCGAGGCTATGAAAGAGCTCCGAGTCTTGAAGTTGGGGTATTTTTTGGAAGATGATGGAAAGTAGAGAACATAGACCAAGATCTGGCCCAGGATAAAGGCTCTAGGCTAGAACCTCCACTGGCCCCACTGCCCCTGCCATCTCTGGCAGCTCATTTCTGGAACTGCAGAATCCCCACCCCTGATTTCCACACTTCTGAGGCCAAAATACATTATTTCTACAATGTCCCTTTATCTTTCCATTACTCCTTTAACATAAATTCCCGGTTATGTAAGCCTAAGACAAAAACCTCAGTCCAGCTACTATGGAAAGAGAAAACAGAACTGCAAATTCCCTTTTTTTTTTTTTTTTTCTGAAATGGGGTTCCACCAAACCAATGCAACGGGGAAACTGTCCAAGCTACGAAGGGCATAGAGACACTGAGTAGCCAGGAGAACAAAAAGGTGCTATCGCCATTTGTCATTTGTGTAAATACTTCTTCCCATGCTTAGATTTCCAGAAAGGAATAAAGAAATGGAAACGTGGAACATCACACAACCTTGCAACAATGAGCATACCCACTCTGTCCCCAAAGGGAGGCAAAGTGATGTCTTGGTAATTATTTCAATCCAGCTCAAAACCCGGTGATACCCATTCCTGCTATCCAGGCACCATCCCATGCTGAAATTTGGCTTTCCTGAATCAAATCTTAAGTAGTGTACACCATATACAATAATGAAAGAAACTAAACATAAATTTGAGATTTAGGTATGTAAATATATTCATCACATGGCAAAACCAGAAATGTAGGTGTCATTACCCTCACTTCAACTGTGTGAAAGCGAAGCCCTGTTTATGACTTCTCTCCTTCATCACTTGCTCTGCGTACTCTGCCTTCAACCAGCACTGCAGCTGACTAAGCCGTTTTTTAGCCTAGCAAGTTACCGAAGCTTCTGCTCTTGTTGCATCCAAGCTTTTGGCAGTCTTTCTAGTTTATGATTTTTTTCTTTCATTGAATCATACCATCATAAATAAGATAAGAAGGTGCCCTGAGAGATCACATGTGTTCCATCCATAACCCTCCTTCTTCACTGTAAAGTAATAGCCTTATTTTTTCTTCACAATCAAGATCAGTCACACCAGCCATACTAAAATGTGTATCATTTCATTTCTTTTCTAGAGTCATATGAAGCTGAAAACGACCAGGCTGTGAAAGAGCTTCTATACCTGGTGAAACATGCTTATTATGGACTAATATCTCTAAACCTCTAGATCTCAAGTTTATGAGAATGAAAAGCAAAAATTTTTAAAGTAACCGAGATTTCACAGTAGGTTATTCAAGGATTCTATAGTGAATGAACCTTCTGGGTTATGGCAAATATATAGTAAGTCTAATGACTCAGAACATAGCAATCCTTTTTCTTTTTTCCTCTCAAGTGTTTTCCCCAGGAGAAGAAATAATATGTGGAAATCTGCAACAATGTTAGAGCAGTAAGAATCCTTAATGTATATTTCTTTAAGATGTTTAATGGGCAAAGACACAAATCCATATTAAATATCTGTTGCAGAGAAGGAAACTGATGCAGGCTATTTTGGAAGTATTCCTATGTTATTATCCTGCTCTGGACACCTGGATGGTCCTCTTAGATATAATATATATCTACATTTTCGTGTCACTTCTGGTGCATAGTAATGTGGACATCCATCAGTGGGCACAGCCTGAATGGTCTTGGTAAAGGGGAGGTCTGAATTTTTTAATCCATGATGAGCCACCGTGGAAACTTGCTCCATGGCCACTTGAAATACACAGTAGAGCAAAGAAGGATACTTCAAAAAAATCACTACTGATTAGTAAGAACCTCCTCTGCAGCAGGTGTGACCTTTTGTAAGCATTCCAAAATAACCTTACAATGTGTGATTTTTCTGAAAGATACATACCTCCTCCCTAAATGTCCTTGCTACACATGTCCAAATTTGACCTTCTAATCCCACGACTACATTGTCAAACTATTAGCCAGATCAGTGGGTCACTAGAAAAATCCACTGTAGTGGTAAAACTGTGTATTTTTGTGAAATTTATCTTCAAATTTGGGGCTTTTCTGATTTGGTAAAAAATCCAAACTCAGTGGTAAAGAATTCACCTGCCAATGCAGGAGATATGAGTTTGATCACTGGGTCAGGAAGATCCCCTGGAGAAGGAAATGGCAACTCATTCTGGGAAATCCCATGGACTGAGGCTACAGTTCATTGCGTTGCAAACAGTCGGACACAACTTAGTGACAAAACAACATCTTCAAACTTATACCCTGCATTAACCTTGCCCAAGTATTTAAGATTGCCTATAATTCTTTCTCTCCAGATGCTATCACTATGGATTATCTATGTATCAGTAGTAGACCATCAAAATACGCTTGGGAATGATGAGACATTCAAAGTCTCACTGGAAACTAACAGGAACATAGTTCAAAACATAAGACAAGACATTTAGAGTATATTGCTGTCCTTGCTTGTTTAGGCAAACTTCTATTGATTCTTTCTGTTGGGAGATAGAGGAAAACCATTCCCAAATCCACAAATGCATTCCAAGTGCCAATGAATGTACTGAGTTTCTCCAGCACAGAAATCATGTCTAGAACAGCGTTACCCTTAGAATCAACCCTATTTCACTTAAGGTAATTCAGGCTTATTGTGCTTCCTTTTCTGCACTTCCACTATTGGAAACACAGGTGGAGTTATAGTGGGATCACCACTCCTGTATTTCTCGTCTTTGATAGCATCACTAGCCATACTTCGGAGAAAAAGATTTTCTGGGGATGGGTTATTGCTTTTCATTTTTAAATTTACCATATTTCATTAAGAACAAGAAAGTCCAGAGGAAACTACTTTATGGCTAATCAAAACTAGTGGAGATTTTGCTAGTATTGGGGTATGTGTGTATTGTATTCCAAAAATAGAATGATTTGGAGGTCCATTGAGCCAAATATCTATTATCCAATATTATCTGCAAAAGGTCTATATACTATCATTTTCCCAGTGGCAAATGACTCCATATTCTTTTGAGAAAGACTAGGAGAAAAGCTCATGATATCTACTTTGATATTATTGCAAGATCCAATCACAATGCTATCCACCTCTCTGTCATTCAAGGAGACCTAAGTCTAGGAACTGATTCAGGGGTTGGGACTGGGTTTAGAATAATAAATTTATATATAATCTCTCAAGTTTACCAGAATTCATCATACATGAAGTTCCACCCTCCCTCAACATTCACAAAGTATTGTGTATATTCTTTAGGAATCTTCTAGAAATCTTGAATGTGCTTTGTTGTAAAGAATCTCCAAATAGTTTAGTTCAGTTCAGTTCAGTCGCTCAGTCATGTCCGACTCTTTGCGACCCCATGAATCGCAGCACGCCAGGCCTCCCTGTCCATCACCAACTCCTGGAGTTCACTCAGACTCACGTCCATCGAGTCAGTGATGCCATCCAGCCATCTCCTCCTCTGTCATCCCCTTCTCCTCCTGCCCCCAATCCCTCCCAGCATCAGAGTCCTTTCCAATGAGCCAACTCTTCACATGAGGTGGCCAAAGTACTGGAGTTTCAGCCTCAGCATCATTCCCTCCAAAGAAATCCCAGGGCTGATCTCCTTCAGAATGGACTGGTTGGATCTCCTTGCAGTCTAAGGGACTCTGAAGAGTCTTCTCCAACAACACAGTTCAAAAGCATCAATTCTTCGGTGCTCAGCCTTCTTCACAGTCCAACTCTCACATCCATACATGACCACAGGAAAAACCATAGCCTTGACTAGACAGACCTTTGTTGGCAAAGTAATGTCTCTGCTTTTCAAAATGCTATCTAGGTTGGTCATAACTTTTCTTCCAATGATTAGCCAGTGTCAAAGACTCCTGAGGGTCTGTTTACCCTGATAGCCTTTTTATTGTGAAGAGTAAATGAAACTACTTGGCCTCTGCTCCTTTGCAATCCTCCTACCTACTGAAGCTAGAAAACTGTTTCAAGTACCATCACTCTCATAAGCATCTTAAATCCTAAGCAAATTACAAATAAGCACATTTCATAGATGTTGACACTCTCACGACGCAATGTTTCTCAAAGTCTTGTTAAGGAGAGTATCTTTTGATCTTTCTCAGGGGAAATAGTTAGGAAATGATTTGTAGTAACACAAGATAAATGCAGCCCAATCTTCCAAGCCCAAAGTTATGGAACTTCTCCTAGGTATTATGCCAAGGAATTATTTTGGTACTTTATCTATTTTCTTTCTTTTAAGTACAGGTTACTTTTGAGCTCCAGGTTTTAGATTTTAGGCATTCATCCAAGCAAATAATTAAATCCCAGGAAATCCAACCAGCATCCTGAAATCATATCAATTAATTTGATAAAATCAAAAATAATGATCTTCCTTCATTTTAAGAATAAGCTCAGATGCATTCCTACACATATTTTCTAGATTTTGGTCAACAGGAATTGTTAAAGTCATATAGATTTTTTAACATAAAAGCATTGTCAGGAAGGTTTACTATTGTAATTTCTTCCAGAAGTATTCTGGGATATAATGCTTGCTACATTTGGGTAGGTAAGAAGAGTTTATAAATGCTCACAACAGATGGCTAAGAAGAATGTTCTACTTTTAAGGTAAAATTCTTAAGAGAAAGAGCCTTCATGCAACAGTGAACTCAAAATGCCTTCATGCAACAGTGAAAATCTTATCAATAAGGAAGTAGGGCTTCTAAGGGAACTGGAAGACCCCTGAATTTTCTGCATATATTTTCATGCAAATTCTATTTTTTTTCCTGATCACTATCCTATTGATCTAAGATCTAGAGAAGCTTTGAATTTAACTGATATTATCATTCAGTGTCTGCTGATTAAACACTGAATTTACCTTATGCTACTTTACCTCAATGTCAGCATAAGCTCAAACAAGAGATGAGGGATTTAAATTATGTGAATCTTCCCATATATCCTCAATTTAATTCTTTCAGTTCTAATCCTTTTCAATCATTTTCCTAACTTTGACATAAAATATTTAGTGAAGCTTTGAATTTAGTAGATATTGTAATTTGGCTTAAACTTTAAATTTTGGCAGCTTCCACTCTATGTATCAAGAAAGTCCCTGGAATTTAACTGATTTCTTTAAAAAAATTTTTCAGGTGATTTTAGCTTGTCTTGTCATCACCTTTCAGCCACCTTGGCTTCCTCTTGTCTTTCATTCATGGTAGTGACAGAAAAGACATTCAAAAACTGCCTTTCAGGAAGTGCATATTCTAGATGACCACAAGTCATCACTCGTGTGTTTCCATATTTCCAACCTAGAAGACTATACTAACTCCAAATGGGTAACACAATCCATTCTAAATATGTATACTAATCATGGATTCCATTGCTTATAAGTAACTCTCTATTCCCAATGTCTATAAAGTTTGAAGTTCTTGATTGCAAGCAACAGAAAACAGCTGAGTCTAACTTAAGCAGAATAAAAATTTACTGGAATGAATTTGTGGCAAAACTGACAGTAAAAAAAAAAAAAGTTAAGAGCCAGAAGACATTATATAGCAGAGAAACATGCAACATTAAAGCTCACAGATGGGTCACCATTCTTAGACATGGTTGCAACAGGACACCGATACCATTGCCCCTTCCAATA
The DNA here is from genome assembly GCA_006410635.1 of Cephalophus harveyi. Lineage (NCBI taxonomy): Eukaryota > Metazoa > Chordata > Mammalia > Artiodactyla > Bovidae > Cephalophus > Cephalophus harveyi. The sequence continues at coordinate 481,013 of SJYT01068431.1, read as the reverse complement.
CTGTTGTCTCTGCCTTGAAAACTTCATAAATGGCTTTCACATTACTTTTCATACTGGTTTTCTAATGCCACCATAATAAATTATGCAAACAGTTTAAAGCAACAAAACATTATCTCACAGTTCTGTAGGTCAGAAATCTAGGCACAGCATGGCTAAGCCAGTTCTCTGCTACAGGTTTCAAAAAATGGAAATCAAGGTATCAGCAGGGCTGTGTTCCTTCCTGGAGGCTCTGAGGATGAATTAAGATTGTTGGCGGAATTCAGTTCCATTTGCTGTAGCACTAAGATTCCCATTTTCTCAATACCGTGTAACGTGTCTCTCTCAGCTTCTTAAAGGCCACAGTCATTATCTAGTTCATGACTCCCTGTCTCCATCATCACAGCAAACAATGGCAAGTAGCGCCCTTCTCCTGCCTAGAATCTCCTCCGACCTCCTCTTTTACGCCCCTTGCCTCAGTCTTTCTTTTTTGCCTCATCTCCCTGACTGATTCTTCTGCCAGCTTCTTCGAAGGATTCATGCAATTACATTGAGCCCATCCAGATAATTCAAGATGCTCTCCATCGTTTTCTACTGGAATATAATTGCTTTCCAATGTTGTATTAGTTTCTGCTGTACAACACCATGAATCAGCCACGTTACAGACCTGCTCCTTCACCAGCCTCCCTCCCAGCCTCCCACCGCACCCCTCTGGGTCGTCACGGAGCACCAAGCTGAGCCCCCTGTGCTATACAGCAGCTCCCCGCTAGCTCTCTGTTTTACACAGGGTAGTGCATATATGTCAGTGCAACTCCCTCAATTTGTCCCTCCCCTCTCAAGACATTCTGGGGAGACAGAAATGTTCTGAGATTGTATGAGGGCTGTGGACTACAAGTGTGTATTAATTTGTCAAATTGTAGAGCTAAGATTTATACCTGATAGTGTATGTATTTTACCTAAAAAATTAAAAAAAAAAAGAAAACACGGAAAAATTGGGATGATTAAAAGAGAAGTAGAGAGAGGTGAGGGCTTGCCAGGTGATTCAGTGGTAAAGACTCCACCCTCTAATGCAAGGAGACATAGGAGATGCAGGTTCGATCCCTGGGTGGGGAAGATTCCCTGGAAGAGGAAATGGCAACCCATTCCAGTATTTTTGGCTGGAGAATCCTGGATAGAGGAGCCGGATACTGGTAATTGTTAAATATGTGTGATGGATACTTTGGGGTTTATTATTCCTTTCTCTTTATATATGTTTGCATTTTTCATAATAAAAAGTTTTATAAGTGTGTAAAAAAAATTTTTAAAGATACTCTCTATACTTTCAGGTCAGTTGATAAGTAAGTTTAATTTCTCTGCAAAGTCCTTTATTAGCAGTACCTAGCCTAGTGTTCGATTATGTAACCAGGGGATGGAATCTTAGAGACATCTTTGAAATTCTGCCTCTCATACTTCCATAGGCTACAAAAGCTAATCAGAACTTACAGTCTAAAAAAATAGCATCTCACATGCCTTAACCTTGGTTTCCAGGGATGAGACAGAAACAAGATCTAGGAGGGTAAGTCTCTAGAGTGAGGCCTAACATTCTACTTGTCCTATCACAATGAGTTTATCAGTCAAACAAACAAATGGGTTCAAATCCTGAATGCCCTCTCCACTAGTGAAATAACGCCCGTTCTTGGAAACTTTTGGTTCTTTAAATTGATGCATTTTATTATTTTAACCACTTTAGTGAAATTAAACCATTAAATTTGCATCATTCAAATATACTTCCATTAATGCAAATCAACTAATTGAGGAGCAATCTACAAAAAGTTTCCTAATTAGCACTTGGCTCCCCAAATATCCATTTGCAATGAATAATTTATCAGTTAACAGTGTCCTGAAGAAAAATAAAGGCCTGAAACTTAAAAAAGTGATTCTACACTTACTATTGGCTTCATACTGCATAAGCACATGATATAATTGTAAGGCTCTCTAGGATAAGAATTATTAGAACATGTTGCAACTTCTTTGGTAAAAAAAAATTCTCATCAAATGCTCTTACTTAAACAGGTAAGCTCATAAGTCATTCAAATGAAGTATAGCAAATATGAAAACAATTTTTTCTTTGTGAGGATAATTATATTTTATTGTCCAAGCATATTCTTGTTTGGGTAAAGTAGTGCTTCAAAGCCTGCTTCTAACTCCAACAGAGAACTTCTTTGTCCGGAGAAGTCCTTGACTGGGCTTCCCTTGTGACTCAACTGGTAAAGAATCACCTGAAATGCGGGACACCTGGATTTGATCCCTGGGTTGGGGGATCAAAGGTCCGCTAGAGAAGGCAAAGGCTACCCACTCCAGTATTCTGACCTGGAGAATTCCATGGAGCCCATGGGGTTGCCAAGAGTCAGACATGACTGAGCGAATTTTACTTCACTTCAGTCCTTGACTAACTTATTCACTCTATGCACTTAAATCATGTCAAATGTCTGCTGCAGACATTTTTTTTTTTTTAAAAAAAAAAAAAAAAAAAACCGAAAGGATTTTTTCATAAGAATTAATTTTTTTAACTGGATTAAATTTTATTTTGTTTTTTTAATATGACAATATAAACATACTACAAAATGAATAAAAAGGGTATAAGATAAAGCTTCATTTTAGTTTCTATTACTTTCATGATTAAAATTTCATTATTATTGCCTGGCCATAAGCAGCCCTAGTCCCAAAGAACTCCTAGTCCAGAAGGAAAAACTAAATATAAACAATGTATTAAAAAAATATTAAAAAATCAGGAATATCTCTCAAAAAGGTTAACCTGAATGGACTTACTTCAGAGGTGAGCAAACCACCACCTGTGTACCCAAAGCACCGAGTCTCCTGTTTTGGCGAATGGAGTTTTGCTGAACACTCTTGCCCATCCATTTATTTATATACCATCCATGGATGCTTCCACGTTCCACTGGCAGAGCTGAATAACTGCAACAGACATTGTGTAGCCTACAAAACTAAAAAAATTACTATCTCAACCTTTCAAAAAAAGTTTGCTGACATCTGACTTTTCTCTCATGGGAATTCTTTTTTAATGAATAAAATAAAATTTTCATCGAGATGTCAGCATCATTCAAGCCAAGGTCTAGGTGACCCAGCGCGAAGTACATTCTTGCCCTTCCAGCCATGCTTCTCTCACTGCCCAAGTGGCATAAGACCAGGAAAACTACCTCTATCAGCTCCACCCCTTATTTTATCTCCAAAAGTAAACCTTTCCTTCTTATGCCAATCTACATTAAACCCAGCTCCAAACTTCCACACAAGCCGCAGACAATTCTTTCTTTGGATTGTAACTACTGAAATTTCAGAACTTTTCAGTTGAGAAACTACATTCTATTGTGCTATTTAATTTGTACAATTTTGAGACCTAACAAAAGTGATCCTTCTGAACTAAACTCTTTAAAATCTTTTCTGTGTCAAAATACCTAAGGAAAAATTTCAGCCTTAGTACTTTCACTGCTTTCAGAAAAAACAAAAATTAGACTTCTCTTTCTAGGACAGATTAGTATCTAAGATTCATTGCTATCAACCCCCCTCTTCTTTAGAAAAAACATTAAATATTTAACAAAACATTTTAAACAATTTCTTTGAATGATTATGTGTACTTGAAAGAAAGTAAGAGATATCAGAGGTCATGAATGAGAAAGGAATATAGTCTAAAGAGAAAAGCTATCCAATAAAGCAACTTGCTCTCCCGAGGATACACAAAGGTGCTGCAGTGCCAGCGGCAAGGGGTGACTAAGATGATGCTCTAAAGTTACTGATGGACAGATTTTACATGAAGGTGGAACTCTCAGAAAAAGAATGAACTAGGTAAGGCAACTATTTAAGATCATCTAGAAAACAATGAGTCTTGCTTCTGTTTGGAATACGAAAGAAAAGAACAACCTCAACAGCATAACAAATGACCTGTCTTCATGTAAGATTGGGGATGAAATTTTTTATGCCTTTAGAAATTGCAAATATCGAACTATAATTTAAAGCAGACCAGATCTCTGATGTTCTTGCACACCTGTCAGAAACATAAATCTTCCCTGAGAGAAAGCATCCTGGGAGCAAGTGTGAAAAATTTTGCATACCTTGTTCAACAAAACACAACTTCTTAACAAAAGCTTAATATACAAAGGAAAATAAGACACTGTAAGTGAGAGACAGCAGAAACAACCAAGAGCAAAATTAGGTCTTCAATGACTTCAAATATTGTAATTATCAGATATGTAACTTTCTTAGTTATACATTTGAAAAGCAAGGGGAAAAACATGAATTTGGAGCAAATGACTTCAAAATATGATCAAATTTTTTACATTGTACAAGTGAAGTAAGTCAGAAACAGAAACACCAGTATAGTATATTAACACATATATATGGAATTTAGAAAGATGGCAATGATGATCCTATATGCAAGGCAGCAAAACAGACACAAGTGTAAAGAACAAATTTTTGGACTGTGTGGGAGAAGGTGAGAGTGGGATGATAAGAGAGAATAGCATTGAAATATGTATATTACCATATGTAAAATAGATGACCAGTGTAAGTTCGAATCATGAAGCAGGGCACTCAAAGCCAGTGCTCTGGGACAACCCAGAAGGATGGAGTGGGGATGGAGGTAGGAGAGGGTCCAGGATGGGAGACACATGTGCATCCGTGGCTGATTCATGTCAATGTTTGGCAAAAACCATCACAATATTGTAAAGCAATTATCCTCCAATTAAAATAAATTAATTTTTTAAAAATCCCAGAAGTGACAAATACAATAGTTGAAATTAAAAAATTAATAACTGGTTTACATATTAGTTTAGACACAATAAAGGAGAGAATTGTTGACCTGAAAGATTCATCTGAAGAATTATTAGTAATAGTATCCAAAGAGACAGAAAATATGAGAGTGAGGTTAGAGAGTCTAATTAAAAATATGTCTGATTAAAAATACATGTCTAATTATACTTATAGGAGAAATTTAGAGAATAAGAGAAAGAAAACAGAGCTTGAAGAAATCAAGTCTGAAAGTTTCCTACAATTGTTTAAACACGTGAATCCTCAGATTATTAAATCCAAGTGAGTCCCAAGCAAGATAAATTTTTAAAATCCACACTCAGATATATTGTAATAAAACAGCAGAACCCCACAGAAAAAGAGTGAATTTAATAACAGAGAGAAAAAATAAAATGGATTACCTTCAGAGAAATGATATTTTTTTACTGACAAATTCCCAAGAGCAAAACAAAATATTGAAAAATAAAAAATGGCATTTTAGAAGCCTGGGAGTAAACATCTATAATTTAAACGGTTAAATCTACTGAAGCAATTTTTCAAGAAGATAAAAACTGGATGTGTTTGGCCCCAAAAGATGGAATGTCTAAGGAACTGCAAAAGAAGAAACAAAATAAGCTCTAAAGGACATTCAAAAATAAAACGGGAATGGCAATTAAACGAGATACTTAACATTGCATTAACTTTAAAAATTGGTATTCAACTAATAATGATAATGTGCTTAAGTTTATCATTGTAAAGTTATCGTTATAAAGTGTTAAACAGTGAAAATTATGAACAGATATTGTAAGTAAGGAGAGAGAGAGCCGATCAGAATTAAAATACTCCAAGTCATTTATTGAGAAGGTTGATAATACTTCCTTGGTCTTTGTTACATGAAGTCTGCAAATTAAAACTCACAACAAAACTACTAAGAAAAAGAAATAAGATTAATAATATCTAAACCAATGGAGGGGAAGATGCAATATATAGATATATATGGATTTGGAAAATTGCAAGAAAGTAGAAAAAAGTAGAACAATAGAAAGGAGACAAATTTAAAACACAAAATAAATCCAAATAACCAGTAGTAATCATAATACAAATTGATAAATATTTTTCTTTAGAAGTTACACATTGTCAAAGTAGATTTAAAAATAGAAATAAGAATCCCAGGTGGCGCTAAGGGCTGTCTCTTATACACATCTAAAATATCACTAATGAAACAAAAATGGAAGAAGTAACAATACTAAAATAATATTTTCAACAAGAAAATAAACCATCTAATCATATGAATATATTTTACATATTGTTGTATATACTTTAAGTATATGATGGGGGAAATGACAGAATTATAGGGAGAATTTATATTATTACAGTGACAGGTAACTCTAGTACACCACTCACAATAACTGATAGTTAAAGGAGAAATTCAGTCAGGACATAAAATATTTAAAACCACAATCTTCTAACTAACATTTAAGCCATGTTCCAAATGTTAAAACACACAATCATTTATAAAACATAGATAGTATTAGCCAGGCATAAGGTAGGAGCAAATTTCAAAGGAAAAACAATCATATAGAATATAATGCTTATTTGTACATATATATTTATGTATTTAAAATATAATAAATATATTTAAATACAAGTTTTCATTTGACTATTTACATATTTAAATGTCATACTGAATATTCTATATATATATATTCTCTTAAAACAAATGGCAAAACATATGAACAAGTATTTCATACTCTGATTCATTAGTAACTAGAGATAAGCAAATTAAATACATAGTAAAAATAATACAATGACAATTTACAATAAGCCCTCCATATCCTCAGGTTCTGATAAATGAATTCAACCAACTGCAGATGAAAAATATTTATAAAAATAAATTCCAGAAGGCTCCATAAAGCAAAATTTGAATTTGCCATGCCTGGCAACTATTTATATAACATTTACAAATGTATCAGGTATTATAGGTAAGAGATAATTTAAAGTATAAGAGAGAATGTGTATTGCTTATTTGCAAATACTGTGCCATTTTCTATAAAGGACTTTAGCATATGAAAAATTTGGTATCTGCGAGGGTTCCTGAAACCAACCCACAGTGGATACCAAGAGATGACTATACTCAGTTTATTGGCATATGTTTAAATGTCTGGACAATTCCCAATTTTAAAAGTCTGCAAAGTTCCAAATTTGGCAAAAATGCCAAGAAATGGTAGCTCTTATTCCCTGCTTGTGGAAACATTAAGTCATACTATCCCTCTGATAAAGAGTTTGTACTAATCTTTTCAAGGTTGGACATCTACACAGCTATTGAACCAGATTCCACATCCAGATCTATATACTTAGTACATGGGAATTCATTTTTGTAATTTCGTAACTTCAAGCTTTTCCACTCAACCTAAGGTTTACCTGCTAAAGATAATGAAATAGGAAAAGAGCCGCTAATATTGTCTTAGGTAAGAGGGGAACACTGGATTAATAATTAATAGAAATATATAGGTTTTTATTTTTGTTTTGGTTTGTTCTGTTTGATTATTTGAGATTTTTTTTTTTAGTGGAGTTGGGGTAAGAACTGCAAACTATACTGAAAGCTAATCTAGAACCACTGGCCAATCATTGCATCCTCTCCATTTCATGGTGAGTGTTGCAGGTGGGTGGAGATCCTTCACCTAAAGCTCAGCAGACTAACTAACTGTTCCCTGGAGACTGGGACGGGCTCACTGATTTCACTGGTGGGAAGCAGACTGTGAAACTGCAAAAGGATCAATCATAACCCTGAGTGGTAAAGCTGGCATTTGGTCTTAGAAAAACGAAGGTAGGCGATGAGAATTAGTCCTTTTGGAGATAGTCTAGGGAGAGCCAGCAAGCCTCTCAGTTTTCTTACACACTGAAGGACACTTTCACCTTTTCATACCTGTTGATATGGAAACCACAATTAGCATGTGTATTTAATACATCTGTAGACCCAGTTCTGGGCTCCAGTCATTGTCTGAATGCCTCCCAGTTTTGATCAGACCCAATGACGTTTGCTTGGCTTTCCTGTTTAACTGAACAGTTCATTACTAAGGATTCTTCTGCATAAAGGAAGAAAGAACATAGAAATGAAAATTGAAAATGTTGCTCTTGAGAATGATGATGTGTCCAATAACATCTCCAATTAAGTAAGAAGTCTCATTTTCAAATCACCGAACGAACATGCATTGAGGATCTATTATCTGAATGGCACTGTACCTCATGTTGGGAGAATATGACGCTGACTAAGAAACTGATTTTTCTCAAAGAATTTGCTTTTCAATGAGAAAACCACAAATCAATAGCTAAAACAGAAGTTAAAATAAAATCTGTCTCAAAAGAGACCACACATCTGAGAGTTGAAGTAGAATAATAAACAGATTGTGACTACAGTAACCGGAAGACTCTGTAAATCAATGGCATTTGCACAAGGGACTTTTAGAAGCACCATGAAGACAGGCACAGAGTTACAAATATGCCTGCTAATACAATGAGAATAGAGAGTATATGTGGTGAAACTGATAAAATTTGGCAGCAGATGCAGCCAGAAGATTTTGAGACTTGATTATAGAAGGCTTAATGTCATTTTAGTGCACCTCAACTTAATTCTGCAGGCTGCCCAGGCCCTGAAGACTATGATGAATGGGAGAAATGTCAATTGACTTAGATTTTTAGAAAGATAACTTGGGCAGCATGAGAATGATAGATGTGAAGATCCATTTAATGAGAAATACAGTGGTTAATGGGCTTCCCAGGTGGCGCTAAGGGTAAAGAACTCGCCTGCCAATTTGGGAGACATAAGAGATGCAGGTTCGATTCTTGGGTGAGGAAGATCCCTGGGAGAAGGGCATGGCAACTCACTCCAGTTCTTGCCTAGAGAATCCCTATGGACAGAGGAACCTGGCGGGCTACAGTCCATCGAGTTGAAAAGAGAGGGACACGACTAACATGACTTAGCATGCACACATGCACAGTAGTTAATAAGATACTGAAGGTATCCAGGTGTACTCATGTGATCAAATGGACAAAAAGTTTCTTGTAGGAAGCTTTTAAATTATTTTTTTCCCATTTTGTTTCCTCAAGCTTTTGTTTTGTTCAGAACTATTCAAATTCAAACATCCACAGAGTTTTCTTCAAAAATAAAATGGCATTTCAGATACATAAATACAACATTTCAACAAGGGTTCTCAGAAAAATATTAAACAACTGATATAATCTGGTCCCTTACTATTGGATTTTGAGGGACTTAAAAATATATTTCCTTGTGATAAAAATTCACATTGTAAGAAGAATTTGATTTTTGAAAAGAGGAGAGCTGGTTGGAGAAAGCAAGTAAGTTGTGAAAAATATCTCCTCCCCCCAAAAGAAAACTTGGCAAAGAGACACTTAAATGGTTTGAGTAAAATGCATATTTTAGATATTAGGCTTTGTCATTTTTACAAAGCCTTTTAATAGGTTGGAAAGATCTAAAAAAATTACCTGCATTGAGTGTAAGAAATCATAACAAAGTCTTTTTATATTCAGAGTCAGTGTTAATTAGATGTGACTTTGAGAAATCCTTTAAAGTGCAGGTGAGATGGAGAGCAAGCCTGATACAGAAGCCAGCCAGTCAAGAACAAGCTATTGAGCACATTAGTAGGAAAGGCTTTCCCCAGAGACTCGTTATTTGAAGATTGAAAAAGAATGTCTAGACATCAAATGGGTTTTGGACAGTTTAAGGTACTAAAGTATTTTCCTGGGGAAAAATTTATATTAGAGGCAGATCATAGAGCTATACAATGGTGGAACAGAATGAAAGATGAGCGATACTCGGCTTGTAAGATATTAGATGTCCCTGTAGCAATGTATTTGCATTTTCCCCCAAGAGTCGCAGGAATGAAAGATGGAGGTATGTTTGCTGAAGCTGTTTTCTGGGTAATGGAATCACATTAGTGAATTATCCTTAGTGTCCACACAAGGCAAAATTCTCTGCAATCAAATCTCAGTAAAAAGTTAGGGAAAATTGTCACCTGCTTGTACCCAGTCTTGTTTCTCTGTAGTATTCTCTGCCAAACATACATGCCTGCATACTAAGCAGCTTCAGCATGGTCTGTGGACCATAAGGTGCCAGTCTCCCCTGTCCATGGGATTCTGCAGACAAGAAGACTGGGGTGGCTTGCCATGCCCTCCCCCAGGGGATCGCCCCGACCCAGGGATCAAACCCTTGTCTCTCACATCTCCTGCACTGGCAGCTGGGCCCTCTACCACTAGTCATCCGGGAAGCCCATTGCCCATCTGGTCATCCTAAAGGAAGAAGCCATTTTAGTTCCTGCCAGTTGTGAGGACAGGAATGAGAAGTACCAGCAGACTGTCTGTTGTTGGGTAGCTAGAGCGGAAGCTGTCTTATAGGTTGACCCTGGTCAGGGGTCAGTGTGCTGTGGTAACAGTGTGGCCCCTCTCTCCTGACCCGTGTTTCCTCCTTTGAAATTCCTTCTACTTACTCTCATTTGTTTTCTCTCACATTTGCTCTGGTTTTCAGGATAACATTTCTGCCATCTTGATAAAACTGCAATGTCGAATAAATGAAGACCTAGTGAATCAGGAGGTCATTTTTTTTTAATCCATCCTCACCAATACCAGTCATGTTTTTGGAAAAATAAACACCATGTGAGTATTGGGTAGCTTGGTTTAGCTGGACCATAATTTCGCTACTTTAGTAAAGTGGGTCTTCTTCATCTATTGAAGGGGAAAGGAGAAGTGTTGTGGCGTGTATGTGTTTTCAGGGCTTGGGTAATGAATGAGGAAAGTGTGAGTGTCTAAGGGAAGACAGGGCATTGCCCTTTTCCTGATTGTTCTCCTTTGCACGTTAGCCTGACAGGCTGTTTCTTGTGTTCCAGTGAACAGACAGCTTGGGACAGAAGTGAGAATTTGAGAAGTTACTTCCATCTGGTTGGTTCCAAGTACAAACCGTTCTTTTTCCAAGTTTCAGTGATGATGTGTGACAGAAAGCTGAGAAGAGCCCATTTTCTCAATTGCCTCGACAAGGAGCATGGTGAAGTTGACACCTGGGGCTATCAGCTGGCCATGCTTGGTTGAGCAAGGTCTTCATGGGGACCCCGAGAACAGAGACTGTGAAAGTAGTCAACCAACAAGTACTTCATCCCTCGACCTTGGTGGTTGGGAAAGATCTGAAAGTGGTTTTAGGTTTTCAGTTTGCAATGCTTAAAAATTATGTATAAATTAAAAAAAAAAAAATTAAGATCATGAGTCCCAGTCCATGTAGTAGAAAAAAATCATGGTTGTCATATTTATTAGAAAGATTACTGAGATTTTTATTTTCTCTAAAAATGTTAATGAATTTACACTGATTTTTCCACATATGCTTTCTAAAACCATTTGTCTTTATGTAGGAATTTCGGTTCCAACTTCCTGAATCAGACAATTGCAGAGTCTATTTGCCTCCAGTCTTGATGTTAAACTAGTCTATGAACTTGGGCAGAGGCCCTAAGGGAAGCCAGAAATTCAGAGTCACCTTAAGGCTTTGGCCTTTGGTAGAGTTAGGTGAAACATGGGATTCACAGTTAAGTTTGAATTACAGATACATAACAAAAATAATTTTTTTTTTAATACAAGTAGGTCTCATATATTGAATGGTGCTTACTTACATTGAAAATTGTTGACTATCTGAAATAAAATTTAACTTGGAATCCTGAATTTTTATTTTCTATTTATTGGAATGGGTCTGAAAATAGATATATTAATGGATGAAGAGAAATTATTACTGGGCAATGGAATTACAAATTATTTCACTTTTGTTCCTTATGATTATCAGTCTGCCAAATGTTTTAAATTAGTTTTCATTACAAATTATATACATAATTCACTGCTGGATTAAGATGTTCAATTAATGAGATATTAAGCCAATGTTTCTTGAGCTGGTTTTGTGCTCTAAACTTGACTGTTATATTCTGATTCATAGGATACTGAAACAAATAGAAAATATTATACTTTGAATATTTGACCAAAATGGCAGATACCAGTCAAGACAAAAATTCTGAAATCAACAAATAGATAAAATCCTTTAATATGAAATGAGGATGTTTTATTAAAAAATAAGGAATAATGTGAAATAACTGAAAGGAAACCATATGTGTACTGTTTCAGAGAACTGAATGCTGCTTCTTAGTGTTGTTGATGTTGTTTTTAAATTTTCCCAGAAACGAACAGCCTGTATTTAAAAGTGGATGAAAAATGTGGGGGTGGTAGAGTGGATAAAAAAGTATATTTTAACAAAACATCAAAGAAAAACTGTAAATATTTATATTATAAAATACTTTATTCGAATGTTATACAGACTAATGAAACAAACATCTGTGTACCCACCTTCCAGCTTTTTAACTTATTAGATTTTAACATTTCACTACATTTGTTTTTGATATTGTTAAGCTATAAAACATTTCAGATAATGCTGAAACTGCTTCCCTTCCAAACACATTACCCTGTAATCCCTTAGCTGAGATGTTAGCTGCTATCTTGAATTCAGTGTTTATAATCCTCAGGAGAGTCCTTTAATCTTGTCTGCTTTACATGTTTATATATGTCAATATCCATAAAACATATATACTATTTTATTGTGTTATTATTGACTTCTTATAGATGATAAAACAATATCACATCATTATTTATTTGTTTTGTAATACTATGGTTTCTTTTTTAAAAACTCACATTAATAAATATATTTCTGAATCACTAATTATAACCACTGTAGCATTCTTTCTTATAGATATAATTTATTTATCCACTTGTGTTTGGTGAAGATACTTTCAAATTTTTATTTATTAGCAATCATACTGCAGTAGAGTTTCTTGCATGCGTCTTACCACACAGAAATAAAGAAGTTTCTGGTAGAATTAGAAAGATTGAATCAAGATTATGGACATCTTCAATTTCACAAGATAGTATCAGATTGCTCAAGAAATCGGTAGTAGCAATTTACATGTTTTCTGAAAATCTATGAGTGTATTTCCTCACCTTCTCACCAATTTTTGTTACTATCAGACTTTGAAATTATTTCAGTCTCTGAAATGATATCTCATAATTTTATTCTCCATTTTCTGATTTGTTAGTACGTTTTAAACTCTATTCTGATAGTTATTGGTCATATATGTGCTATTTTATGTGAGTTATGTGCTCATGTATTTACCAAATGTTTATTTAGATACTTGTCTTTTTTCTATTAAGTTTTAGAAATTCGATGTCACTTCCTGATTATAATGTCTATATGTGTTCTCCTGAGCTGCAAATTATGCTTCTTAACTTCATATGTTTTTCTAACACTCTGTAAGCTGTCTCTTATACACATCTAGATGTGTATAAGAGACAGGGAGGGGAAGATGCAATATATAGATATATATGGATTTGGAAAATTGCAAGAAAGTAGAAAAAAGTAGAACAATAGAAAGGAGACAAATTTAAAACACAAAATAAATCCAAATAACCAGTAGTAATCCTGTCTCTTATACACATCTGATAAAGCTTCATTTTAGTTTCTATTACTTTCATGATTAAAATTTCATTATTATTGCCTGGCCATAAGCAGCCCTAGTCCCAAAGAACTCCTAGTCCAGAAGGAAAAACTAAATATAAACAATGTATTAAAAAAATATTAAAAAATCAGGAATATCTCTCAAAAAGGTTAACCTGAATGGACTTACTTCAGAGGTGAGCAAACCACCACCTGTGTACCCAAAGCACCGAGTCTCCTGTTTTGGCGAATGGAGTTTTGCTGAACACTCTTGCCCATCCATTTATTTATATACCATCCATGGATGCTTCCACGTTCCACTGGCAGAGCTGAATAACTGCAACAGACATTGTGTAGCCTACAAAACTAAAAAAATTACTATCTCAACCTTTCAAAAAAAGTTTGCTGACATCTGACTTTTCTCTCATGGGAATTCTTTTTTAATGAATAAAATAAAATTTTCATCGAGATGTCAGCATCATTCAAGCCAAGGTCTAGGTGACCCAGCGCGAAGTACATTCTTGCCCTTCCAGCCATGCTTCTCTCACTGCCCAAGTGGCATAAGACCAGGAAAACTACCTCTATCAGCTCCACCCCTTATTTTATCTCCAAAAGTAAACCTTTCCTTCTTATGCCAATCTACATTAAACCCAGCTCCAAACTTCCACACAAGCCGCAGACAATTCTTTCTTTGGATTGTAACTACTGAAATTTCAGAACTTTTCAGTTGAGAAACTACATTCTATTGTGCTATTTAATTTGTACAATTTTGAGACCTAACAAAAGTGATCCTTCTGAACTAAACTCTTTAAAATCTTTTCTGTGTCAAAATACCTAAGGAAAAATTTCAGCCTTAGTACTTTCACTGCTTTCAGAAAAAACAAAAATTAGACTTCTCTTTCTAGGACAGATTAGTATCTAAGATTCATTGCTATCAACCCCCCTCTTCTTTAGAAAAAACATTAAATATTTAACAAAACATTTTAAACAATTTCTTTGAATGATTATGTGTACTTGAAAGAAAGTAAGAGATATCAGAGGTCATGAATGAGAAAGGAATATAGTCTAAAGAGAAAAGCTATCCAATAAAGCAACTTGCTCTCCCGATTCATATAAGATATTCTATACTCCAATATCATAAAGTTAGACTCCTAACATTTTTTTAAATGTTTAAAATTTTGCTTCCCACCTTTGCTTTTTAAATATACAGGTAGGGATTTCAGAAGAGATACAATGTTTTATTGTATAACAAAATGACCTAAAATAATTCATTTGTTGCCACTTTTCACCATTTATTTATTTTTGTTCCAGTGTGATTGACATAAAATTTCATATTAGTTTCAGGTACGCATAGTAGCGACTCAATATTTCAAAATGGTCATCACAATAAGTCCAGTTACAATCTGTCACTATATAAAGTTATTACATTACTGTATTTCCTATGTTGTATCTTATATCCCCATAACATTCATTTTATAATCAGATGCTTGTATCTCTTAACCCTTCTCATCTAAAATGCCCATTCCCCAATCTCCTACTTCTTAGCAATCACGGGTTTGTTTTCTCTGTGAGTCCATTTTTCTGTGTTGTTTTTGGATTCCACATGTAAGTGACATCACACAGAAATCGCGCTTCTCTGATTCATCTCACTTAGCATACCCACTAGGTCCATCCACATTGTCACAAATGGCAAGATCTATTTTTATAGCTGAGTAATACTCCATGCATGTGTGTGTGTGTGTGTGACATATTTGTAAATTCATCTACTGGTGTACACACCGGCTATTTCCTTGCCTGTGCTCTTTATTTTTTATTTTATTTTTTTTTTGTGGTCAAGACATGCAAAGTTTTGAAGGCCATGTTAAAGAATTGTCGGCCTTTATCCTAAAAGCAGTGTGAACTGACAGCTATGTTATGACCAGGGGAGTGTTTTGAAAGATTTATTCTGACTGCTCTGCAGAGAATGGGTTTGTCAGGAGCCATCATCACCATAGGGAGGACACCTGGAATCTATTCAGGTGATCAAGATGAGATGATGCCAATTGATTTAGGTAGCGACAACAGTAACGGAGAGAAGTACAGAGATTTGAGAAGTAAACAGTAAAATAGGTAGAAATTTCTATCAGTATGTGTATGAGGGGGAAGGAGATATCAAAGATTTGTGGACACCACCTATTAAGCAGTTCCACAAATCTTTCATGTCTGTGCTCTTATAAATAATACTTCAGTGAACATAGAGGTGCATGCATCTTTTTAATTAGTACTTTGTTTTCATTCAATAAGCAGCAAGAAGTAGCATTTTTGGATTTAATGATAGTCCTATTTTTAATTTTTTTGAGGAACCCTCATTATTTTCCATAGTGACTGCATCGATTTACATTCCCACCAACACTGCAGGAGGGTTGGCTTTATTCCATATCCTCACTAATGTCTTTTTTTTTTTTTTTTAATAATCACTCTTTTGACAGGTATGAGGTAATATCTCATTGTGGTTTTGATTTGCATTTTCCTGATAAGTGATGTTGAACAACATTTCATGTGCCTATTGACCATCTGTTCATCTTCTTTGGAAAAGTGTCTATTTAAGACCTCTGTCCTTTATTTAATCAGGTTGTTTGTGTGTTTTTTCTTCATATTAGGTTGTATAAATTCTTTATATAAGTTGGCTATGAAACTTTACCAGTTGTATGATTTGCAAGTATATTCTCCCATTCAAGTAGGTTTCCCTTTTGTCTTATGGATGGTTTCCTTCTCTGTACAAAAACTTTTAGTTTGATGTAGCTCTATTTGTTTACTTTTGTTGTTGTTGTCTTTGACTGAGGACATGTGTCCAAAAAAATATCCCTGAGACTAAAGTCAAAGAGCTTACTGAAGAGGAATATTGCCATGGCCACTTGCACTTTCAAGCTCCAGCTAGGGAGTTACTGAGTGTCATCACCTCTTGTACCCACAGACTTTAGCTAGAGAGCAGGAGAATAGTGCAACCATCTGCATCTGCAGACCGGACGGAGGAAGTGGGGGAGCACTGCAAGGCTCATAACTCTTTGGCTTCAGCAACGTGGAAGGATAGTGCCATGATTGCTTTTCCCTTTCCATATTAGCAAAGACCCTGATTCTGGGAAAGACAGGAGGCAGGAGGAGAAGAGGATGACAGAGGACGAGATAGTTTGATGGCATCACCAACTCAATGGACATGAGTCTGAGCAAGCTCTGGGAGATGGAGAAGGACAGGGGAGCCTGGCGTGCTATAGCCCATGGGGTCACAAAGAGTCAGACATGAGTGTGGAACTGAACAACAGCAACAACTAGCAAGTCTGGTGGCAAGTGCAGCAGTGGCATCCGCCAGAGCCTCCGCCTCTACAGAGCATTTCCACGGTCCTCTGCTCCTTCAGCCAGGGCTTTTAGATTCACAAATGGCTTGCCTTCACATACAGTCTGGGCACTTTTGAACTGCTCTTATTTTACTGGGTCTTCGGGTGAGTGAAGCTGCCTGTAAGCCCTTTGAGAAGGGTGTCTCCGTTTCCTATACACTTTGATTCTCTAAGCCAGATATCTTGAGGACTCATTTTCTGGAGGAGACCCCAGGGGATAGGGGGTCTCATGGGGGAAGCCAAGCCGTCACTCCTCCAGGAGAAGCACCCTTCCCTGTGAGATCCTTCCCTGTGCTGTATCACCATGCCCATGGTAGGGCTTTTGTCAAGAGCATGTGTCTGCTTCTCCTACCGATCTCCACATGGTTCTTTTTCTCTTTTGTGGTGGAGCAGGTGTTCTGCTATTTCCCAGATTCTTTTCAGAGGAAATTGAGCCATAGGTATTGTGTATTTGTTATGTCCACAGGAGGAAGTAAATTCAATCTCTTCCTACACTGCCCTCTTGAACCTCTTCACCATTTGTTTATAATGTCACAACTATCATTGATCAAATTCTTATATAGATGAATCTGTTTCTGAATCCTCCATCCTACTCCGCTGCTTTATGTTTTATTTCTGTGACACTGTTTGACTTTTGTAGCCATTATAATAAAGGTTGAAAACTGGTGAGAAAAGATTCCTCAGTTCAGTTCAGTTCAGTCACTCAGTCATGTCCGACTCTTTGCAACCCCATGGACTGCAGCACACCAGGTTTCCCTGTCTGCCATCAACTCCCAGAGCTTGCTCAAACTCATGTCCATTGAGTCAGTGATGCCATCCAGCCTCTGTCATCCCCTTTTCCTCCTGCCCTTAATCTTTCCCAGCATCAGAATCTTTTCCAGTGAGTCAACTCTTCACATCAGGTGGCCAAAGTACTCCTACTTGCTCTTAAATATTACATTAGCTACTCCACATAAGTTTGAGAAGGAGCCTGTCCAATGTCATGAAAAAGAAAGTTTGGACTCTAAAGAGAAATGTATTTATTGATTGGTTGAGGACAAATGGAAACCTTTATATATCTCACTTTTTTTCATGTCTTCTTTAGTATCTTATGCTATTATTTTGTAATTTTTTTCCATGGTGATATGAATTGTGAATGGAATATTTTTGTATTGCATTTCATAAGAAATTATGTCTAGTGAGTAGGAATTTATTTATTACTCAAAATTATATTTTGTCTTGAGCTTACTATTAGACAAATTCTAGCAGTTTGTAGACTTTCTTTCTAGTCAATCCACATATTCTGGAGGGAAATACACTTTTATCTCTTTCTTTCTAAGTTTTATATCTTATCATGTTTTCTCTTATCATGGTTAAAGCATCCAAATTCAAGGTTTAATAGAGGTACTGATAATGGGCATTCTTGTCATTACTGAATTAAACAATAATGCCTCTTTCACTTTTACAGCCTAATCTGATCTTTTCTGTTGATATCTGAACTGTATCTTTTATCAAGTTAAAGAAATTCTGTTCTCTTCCAAATTCATTGTGTGCTTTTATCATGAATGAATGCTGAACTCTATCGAATGCTTTTTCTGCAGTAATTGAAATGATTCTATGGATTTTCACCATAATTCAGTTAACCCAAGATCAGGGCTGCCGTATTTCTGTTCAAACCATGGTCCATGCAAACCTAGGATGGTGCCATCACCATATCCTACCCCATTATTTACGCTGTGAATGAGTTGTGTCCTGGAGCTTTTCAATATGTCGTGCTCTATGGTGGATATGTTAAAAGATTTTCTATATTAAACCATCATTGAAGGTTGTAGGCTTTTCCCTTCAAGTGTGGAGTCTCCAGCTTTAGTGGGTAGCAAAATCACCAGGAGAAATTAAAGCAAGTCTGGCCCCATCAATATATGAAATTCTGTACATCTGGGATGGGAACTAAGAATTTACATTTCTGATAAACTTCTGGGGATAGTGATGCCACTGGTCCATGCACCACCGCATTGAGGGATGGTTGAACAAGAAGAAGAAAATAGCCCAATTCCCTAAATAATGAATGGATTTTACCCACCCAATAAAAAAGAAAGACCACTCACCCTGTGAAAGGCATATAAAATTCCACCTTTAAGCACCACATTTGGGATTTCTTTCTTATAAGTAGCTTATGATTATGTTAACCAAACACACTTACGATGCTTTTATAGATAGATTGACAGATGAGAGTGAAAGTGTTAGTTGCTGCCAGGCTCCTCTGTCCATGGAATTTTCCAGGCACGAATATTGGAGTGAGTTGCCATTTCCTTCTCCAGGGGATCTTCATGACCCAGGGATTGAACTTGAGTCTCACACACTACAGGCAGACTTTTTACCATCTGAGCCACCAGGGAAACCCAAACACACATAGGATATTTTTATAGATAGACATATGGATAGATGTGTAAACAGACACAAAGCTGAATTCCATTTACTAGTATTTATTGAGGATTGAAAATTTTATATTCATATATGAGATTGGTTTATGATCTTGCTTGATGATTTCTCTGTACTTGTTACAAAATAATTCTTGTATTTTATTCTCCTAAGGAATTTGTTTAGACTAGAAATTACATATAGCTTGATGATTTGATAAAAAGTTACCTATTAGGGTGACATCACCCAGATAGTAGTGTAGGAAACGCCAGACTCTGTCCCCTGACAAAGATAAACTGCTAGACAGCTATCCATGAACAAAGAGAGCTTTGCAAGAGCTCTGGCATCCTCTTAAGAAACTTAAGAATGCTTTTGTGGTTGTTTAGTCACTAAATTGTGTCTGACCCTTTTGTAATCCCAAGGACTGTAGCCTACCAGGCTCCTCTGTCCATGAGATTCTCCAGGCAAGAATACTGGAGTGGGTTGCCTTTTCCTCCTCCAGGGGAACTCCCCAACTCAGGGATCGAACCCATGTCTCCTGCATTTCAGGTAGATTCTTTACCTCTAAGCCACCAGGGAAGCCCCAACTTTAACAATACAGTGGAACAAAAAAACTTGATCAGAATGAGTGACCAGCTTTCCTAGTCATTCAGGACACCACACAGAGGGCCTACTTTGGTTTCACCCCACCCAGAGAGGAGCAAAGCTGAGACAGATAGAAAAAGCTGGGAACAAAGGAGAAAAACAGGGGCCACCAATCTCAGCTCTGCAGGGGGAGTGCCCACTGTTCCCAGTGACACTCTGCACACAACCCCAGCAGGCTTTGCCACTAAAGGAACCTCTGGCCATCAAAGCTACTGTGAACGGTCTTCAGATTTCACTAGTTTTCCCACCACAGTTATTTGATTTGTTATCATCAGCTGCTTGAGGCCCTTCCCACTCTCTCCTCTCTGCTCCCACTAGAGTCCAGAACCTTCACTGACATCCAGCCCAGGACTCGGCAACAGTGAGAGAGCAAGATGACAACATAGACCCCCCACACCTGACCCCCACCACTAGGCGCAAGCTCAGAGCAGTACCCTCCAGCTATGCCTTTGCACCAAGTTGGCATGACGCCCACCGCCTGCCTCCACTGCCACGTGCACACCCTTGGTAAGATCCTGCAGCGAGAGATGCACACACAGAGAGCCAACCAAGGCCCACAACAGCTGCTTGTGGGCCCAGATTTGGCCCTGTCTCTTGTCACTGACCTCTACCCCTGCATTCATCAGCCACCAGCCCCACCAGCTGGGCACGTGCATGCCCCAAGACTCATCATTGGCTTTGACTGCCCTGTAGCCACAGTGAGATCCTACTGTCAAGGACTATATGCCACAGCCAGGGTTACACAGCTGTGTGTAGACCTGGAGTTGACTCCATGTTGTATCACTAGCCAGCATCACGGGGTTCCCCTGCAGGGGGGCCTTTCCAGGTGTATACATGCAATCTTGACCTGACTCTTGACACCGGTCTTCACTAAAATGTGCCTATGGCATGACTCAATGGCCACAGAAGTGCTTATGGACAGCCAGGGCCCTCAGAGCTGCGGGTGTGCTCCCAGTTGGCTTCAGCCTTTGCTGCTTGCCCTGGCCCACCTGACACTGTGTGTGTGTGTGCAACTGGCTTCTGGCACTGCACAGGCACCTGTAGGTGACCCCACAGACAAGGTTGAGCACACCACTGACCCTGGCCACTACTGCTGCCTGTCCTGGACCCTATCACATTTGCAATTATGTGAAAACAATAAAAATTTGAGTAATTCATTAACAATTAAACTTATGGGTGGTAAGCCATACAAAAAAACCAATTCAAAGTCATAGGGTGCTTATTTTTGACTATTGCTGTTCGGTTGCTCAGTCATGTCTGACTATTTGGGACCCTATGGACTTCAGGACACCAGGGTTCCCTGTCCTTCACTGTCTCCTGGAGTTGGCTGAAATTCATGTCCATTGAGTCAGTGATGCCATCCAGCTATCTCATCATCCTCTGTTGCCCCTTTCTCCTCCCACCTTCAATCTTTCCCAGCATCAGGATCTTTTCCAATGAGTAACTTCTTCACATCAGGTAGCCACAGTATTGGTGCTTCAGCTTCAGCATCAGTCCTTCCAATGAATACTCAGGGTTGATTGCCTTCAGGACTGACTGGTTTGATCTCCTTGCAGTCCAAGGGACTCTCAATAGTCTTCTCCAACACCACAATTCAAAAGCATCAATTCTTTGGGGCTCAGCCGTTGTTATGGTCCAACTCTCACATCTGTACATGACCATTAGAAAACCCATAGCTTTGATTTATACAGACCTTTGTTGGCAAAGTGATGTCTCTGTTTTTGATATGTTTGTCATGACTTATCATCCAAGGAACAAGAGTCTTTTAATTTCATGACTGCAGTCATCGTCTACAGTGATTTTGGAGACCAAGAAAATAAAATCTGCCACTGTTCCCATTTTTTCCCCATCTATTTGTCATGACATGATGGGACTAGATGCCACAATCTTAGTTTTTGAAGGCTGAGTTTCAAGCCAGCTTTCTCACTCTCCTCTTTCACCCTCATCAAGAGGCTCTTTAGTTCCTCTTCACTTTTTGCCATTAGAGGGGTATCATCTGCACATCTGATTTTTTGTTTTGTTTTGTTTTTGATGAGGTGTTCCAGAAACCAACCTTTGAGATGTGATAATTAGATGAGAACAAGCAAGTCCTTTCCACAGGTAGATACAAAACAAAGTTCTGAAGCCAAAATGAACTTGGTGTGTTGAGAAAGCAGAGTTCACTGTAGTAGGGAAAAGAGTCAGTTGGAGAAGAATTGGAGATGCAGGTAAGCAGAAAGAAAGATTATGTGATGCTCTGTGGACACAGTAAGGAGTTTAGACATCATTAAATGCAATTAAAAAATCAAAATATTTATGGCTGGTAGTGACAAAATTTATTAGTATTTTAAAGATTATTTATGTCTATTCTAGGAAGAATAATATTATACAAAGGTAAGAGTAAAAATGTGAAGTTTAGTTGAAGATGACTTTATTAGTCTAGAGGGACATCACTGATGCTGCTGGGGGAAAGTCAATAGATCTGAGCTGCATCTTGAAGAAAGATTTGACAGAATTGACTTGCTGATGGACCGGATATGGGGATGCAAATTTAATATACAAGCTTATAATGTGCCCCAAACTTAGCCTACCTGGAGACAAAGTGTTGTACCATACCTAGAAATGACTTCGTTACAAAGGAGAAAACTTGTTTCTACATAGGTAATTTACTGTGTTAATAGTGTATTATTGTATTTTCTTGATTTACAACTGAGGATTTTAGCTTGCAAGCTGGAACTTGAGTGGCTTCCCAGGGGGTCCGTGGTAAAGAATCTGCCTGCCAATGCAAGAGACGCAGGAGACAAGGGTTGGGAAGATTTCCTGGAGGAGGAAATGGCAGCCCACTCCAGTATTCTTGCCTGGGAAATCCCATGGACAGAGGAGCCTGGTGGGCTAGAGTCCATGGTGTGGAAAAGAGCTGACACGATGCAGAGACTGAGCATGCACACGAAGGACCTCAACATTACTCAGGTTACAGACTGCTGACGCCTAAAGTTTCAGTAAGCTACAGCATTCCTCTAGGATCCTAACAGTTAGCATGTACACATCTTTGCTTTTCAAGATGCTGCTTGGCATAGAAGTTGGTAATCATCAGAGCAGATATGAGTAACTCTGGGTTATTCTCTACTGAGGCCTTCTGGACAAAAAAAAAAAAAAAAAATCCTAAAATAGCCATCTACAAAGTGACTCCAAATATAGGAACTTGAAGTAAATAAGAAATGGGGAAGGAGGTGCTATACCAGAAATCTATCAGAAGAGAGACAATTTAGGGGACAAGCATAGTAAATGTGGCTACCATGACTAACAGCTTTATATGTGTTTATTTCATTTGATGTCTTGTGAATGCCACATCAGTTCTATGAAGCTAGTACAATTTTCCACCTTCTCAGCTAGAGAAACAGAAAAAGATAAAAATTGACTAACTTGCATAAGGTCACACAGCTTGAAGGGGACAGAAGAGAGAATCTGAACCCAGGTCTACACAGCATCAAGGTCAATGCCATTTAAGGACTCTGCCTCATCTTATATGCTTCAGGTATAGAGTTCCACGGTGAATACCGTGTATTTGAAGGTTTGCTCCATCCTGAATATGACACCTTTGCACTAGCATGAGTTCTTAGTCTGTCTTAAGGGATAAGACAGGAAAAAGCCAAATTATTTCCAACAATCTTTAAGAAATAGTTTTAATAAAAGACACTTCCTGTAGCTTCATGTAGTTGGGCTACTTTCAAACTCGCTAGAACATAGTTCTCATATTTACTTTTGCTTTTCTTCATTTGTAAAAACTTTACCTGTGAGTAAGGGTAGATAGAGTTATAACAGGCTCATCAGGCAAACGCGGCTCCATATGACGCAGGTCAGGATTTCTTCTTCGAGATTGGCTGTATTGGTTTGACTCCAATCCTCTACCTCACAAACAATCAGAGATGATTTTCTGCCACAACAAACAGTTGCTAAATCTCCCCTTCTGCTTCAGCCAGGCAGATGACCTCCATGCTTACGCCGCTCAATTTCCACTTGCAATCTAAAATCATTTGCTCCAGAGCCAGCCCATGTACAATATTCTATGATTCAATATTTCAATCATGTGTCTCTCTGACATGTTTTTTCCTGTCCACATGAAACCTGAGTAAATTGCAACGGGCTTTGAATAAAACTCTCAGAAAGTAGTCTACCAACTTCTGCCTCCTGGAGCAAGATCAGGGGACAGACCACCAAGTTCATTCTACTACCAACCATTGTTAATCATCCACCTTGCAGAAGACATGGAGTGTCATAACAAAAAACTCCAGAACTCTTCATTAACCCCACAGTTTTCCCAAGTAGAAATAGCACTGAACACAACGAACTGCTGTTTATCAGCTCTGTTAAATTTAAAAGTGCTAACCCACCTCTCAGTATTCCAGAATATTTCAGAGGAAGGTTGCTGTTCTTATGTTTGGTTCTCTCTGCCCTGAGATTCAAAGACAAGATACCATCCCATCCACTTGGGCAGCATATTGAGATTTGAGGCCATTCTCATTTTTGTAATGTTTTGAAAAAAGAATCTAATCCATTTGATTCATATTCTTATTAAGCCAGTGTTGATCATCAAAATGATACTAACAGCAGAGTCCTAAATTAACATTCATGGCATTTAGCACCCAACAGAGCCATCTATCTGTCCAAGGATCTCAAAGAACCACTGATACAATTCTTTAGTAAGTTTAAAGTGGAGAGAAAATAGGAAAATGAAGAAATGTGGAGGCATGAATAAAACCCTCAGCACCAAATATTTCTGTGTCTACATGGACCTTAAAAATAAAACTCTTCTCAGCATCCGGGGGTAATGTTTTCTACTTTTCCTATTTAGCTTTATTGTTAAAAGGAGAGACATAATGAGCAGTGTCAGGAGACCTGACCTCTAGACTCAGCTTATCTATTAATAGCAATTTTTCTTTCACCCTGGCTGTGTGGCTTGATCTCTCTGACTTTCAGTTTTTCCCCTAAAATTTGAAGATTACATAAGATATGTCATTCTCAAACTGCTATCAACAGAACGATACATATAGTTATACTCCTGTGCCTCTGAGGTTGCCAAAAGAAGGGAATGGGTTATGAGAGTGTCTGAGTAGGCATAGGTTGAAAAATCTTACTGACCTTCTTCAATCCGCATTTATACTGAGGTTCCATGTTAGAGTCCACCTGAAGATTAGATTCAAGTACTAGAAACGTGTGTTACCTTGAGTTACATGCAGTTTTAAGGACCCTAGGGCCCCAGTACCTTCAGAGTATAGCCACAGTAGTGGGTGCATTCTAGGTATAAAAGATGAAACATAACCAGTTCTTGACAAAGTCATTTAATCAGAAGGATCTGTGGGCAACAGAGCCATGTGAGTGAAAACACGGCATCAGAACTGTTTAGGTCCTGACAGATGCTGACCTGAAGTGCAGGAGATTAGGAAGACAGGACGTAAGATGAAGTTTCTTGGAGACTTAAACTGTGAACCAAGTGTTATATATACTCATCAGGATTTTATTTCTCTGAAAGACAATCATTGCATTGTCTTTCCGAATTTTTATTTAAGTTTTTATGAGCTGTATCCTTCTTCCCAAGACCACGATCCCTTTACAAGTTAGATATGCTCCGACACACTTTAATTATGTTCACTGCTCTCAAAAAGATTTGCCACAACTACTACTTTGAGTTTCTTAGAAATTGGTTGGTTGGGTCAGGCATATGTAAACAGTCTCACTGTAGTAATATTTTTCAGCTTTTCTTGGTGAAATTTTAACTTTGAATATGATTCACTGTGAACTGGCTGGCATTGAAGTAACTCCGTCAACCCACCTTCCCAACACACACACTTCCTAATAAAGGGGGATCAAAAAACAAAGAGAGTATAGAACAAGAATATAGAGAGAAGCGGTACTGCAGCTTCGAGTGGGCTGAGAGAACTTTGGAGAATTTGATGGGAAAGGGAAGCAACTTTCTAGAAAGAATAGTGAATGGGTGCTAAGTTGCTCAGTCGTGTCTGACCCTGTATGACCTCATGGACTGTAGCCCACCAGGCTCCTCTGTCCATGGAATTCTCCAGACAAGAATACTGGAGTGGGTTGCCATGCCCTCCTCCAGGGGATCTTCCTGACCCAGGGACTGAACCTGAGTCTCTTAAGTCTCCTGCATTGGCAAGTGACTTCTTTACCACTGGTGCCACCTGGGAAGCCCAGTAAAAATATTAGAATCCTCAAGGTAACTGATAGTACAAAGTGGATTAAAAAGTCCTCCTCTCCAGGGACGTAAAAGCCAGCTCCTGAGATGCTGGTCTGTGTTGAGTGCGAGGAGAGAAAGAGCAGGTTACCATTACTAGGCCTGTAGATCTATTTTCTGAAGACTGGAAAGTGAGAGGACTGGGATGTGAGCCTTCAGAACTGGCAGCAGAACCAAGAGAGTGGTGGGGTTAGACTGCAGTTCAGCTGAATGGCTTCTCCTCCACGCAGAGATTCACTTTCTTTTGGAGTCCCATGAGAGTGCAGAAGAAAGCATAGCTCTTGTCTCATCTCTGACCCCAACCCAGCCACCCACCTCCCCTGCCCCCGCATGGCCACAGGCATGAGAGTAATTCAGGTGAGGCGTTTTGCAAACTGAGTTAGAAATAATTGATGTAATTATTGTATAAAAATGCATGTTCTGTATTCAGGATAGTCTCAGATTTGCTGGGAAATAGAAAAAAATCCCCTCAGTAATAGTCCATGAACTTAATTACATAGAGGGATTTATGCGAGATTGCATGGATTTTGGTGTTACATGTAAATAAATATTTAAATGCACAGTGTGAACTCTTACTTATAGGTGGCCAGCAGTGAAGTGAATCCTTTTGTGAAGATTCTTTAAAAACAATTGGAAGAATACTTAATGATGTAGGAAATATTCAAAATACACTGTTATATGGAAAAAGTTAGATTATGAAATAGTACCATAGGGGACTTCTTTGGTGGTCCAGTGGTTAAGACTCTGAGCTCATGGTGCAGGGGGCTTGGGTTCGATCTCTGGTCAGGGAACTGGATCCCATATGCAGCCACTAAGACACAGTGTAGCCAAATAAATAAAATAAGACATTAAAAAAAAATAGTACCATAGAATAATCTCAAATTTTCTAGAATGTAGGTTGTATGCACACACAATAATATACAGTTATTGATACTTATTAGCTATAGGCTTATGAAAGGATATTTGTGTTAGTGGTGATTTCCTCTACATGTTGAGATTTTCTATCATGGACATGTATTAGTATTATAAAACAGGATGCAACATTTACATTTTATAGATTCAGGAGCTAGTTATGCTCACAAAGAAATGGGTTAAAAATACTATCAGTTTCCCAACTCAGTTCTTGGAAATTTTTTTGGTATTTTGAGGTTCACTTATTTAAATATTTCTTCAGCCATCTCCCTTCCTCCCACAGAGGATTGAAGACTGAAAAAGATTTACCTACATAGATGTTGCTGCTGCTGCTAAGTCACGTCAGTCGTGTCCAACTCTGTGCGACCCTATAGATGGCAGCCCACAAGGCTCCTCTGTCCTTGGGATTCTCCAGGCAAGAACACTGAAGTGGGTTGCCATTTCCTTCTCCAAAATCCCCTCAAACAGACATCATCATAGATTAAGAGTTGTCTGAGAAAAAAATAAAGCAAATGGGCACAAACCTGAGTTCTGAGTTTCCCAGTGGTCACAATAAATTTAAAAATGCGATATACTGGAGAACTCACCAAGAAACAAACAAGGTGATTCCCTGGCTGTCCAGTAGTTAGGACCGCTCCAACTCCCTGCTTTCACTGCCAAGAGCGTGGTTCAATCCTGGGTGGGGGAACTAAGATCGCATAAGCCACATGGCATAGCCAAAAATTTTTAAATAAATGTAAAATAATGAATAAATGAGAAACAAGCCAAAGCAAGAAACATACACTGTTTCCTACCCTGACCTTATCAGGGAGGGGGTGGGGCATGGGGGTTGAGTTGGCCAAAAAGTTTGTTTGGGTTTTTCATGAGATATAATGGAAAAACTCAAACAAACTTTTTGGCCAACCAAAAATAAAATGCAGGACGTGTGTATGCTCAGTCGTATCCAATTTTTTGTGACCCCATTGACTATAGCTCTTCAGGCCCCTCTGTCCATGGCAGTTTCCAGAAAGAATACTGGGTGGGTTGCCATTTCCTACTCCAGGGGATCTTCCTGACCCAGGGTTTGAACCCGAGTCTTTGCATCTCCTGCATTGGCAGGCAGATTCTTTACCACTGTGTCACCAATGCAGAATGGTGGGGGAAAAAGTCAGGTGAACAGTTCTGGAAACATCATCTACGTGAACTATCTCATGCCAGTTTGACAAAGGCAATTTACCGAATGCTTAGTTCTCTTTGCTAATTATCCATTAAAACAAACAAACAAACTGTTTTGCTGACAGATAGAGTATTTTGTAGGATTAAGCATTTGTGTCCAGACCAGGCTGCCTGGGTTTGAACCCCACTGCTATGACCTACTCATTCAGAGCCTTTGGGTAAGTAACTTATCCGCCGTTTCCAAGGTCTACGTCCTCATTTATGAAATGGCAACTGTAATAGAATCTATCACAAATGGTGGTGAAGATGAAATGTGTGATGTTTCATTTCATGTGTCTACTTGACTGGCCATGGGGTGCCCAGATTAGACATTGTTTCTGGGCATGTCTGTGACAGTGTTTTCAGATGAGATTAGCATTTGAATCGGTGCACTCAGTAAAGTAGATTACCCTCCCCGATGTGGGTGGGCATCATTGAAGCCACTGGGGGCTTGAATAGAACAAAAGGTGGAAGAAGGCAGAATTCACTCCCTTTAGCTTCCTGCTTGCCTGCTTGAGCTGAGACATCTCATCT
Source organism: Cephalophus harveyi (assembly GCA_006410635.1). Taxonomy (NCBI): domain Eukaryota; kingdom Metazoa; phylum Chordata; class Mammalia; order Artiodactyla; family Bovidae; genus Cephalophus; species Cephalophus harveyi. The sequence goes on along the minus strand of SJYT01068431.1, from coordinate 452,449 downwards.
CATCTCCTCTCCTCTCATCTCATCTCCTCTCCTCTGACCCTTTGGACTTGGACTGAATTACACCAGCTTTCCTGGGTCTCCAGCTTGCACATGGCAGATCGTGGGACTTCTCTGCCTGCCATCATCACATGAGCTGATTCTTCATAATAAATCTTGTTTAACTCCTACCGGTTCTATTTCTCTGGAGAATCCAGACTGATATAAAATCGCAAAGTGCTTAGAACATAAAAAGAATTATATAAATGCTATCATCTTCATTATCATCATTACCACCATCACCAAATAGAGCTATGAAAAAACACTATAAATAACATCAATGCATAAATAAATTTGACTACAAGTTGGCGACATTGTAATGGAACCCATTTACTTCTTGAACCATGGGGCCACCTAATCCTGCCAGAGGAGCCGAATCATTCACAGAAGTTTCTGTCTTCCAGTTGTCATTTTACATGTGACCTAAACATAATCCCAGTTTCACAGGTATTTTTATCATGACTCTTGGCTCAGGTGGTAAAGAATCTGCCTGCAATGTGGGAGACCTGGGTTCGATCCCTGAGTTGGGAAGATCCCCTGGAGAAGTGAATGGCAACCCACTCCAGGATTCTTGCCTGGAGAGTCCCATGGACAGAGGAGCCTCGTGGGCTAGAGTCCACTGGGTCACAAAGAGTCAGACATGACTCTCACACACTTTAACATGACTTCAATCTATTGACCCCACATCAATTTAAAAAATGGTGAAGCTATCTGCAGGGCAGCAATGGAGATACAGACAAGAGAACATACTTGTGGACACGAGAGGAAGGACAGGGTGGGACGAGATGAGAGAGTGCACTGAAACATATTACCATATACAAAACAGACAGCCAGTGGGAATTTGCTGTGTGACTCAGGGAGCTCAAATCCAGGGCTCTGTGATAACCTAGGGGGTGGGTGGGGTGGGAAGTGGGAAGCTGGTTCAGGAGGGAGGGGACCTCCCTATACCTACGGCTGACTCATGTTGGTATATGGCAGAAACCAACACAAAGTTGTAAAGCAATTATCCTCCAACCAAAAATAAATAAACATAAAAAGATGTATTTTAAAAGCTTGTATGGAACTATCTTCAATCTCTTCTCATTTTGTTCCACCTCCTTGTGGGCTCCTTTATCACGTGCCCAGTGCCCACCCTCCTATTCCAAAACACACAGACACACGCAGACATACACACACTGCCTCGTTCTCTGTACAGATTCAAACCTCCTGAGAATTCACCAAGGAGGATTATGGATCACCGAACTTCAAGGGTTCAGAGAGGAAATATAGACTTTAATTTCTTTTCCAGGGAACATTGGTCCTTATGCCCCAAACTGTGGTACGATTTAATGAAATTCAAAGTTGTTATATGCCAGAAGGATATCTCTGAGAGGAATCCACACGCTTGTGTGTGTGTGTGAGCATGCACACACATGTCTGTATGAATGCATACTCAAAAGAGCGGTGATAGACCATAATTACCCCATAACTTTGCAGATGTATGCTCTGGGATGATCTTGGCCAAGATCAACTTGCATTCCCACCATATATTTCTACTGATGGATGAAAGAATCAACATTTATCATAAAAGATATTGGATCTAATCTTCTCTTGCTTTTTCTCCATGAATTCGTGTTCAGTTAAAATTTAGAAACATTATTTTCAATGTTTAGAAATAAAAATATAATTGTCTCCATTTTCGAGATGTAAAAACTGAGGATGGGTGCCATGCTGACCTTTCTTTGCTCCTTCTAGCCACTATAATTGTATGGCCACGGGAACTGTCTCCAGCAGGCTGATGTGGAAATTAAGCTAGTCCGAGAACCCACGGACCTGGATTCTGGCCACTGATTTGGCATGAACTGCTCATGAGAACCTGGATCTCATTTTATCTTTCTGGATCTTAGTTTCCTCCTCTGTAAAGGCTGGGAGAAAGGGAGATTACAGGCTCACCCACACTTAGAATTTTAAATTTATCTGATATTCTTTCTAATTTCTTTTTTTATTTGTCCTCTGATTTAGTGTTTTGACCTCAATCCTAGTTTTCATAAATGTTCATTTATATTAACATATTGCCATTCTCCTCTAATTAATTTAATTCAATATTTCAAATAATGTGACTAGGAGAAATATTTCACGTAGGCTAAAAAATATGTTAACAAACAATTAAGAGTCCAATACACCACTGTTCAAAAATGTCCACACAATTGCATGGACATATTTTTAAAGGAAAATATATTGGTAAGGGAAATTTGAGTTTAAAATGACTGGGTACTCAGCCAAGTTTAAAAGATGAACCCTGTAGTTTCTTCTTCTTTTTTTTTTTTTTCTGGAGTGATCCTACACGGGAGGCCTGCAGATGCCATATTTCAAATCATAGGAAATTATAGCTTAGTAAGCACTCTCTCCCCATGGGCTCAAATAAAATTTCCTAAAGACTCCAGATCGACCACAGGCAGGGAAGGAATTGTAAATGCTCTGAAAAGGAAATGTCTCTGTTACACTGGGAAGGCATTCATGATCCTTCCCTTCTCCCCAGATCTCCATGCAATGTCTCATCACTGAGATTCTGGCCATTAAATCCATACCGTCTGTCCAGGAAACCTGAGTCTCGTCTGCTTCAGAACTAAGCAGAGAACCCACTCTCAGAGCTCAGAACTAGCTTCCTCTCCAACTTTATCAGTTTGTTTGAATTGCTCCTTTTTCCAGTGAATAAGTGGTATAAGGAGGGAATATCTTTCTGCAGTGGATTGAAATAAACTACTATTTTGCTAAATACTTTCAGTTTTAAACTTCTTAATTTAGCCACTCCACATAATATATTTCACCTATTTTGGTCACGCTTTTCTTTCTCCTTTTCTGGACCTAATGACTATATAGGATTTTTCTTAATGTATTTTTTATTTTTTTATACCTGTTCTGAAATATTTAAAGCATGATGCACACCAAAAAATAATCTTCCTATTCAAATGCAAGGACCATGAACTTTTTTATACTTCACATAAAATAAAGCCATTTAAAAAAATCTGTCAAATACAATTTAGGTTCAATCAGGATTCATAATCTATGTTGCCAATTAGACTACAGTACATTTTACAACGTGAAAAAAAAACTCAGGGGGACAGATAGACATAAATAGAAAAGCTCCGTGAGATAAAAGAAACATAAATGATGCACCTTTCAGTCCATAGCATTGATTTCTATTTATTATTACAAACTCTTCAAAACACAAAGATTGGATGTCAACATGTTATTCTGGAAGCATACAATTGAAGCAAGCATTACCTGCATGACTTACTTCATAAAATTTGTTTACCAGAATTGGATTTGCACGTTCATTTCCAAGGACTTTGAAGTGAGAGGGGGAAAGATGATTTAAGGTTTTTTTCTTTCCCTTAACGCTTTACTTTTGAGATTTACCAGGCTTCAGTTAAATAGATGCCTTCTTGACAACCAGGAATCTTAGTAATACGAGTGAAGTGGAAGAAGTTGAGTTCGCCTAAACTTCCCTGTAGGCAGAGTGGAGCTCCGTGCAGGACCACTTTTATCAAGCACAGCTAGCTGACTTTGAAAATTCCTCCTGAGGAACAATGATCAGCGGACCCTTCTTACATTCATCTAATTTCCAAGCCTTGATGTGACATATGAAACAAGAAGAAAGTGGCAACAAAAATCAATGTGTCTAAATAGTTTGCTTCGAAACATACCTGTCACTGGCTTAACTCAGAAATTGGGTGGGATATTAGATCTGATATATTTTTGTTGTTGTTGTTTTATTTTTGGTTCCGAATTAATTTTAGTCCCTGCAGGGAGAAAGTGGCAGAAAATCTCCCCTTAACTTGCACAGAGGGGAGTGTGCCTTCTTAGAAAGAATTTAAAATTACAAAAACATAAAACGTTCAGTACCTGCCCACTCTTGAATTGGGTTTTTATTCTCTCCTTTACCAACATGCTTGTGATTAAAATGAATCCAGTCACATCATAGTGGGATCATGGGCTTTTAAAAATTGTAACTAAAATAAATCTGTAGAAACTTAATTTAAATATTTTAAGTTATGAAAGTATAACATATTGGAGATTATGACTTTATAACTCTGATAGTTTTACAATTAGAATTTAGAGATAGGAGAAAACTAATATTAGACTGAATTTGGAATGCATTTATCTTATATTAGATTTTCTATAAAATATGGCAGAAAGTCACACATTCTGTAAGTTGTTTAAGAGACAGGTATAAAGTTTAAAAATTGCTTAGATACTTTTCTGACATACTTTTAAGAAAACAGTTACCACATCAAGAAAAATTAGCATTCATAAATAATAAACACATTGTGATCTTTTATGAAGCATTTTTGAAAAATATTCAACTTGCCAAAAAATTACAAAGATGATTGTCTACTTTTAAACAAAGCAGTAAAAGCCATTCAACCTCCCATTCACACATAAATGCATTTTCTTTTCAAAGGATATTTACCCTTTAAGGGGACATTTTTAACCTTGTGACACCATAAAATTCCATGCATGCAAAGTTATTTGTTTTTATTTTGCTGACATTCATTGTTGATCAGATATTTTCCATGGGTTTTATCATGTTATTCATCTAAAGGCATAGTTTTAATAGTTCATTTTAATACCTTGATTAATAGGAGACAACCTCTTTAAAAATAATACTAGTGTTGGCATTTTGTGATGAATTACAAAAGCTAAGCAGACATGCTCTTTTGTGCCTTTTTTGAATTTCCTTTCAAAATGTGCTGAACTCACTAGTGTTTGGCCAAATCTACAAAGTTTTAACATTAGCTAAATATTAAATGAACTTTCAAATCTGAGAACAGTGTTCGCTTGCAATGGGTGATGGGGTAGAAAGGGTTCAGATGGAGAATCCAGAATTTCAGCCTCCGTGATTATAGGTGCTGGCAAGGGAGAACCAAATGCCCTCTGTCTGGGAGACCTAGGGCACTGCAAGTGCTGCTAACCGTCTCCAACCAGCTGATTTTAAAAGACCAAAGGCTCTTTCTAAAGTGGCAATAGTTACAGATTTGCTATCTAACAGTGGCAATTGCCCCCAAAAAGAGGCATTATCCTGACAATTTACAATGAAATTTTTCTGTGATACCAGACCTATAAGATATTTTTTAATTGACTGTTGAAGATTTTTCCTCCAAAACTAATAATGCATATCTCTGATCTATAAAATAAAATGTTTCTTTGGAAGAGAAATATAAATAAATATTCCATTTTTTAAAAAGTACTTAGTAAATGTGTTTTTACTTTTCTCAAATATATTCAAAATGTGCAATAATACATTTTGGAGAAAGAAATGATGCAAATGTTTAATATGATTCCCACAACTTCTTTTTAGCATAACTTGTAAGCAGCTGGACCAACCAGCATCTAATACCAAAGATAAAAAAGAAAAAGGGTGTTTTTTGGAGAGATAGGGAGGTGTACACCCTAGAACAAGAACATGCTAGAGGCCTCTGAAACATGAAAGAATATATTTCAACCATCAACAATCAAACGACAATTAATATTTGTGAAATATCATCTTGAAAACAATTTTGTTCATTGTTTATTTTGTGAAACTAGCAGAGTAACTTATTCTACATCATGTTCTAAGTGGTACCTCTAAAACACCCTGGGATGTGGCACTGTTTTTGACATATTGAAGGTCAATTGTGGGAAGAAGCAAGGCAACAAACTCATCAAACGGCAGTAAATGGAGGTCTTTGTCTTTAAATTATGAAGAACGTGTATGTATTTGATCCTGACAGCCAGCAGTCCTGCAGATTTCCGGGCATAAGACAGATGGCACTGCAACCAAGCTAGAATTCAGACCTTCCCTCTTTCCCTCTGGGTCTAACTCCTATTATCCACTTGTAAATTAACCTGTCAATTTATCAATCAACACCATCTTGATTCTCCCCTGTTCCGCAGCCCAGCCTTGCAGTGAATTTGCCTCGTAAATAACTGGGAGCCCCGTGTTTGTTAGTATTGTGAATGAGTTTATTATCACTTTGATGGCTGCTATGAATCACAAATGCTGCTGAGAGGCTGATAAGAAAAAAGTACATGCACATATTAACAGGGTTGAAACTATTTTAGAGATAAAAGATGGCGTAACTGTGATAGCAAATCATTTAAATTGAAAAAAATGACTAAAAATTGTATTTGTGTGTGTGTGTGTGTGCGCGCGCATCTGAGTGTGTTGGGCAACCCCCTGCTTCAAGTAAAAGAGAGAGAGAAATGAATCGACTTTCATTTGTACTGTTCAAAAAAAGTATCTGCAAGAGGACCCTGGTGGACAGCAGGGTGGTTCCAAGGCCCTGCAGGACAGCAGCTTTATTTAACAGTCTGGGGGCAAACTTGGGAGAACACCAGCTTCTATTCTCCATGACCCGTTGGCCAGGTTTACATTTTAGATGCTGCAGGGGAACTTTAAGGAGAGTAACACAAAATCTAAAGTTCTGTGTGTGCGTGTTTGTGTATATAATTGTATTTGAGTAATATACAAAAGCATAGCAATATCTAGTAAGCAAATGAGGCCGTTTGGTAGACTTAGCACATTAATTAATAAACAATTAACATCAGAGTGCTAATTATTTTGCTTCACCTGTTGTCACTGAAAGAGTTCCTTACTTGATATGGAAAATTACATTTAAGTCATTTTAAGTTAGAAATTCTTCAGCAAATGCTATGCATATTAAAATACATGTGTAATTATGAGACTGTATGTTGTCTAGCATTTCAAATGCTAGTTTTTCAAAACATGGTTATTCTTTTATATTTTAAAATATCATATTAATATAAATCAATGCTTTTATAGATTACACAGCATCTTATTCTGATGATTACAAACTAGACTACTATATTAGCTTGGATTATATTTGGAAACACTACACCAACTATAAAACTATATGTTTGATCATATATAACTTTAGAGCAATTTTCAGTTTGTAGCAAGTAAATATAAACATAAAGACATTTAATATCTTATTGAATGTATATTACATTTTAAAACACAATAAGACTATTTCTTACAATAGTTCCAATTTGGCTCCTGGCTTTTGTTGGGAAAGTTGCTATATGTGGACCCTAAATTATTTAGGTAGACTTCATGAAAAATATTGTGAGGCATACCATATTCGTAAAGTTCTCAAACTTGTATGTCAGAGGCAAACTATTGTCACATGGGAAATATTTGGTACAATTAAGGCAGTGCATAAAAAAGGAATATTCCTTGAACATTATTATACCCAATATGCCATCAGTAGAAACGTGATAAAAAATGAAACTATTTATTAGAATGTAATTTAGAGAACCCGATAGGTTGTCCATTTTGTTCAGTTTATAATTAAGATAGTGTTTAAATCTGAAATGAATTCTATATATGCATGTTCAATAGGCTATAGCCTAACAATAAGAATGGAATCACATCTCATTTTATCGTAAATTGTGTAATAAGCGATAAGGTAAAAACGAGGGCTAAAATCCTTCCAGCAAAAATGAAGCAGAGCGACCTCAATTGCCCTAATTCATTCTGCTTTTTTTTCCTTTTTTTTTTTTTTTTAAGTCTCTTCATTTTCCCTCGTTCACATTATTAGCTTACACATGAGTGCATTATTAGAAAATAACAAAGCCAAACAGGGAGACTTCGAAGGAGCTGGAGATAGCTGAAAGGTATTCTCATTTCATTTGTTAGGAGTTGCAAAAATAGTTTTATAGCCAGGGAGGGACAATGACCTTTCTCTTTCAACAAGCTTGGTGGTTGGTCTTTTGATGGAAAATCTAGGGGATACAACATCTGGTAATTTGTGTTACTGAGCTTAGCTGAGGTCTTAACGATGTAAGCAGATTATTCTTGAAGAAGAACAAAAAAAATTCCGGAAGACTCAATGGACTATTTAAAGTTATTAGGCAGTGCATTCTAACACTTCAGAACTCTTTTCTGATTCATTTTCCCTTTAAGGCTATGCCTTCCAAGTAATTTTTTTTTAGGTCTACCTCCTTCCAATTCCAGTTGACTTTTTTGGTGGTCCACAGATGTTTTGTCATTCACACTGGCCTTCTTTCTTTTTTTCCCATCACAGCAGAAATGATTACTTTGCTGATTAAATTTTCCCCTTCAGAACTTTAGGACACTCTCTTCCACCCTTGGGAGTCATTGCCGACCGGCAGGGTCGAGCAACACCAAATAGCAACAGCTAAGCTTCAGCAATCTTAAAGGGGAAAATGTGAACAGGAGCAGTGCGTGAAGGAAGCGACCCACCCCGCCCAGGATTACAGGCAAAAAATAAATGAAGGATGGTAGTGAATAGTCACGGTGGTATTTTTTCCGCACATGCATCATTTTAAAATCACATCATCCAAAACTTGAGCTTCTCATTCATAAAAACAGGTTGGGGTCCATGGAATATATTCGCATCATCCCTTGCAGAAAAAATACAAATGAGATTAATTGTGCATGGCTTGGAAAAATTCTTAGCACTCTTTAGAAAAAGAAATATGCTAAATTGGAGTAAGTCAGTGGCTACACATGAAGATGAACATAGAAGTTTATCTGACTGAATTCTGCTAAAATAACTTACTGTAACTTTTCAGTTTTAACTCAGACTGTTACCATATCAAAGTGCAGAACACAAAAGATGGACTGACAGGCTGTGACCCACCTGGAAAGCAGGGGTACCTGGGACCATCAGGCCTGCCACCGCAACAGGGAGCTCAGAGAAGCATACGGATTGGCTCTGCGATTAGCGCCTTGCTTTGCAGTGATAAAGAAAGCAACAGCATTCCTCACCAAGTTCCATCTCTCCCATGCCCACAGTCCTTCTGCATGACAGGACCTTGTACTAGGCTGCTATTTCTTCAAGTCAAAGATCTTCACAGAAGTCAAAGTAGTGCAGGACCCACCCCCCCTCACCAAAAAAAGAGAAAAGTAAAAAACCCACTCACATTGAAATTTCAAGGGCTCTTGACACCAGACAATTGTTAACCTTAGACTATGTCTTCAATAAAGAAAAAGTTAACAGGACTTTGTTAGTATTTAGGCAAACTGCATGCTGATTCATAGCATATTGAATACCGAGTATAATTTCTCACATTACAATAGTTTTCCACATGTTGTCTGGACTTTCTGAAAGTGAGAGAAATAGGAGAGGTCTACGGTATATAGACACGATTGCAATTCAGGTTATTTTTGAAGGGCATGATAGACTAAATATATTTGTGTTAAATATTACCTTCAGTTTTGTTTGCTGTATTTGAGATCTACCAAATATGAACCATTTATAATGAAAGATACCATTGGATAAAAGAGCAACCATCTACTTTCCAACATTCTTGAAAAGGTTTGCTCTTTTACTAAGATGGACACATAGATGAGCATTTTTCAAATTAAGCTGAAAACTACACTGATAATTTTAATTTTATCAATTTTTGCCCATTATGGGGTTTGAATTTACACTCTTTGAAGCAAACAGAAAGGGTTAGCCACTTTATACTCTCAATTTACCTTTATATTCAATATATTTAAAGAAAATAGTAATTTATTGCAGTTTAGCAATTTTTCCCCTCATTGCTAAAAAGCATAGCATCTCAAATTAGCCATATTAGATATTCTTTGAGCATTTGGTATTTGTTTTTCCATTAGAAACTTAGGGCTTTGCTAGTGGCTCAGAGGGTACATCGTCTGCCTGCAATTTGGGAGACCTGGGTTCGATCCCTGGGTCGGGAAGATCCTCTGGTGAAGGAAATGGCAACCCACTCCAGTACTCTTGCCTGGAAAAGTCCATGGATGGAGGAGCCTGTTAGGCTACAGTCCATGAGGTTGCAAAGAGTCAGACACGACTGGGTGATTTCACTTTCACTTTCCATTAGATCTGTTAATCTCCAGCTATTCAAAGCTGGAAGTTCTACCTCAGGAAAAAACAAAATATCCATCTATAGTTAGAAGGGCAATTGTATAATCAGGGTATTGACAGGGAGGCAATTGCAAACAAGAGCCTATCAAAACAGAGAAACTGATAAGACCACAAAAAGATAGTTTCTCCTTCAAACTTATATAGTTTTTTTTGGCAGTAAAACTTTGAGTCACACTCTATTTCATAGGCTGATTCATTTTTTTTTAAACCAGAAAATGGTCTCTGCTTTACTTATGAATACAGGTTACAGAAAGCTCTGAAGCCCATTTATGATTTGATAAATCATAGAACACAAACATGGCTTCCATAGTGGGGTTTTATATTTACCCTTGAACCATTCACATTTCAATTACTTTCTGTATATGTCAAATTCTTCAAATAGGACAGAAGGATAGCTTAAGAAAGACCTCAATAGCCCAGGAATCTCTCTTCTTTGGTTGATTTCTCTCCTTGCTCTAACAATATCAAATCATAGCATGGCTCACACTCGGTTTCTGTTTTGTTCCATGTTGAACCTACCTTGCTACTTCTATCCTTCGGACACCACTCCTGAATTGTGCTTTCTTAATCATGTCTCTGGGATTCCCTGGTGGCTCAGATGGTAGACTCTGTCTACAGTGCAGGAGACCCATGTTCAATTTCTGGGTCAGGAAGATCCCCTGAGAAGGGAATGGCTACCTACTCAAGTATTCTTGCCTGGAGAATTCCATGGACAGAGGAGCCTGGGAGGCTATATCCATGGGATCGCAGAGTTGGACATGACAGAGTAACTCACACTTTCATACTTCCAACCCAATTCTTGGGTTGCTTCATTGACTATTTACAGTCTAACACTGCTTTTCATTCCAGGTTCCCCTCTTCACTTTTCCTAGTGGGAAGACTGTATACTGGCAAAGCACAAGACTTAGATTCAGGTAACCCAAATTTGAATACCAGCTTAACAAAGTCACTCTTTTTCATTCAGTAAATCACTTAACTTTTCTGAGCCTCAGTTTCCACATACAGAAAGTTGACAATTAGTGGTCTATAGGCCAGATGTGGAGCCAGATGTATATTTTGCCCCAGAAAACTTTCTTCACTCTCGCATTATCTGAATGGCTTTGTGATCACCTGTATGTGTATCCATACCCCATTTGTAAAAAAAAAAAAAGAAATAATGATGCTTACCACCTCACACAACTAGAGGGTTAACTTAGAAAATATATGTGAAATGCCCAGGCTGGTGCTTATTAAATAGAGCTTCTCAATAAAATTTGGCTAAATCTGAGGCTGAATCACTTGATTACATCCATCGTCTGATGCTAGGTGTCTAAGTACCTACAAATAAGTCCTGTAATTGTCTACCTTTGGATTTCTTCTCCTATGTCTTTGAAGACGACTCTCCCTTCCTACTCTGCCCAGAGAAATCTTACCGATTCCTCAAGACCAGGCCTAAATCTCCACTCTTTCCATAAATCATTACCTGCATTTTTGAAGCGGGAATGACCTCCAGCATTGGTCTGAATGGCAGCAATAACCTTATGAGGCTGAGCATCTTCAGGCTCAACAGGAAACTTGAGATCTTGGCAACCAACATTCTCACAATTGGCCAAAGGCCAAGAAGTTAATAAGAGGAACCCAAGGCCAGAGAGCAAACGAGAGAATGGGACGTAAACCTGACTCTCTGATCTCTCCCCCCAGTGTCTTTTTTTGGTTTCTGCTTCTCAAATTACCATGTGCAGGTTTTTTTAAAAAAATTACATTGTTTTCTATATTTTTTTAATCTTCATTCAATTGCAAAACACTGAAATCCAAGGGTGGCATTTTATGCGTATGTTTGTTTATTTCTTTGAACCTAGCCTAGCACCTCACAATATTCAACAAATGTTTTGAAAAAACTGGAGAAAAAAGGCAAGAAACTTTTTAGGACCTGAGTTTCCCATAAGCAGATGCTCAAAGGATCCTAGGTAAAATTATTTTATGCAAAATTTTCAGTGTTCCAAATACACAGAGATTAAGCATTTGCTCCTCCGTCTTATAACCTGGCATTGTACTGAGTGCTATACACGGATCCTCTTATTTAAACTTCACAATGCTTCCAGGGAATTACATTATTGTCAATACCATTTAAAAATTAGGAAAATAAATCTGAGACAGTTTAAGTAACTTGCCTCAAGCAACAGACCAGGAAAGGATCAGGGCCGAAGCAAGAACTGTCTCAGTCTATAGCCCTGCTGCTCTTTACCAGCAGAATGAATCGATTTCTAATGCCACCCTTGTAGCCCTTCTTAGATTCATCTCTTACTTTCACCTATTGTCATCAGTCTTGATAAAAATAACATAAATCATCTAATTGTCACTGGAAGCCTTTGGGTATTGTCTTGGCCTTCTTAGCCATTTTGATCTGCCCTCTACCACCCACCAAAGAATTAATGCTTTCAAATTGTGGTGTTGCAGAAGACTCTTGAGAGTCCTTGGACTGCATGGAGATTCAACCAGTCCATCCTAAAGGAAATCAGTCCTGAATATTCAGTGGAAGGACTGATGCTGAAGCTGAAACTCCAATACTTTGGTCACCTGATATGAAGAGCTGACTCATTTGAAAAGAAGATGCTGGGAAAGATTGAAGGCGGGAGGAGAGGGGGGATGACAGAGAATGAGATGGTTGGATGGCATCACTGACTTAGTAGACATGAGTTTGAGCAAGCTCTGGGAGATGGCGATGGACAGGGAGGCCTGGCATGCTGCAGTTCATGGGGTCAGAAAGAGTTGGACTGACTTAGTGACTGAACTATCACCACCACCCCAGTCTAGCTCTCATGAGATCACACAATAGACAGCTTTTTTCTCTAACACCTCCCAATCTTGTCTTTTGGGTTGTTTTTACTGTTACAACTATTTTAATATTACAACTATCTTCAGCGAGCCTGGCAGAGTATTTCTCCTTGACCTATGCTTCTTACTCCAGATCACTCATTTTTTCTCCCATTCATTTAACCATTCAACCTTACTAAGCAGTATCATATGATAAACACTGACACAGACTTGTCCCGGCCAAGGAAAGGGCAACTCAGGTAAAAGGAGGTAAAAATGGCAGTCAAGTGGTCCAGAGAATCACTGGGTGAGCATGAGAGACATCTTTGCAAGACACAGGGTGGACACACAAAGTGGGTAGTGGTCACTTCAACTTCCTTTTGGAAGGAGGGTCAGGGGAGAATGGGTCATTTGAGCTGAGGGTTAGAAGATGGGCATCTCTCTCCCATCTTGACATTGAAACAATCATAAACTATCTTCCTAAGCAACTTTTTACTCAGGTTGATTACCACTGCCATACCACTAAAATATCCTTCTAACTGCCTTATTATTTTTGCCTCTTGTGGAATTTTAGCCCCATAGAAAAGAATCTCTCCAGGAATCTCTGTGTGAAGAGTACAGGAAACAAAGCATAGTGCAGCAAAACAAAAATACCCAGAAAATTACAAGTTCGACCTCTTTTGTTTACTTTCTATGTATATAGTCCTTATTTTTTAAGTATAATTTAAATCAGTTAATAACATTTATATATAATCCAGTGACTGTTGCATAATCTCTCATTAATATAAATCATAAAATCATGGCTGGAAATCAGGTGTTTAAATCGGGAAGAAAATTTGGGAACAGGTTAAATTCAGGTGAGACAAATAAGTCCAAAGATAGCATGGGGGTCAGGGTAGGCATCTAATTCAGCATGTGAGAGCCAATAGTAACACTAATCAGAGAATCAGAAAGAAAATAGATTTAATACATTGTCCCTATAATATATATATCTAATTATATTTTAGATTTCTATAGTGTTTACAAAGGACACTTTTTCACATGACCATTTTCTCCCCTAATATCTCTGTATTTTTTTAAAATTAATTTTATTGGGCTATAATTGCTTGACAATGTTGTGTTAATTTCTAGTGTACAGTAAAATTAATCAGCCATACACATACATGTGTCCCCTCCTTTTGGAATTTCCTTCCCATTCAGGTCACTACCTTGCATTAAGTAGAGTTCCCCATGCTATACAGTATATTCTCATTAGTTTCTATTTTTTACATGGTATCAGCTTTCTATCTTAAGTATCAGTACCTTCTAAAACTCTACTTTACTGGTGAGAAAGGTGAAACATAGGTGGGTTAAGTGATTTGCTCAGGATCACATTGCTAATAAGGAGCAAAGAAAGGACTTGAACAATGGTTGCCAGACAATCATTTCTACTTTTCTTCCATTAGAGTAGACAGCTTCTTACGCATAATCTCCCCTAGTAGCAAGAATACACATACAGGGTTCAATTCAACAGACCCTCAGTGAATTGCTATGTGACAAATATTGTTGTAGATCATAGGGAGAGCACACAAAACTAGTAAAACAGAGTTGCCTCTTACCCTCATGATGTTTGCTATCTCTGGGGAAGCTTGGCAGACCAAAGAGGTTAATTTCCATGGAAGAAGATGCAAGGCTGCAGTGAACTTTCCATGGTAAGAACAATAGTTTCTACATAAAACAAGGATATATGACAAATCTAATTCAATTAGTCCAAAAAAATTAAAGCTGCAAGGCTACAATGGTCTTTCAGTACTAAAACCAATAGTTTCTTCATAAAACAAAGAAGTATTACAAATCTAAATCAATTAGCCCCAAAATTTCAGACCATTAGCTGCAAAAACCTGAGGCAGTTGTACTCTCAAGAGAACAATTTGGCAGTGAGATACCACCCACCATGAACCAAGATAATTATCCAAATCCTTGGACTGGGAAAAAAAAATACTAGTGGGCGCCAAAACTTATGAAGCAACTCTCATCAAGGGCATCTGAGCTTTTGCATGCCTATATTCTACCCCAGGGATTTCTATTGCAAACATCAAGGCGTGGAAGAAATTTTCAGTCATCATCAGTCGGTTCAGTTGCACAGTCGTGTCCGACTCTCAGTCATCATGCCAGCTAGCAAAACCAGGAACTGGGGCCACAACACTGTAGAGGGCTAGCCTCTTTCTTCCTTCTTCCCTTTGTCTTGTCAACTCACTCATCTCGAGCAGCAGGTCAGCATTCACAGGCCACAGGAGATCATGGTATTGGCCTCTAAAGGATGCTCTGCCTTCATTATTTTGGACTCT
Organism: Cephalophus harveyi; assembly: GCA_006410635.1. Taxonomy (NCBI): domain Eukaryota; kingdom Metazoa; phylum Chordata; class Mammalia; order Artiodactyla; family Bovidae; genus Cephalophus; species Cephalophus harveyi. Next base: position 437,394 of record SJYT01068431.1, on the reverse strand, counting down.
GATTCATCAGCAATTAGAAACCTTACATCCTCCAAAATTTAACAGAAACCAGAACTGCGGAAATTGTAAATGATTATCAACAGTTATAAAAATGTAAATTTTCATATATTTCCCATATTTATAATCAAGATTGTTATAAAACCAAGCTTTTCTAATGTGTCTAAGACATCTGAATAGCATAACTCTTAATAAACATTATACCACTCTCCCTGGCTTTCAAGGCAGAAGAGCTGTGAGATTGAAAAATTTACTGATTGGTTTTCATTTGTTTTTAAATGAAATATGCTTCGCTTAGTCTTTAAAAGGAAACTGCCAATTTAGGACAGGAACTAGATCATCTGCTCGGGGTATGGAAAGCATTTCTTAAATAATTCATGGCAAAAACTTACCCTACTTTTGTGATATGAAAATGCCTTGTTGCTTTTCTTGGCTTGTAAGTAGACTCATCCAGTTGACTGTTTTGGTTTCTTGGTATTCAGAAGTAGGAAAGCCTTCCGAAATTTGAATCATATTTCAGATCCCTCCTGAGTAGTTAAGTGCACACCCACACATGCAACTTTTCCTATAAACACCACATGCCTAAGCACGCATTAAAATTAGACTTTTCCTACCAAAAGAGCAGGGGTGTAAAATATGCATTGCCAGAGAGAAGCACTCCTTTCTGCAAGATGCAGTGTAACATGGGGCTTCTTCAGGGGTATCAGAAATCTAACTCTGACCCCCTGAACTGCATAATTTGTCCTTCTTCACCAATAGATCCTCTTTCTTCATTCCCTGTGAATAGGTGTAAACCACCTATTTTAGTTAGAAAATGTGGACCCTAAATATCAATCTGGCATTGGAAACTAACAGTTATTAAGAATGCGTCCATGTTTCTTTCTGTCCAATATGCAATGGCTTTATATGAGTTGAGCTTGTTGATATTCTTTAGCACCAATACGGAGAAGGCAATGGCACCCCACTCCAGTACTCTTGCCTGAAAAATCCCATGGATGGAGGAGCCTAGTGGGCTGCAATCCATGGGGTTGCTAGGAGTCATACACGACTGAGCAACTTCACTTTCACCTTTCACTTTCATGCCTTGGAGAAGGAAATGGCAGCCCACTCCAGTGTTCTTGCCTGAAGAATCCCAGGGACGGGGGAGCCTGCTGGGCTGTCGTCTATGGGGTCGCACAGAGTTGGACACGACTGAAGCGACTTAGCAGCAGCAGCAGCAGCAGCAGCACCAATATATGTGGGCTTGGGTTTGACTGGATTTATGGCTGAAGAGAAGTTTCTATCATTCAAATATCCCCTTTCTACACAAGTCAGAGCAATTCTAAAATCATCAAACATGCTATATTCACATTTTAAAATATACTCGAGTGTGTGTTTAAATAGTCCTCTATTGTACAGGTTCTCCTTTTGGCATTTTCCATATTTGCTTCTAAACTGAAACCCAAAGCTTCAGGTCCTAGGGCAATGCTGGGGTAAGGGTTAACTCAATGATCTTCAATAGCTTTTCTGTTCTTCCTAACCAGAAGACAATGTAGTAGTAATTGGTGCTGCCAAGGAGAGAAGGTATATGAAAAGCTCATGGTAAGACTGGGAAAGAATGTTTCAAGGGTTTTCCCCATGATAAAGATTAGCAGGGGAAATCCATATAAGTTTGTAGCACGGAAAGTATAACTGTATGGAATCTTCACTAGGCCCCAAGGCAGATGTTTTTCATCTGCAGGTCCTTTTTACTATTAGATTTGTGAGGCCTGTTAAAAACAGCTTTGGGAATTCCTATGCAGGGGCAGCCAGTGTTCAAGTTTAAGTCAATTAAACTAAGTCTGCCAAAGCAATTCTCTATGCTTACTGTCAAATCCTGCCTGTGAACAAGGAAACTTAACTTTTATCTGCAGAGCAGGGATAATGTGAAGCTGCTTCAGAACCCAACAACAACAACAAAAACAGCTTAACTTTTGTTTAAATAATAAAAAAAGTAAGTTCACTTTAAAATCAAGCCTGTGTCCTAAAATGATTTTAACTTAGTGTTCTGTACGTGATCACTCACTCAAGTTTGAGAAGAAAAGCTCAGCGGGGTATGAACAATACTATGAAAATTTGTGTTAATAGCTTAATTGCTAACGTAAAAGAGTTTTAGAAAAGAACAGGCTCATAAAATCAAAAGTAGCTTAAAAGTTTTTATACTTTAGATCTTAAGTATGAAGTTGTAACCATTCTTGATTAAAAAAAAAAAAAAATCTTTTAACCAAAAGCATGCTCATGTACCATACAACAATTTATTTAGCATCAGCTGTGTGCCAGTCACCAGTGGGGGTACTGGCAAGGCACAACTGCTATCTCTGAGAGGTTTGCTCTCTGGCATGGGAAAAACATGGGAAAATACTAATTCCAACAGGATCCAGATCATGAAGGGCTTTGCGTGTTTGGTTAGAGAGATCTTAAGTCAATTGCAGTGTTGAATATATTTCAACAGTGGAGAATGTAGTCAGATTCACCTTCAGACAAATCAGGCCAGTCTCAGCGCAGTCAATGGATTTCGAGGCACCTGCGCTGGAGACAGGAGGACTGTGGAAAGTTCTGGCAGTCACTGATCAGGGATGAGATAGGACAATGATAAGGAGAGAGACAGATTTGAGAGGCAATGCTAACACAGACGACTTAATGGTATGGTCAGAGATCTCCCAGAGAGTGTGGAAGAGATTGGCTGGAATCATTTGTAGGCTTTACACTCAGGTAATTAAATGCAAGATGTCATTTATCAAGATACAAAGAAGGAGCTTTGGGGAGAAGGTAACAGGTTTAAAATGAGTAGAAGTCTCCTCATGTACACTGACAATACCCTTATCTTTAGCAGAATATTCCTGAGCAATAACATAGTTAATAACATCATCAGGGTGTTTTAGGGATAGTTGAAGCCATGGGAATGGATGAGTTCACTGCATGGTCTGGTGACTCAGATGGTCAAGAATCTGCCTGCAAATCAGGGTTTGGAAGATCCCCTGGAGAAGGAAATAGCAACCCAATCCAGTGTTCTTGCCTGGAGAATTCCATAGACAGAGAAGCTTGGTGGGCTATAGTCCATGGGGTCGCAAAAAGTCAGACACAACTGAGCGACTAACACTTTCATGGTCTTGTAGCAGGCGCCTCCCAATGAGGAGAAAAAGAAAGGAATCACTGTGGGTAAAGGGTGCAATCTCAGCATCAGACAGCCAAGGGTTTATGTTTGAATGTCTACTCCGATATTTGCTTGCTATGTTATTAAAGCAGTCATTTGGCATTCTGGGCATCAATTGATGATCCTAGGAGATAAAACGTAATCCACTCATAGGATTCTGAGGAGAAATAAATTAATTAATCCATATGAAATATCAGTGCACAGTAAGTGGTTAATGGATGTAAACCATTATTATTGTTGTTGTTGTTATTGCTATTATTACTAAAGTGAAGATGCTGAGAGGACATAAAGCCTAGGTAGCAATCAATATTTAAGCACCAGCAATGGAGCTCAATACCAACATAGATTTTATTAAATGCAAAGCAGAGAGAGTATGTAATCAATGTTTTGATCTGATCAATCCACTTATGCCACCCATCCCAGCCAACCCTAAGGCTTTTCTTTCAGTCTTAGGCAGGGGAATTTTATGGTCATTCTGGAAATTTCTCTGGCTTATTTATTTGGTAATATGCGGATTCACCACATCTAGTCTGTCTCAGCTAAAGTATTGCTTACGTGGAGATATCAACTGTTCCAGGTTCAGGCTGGCACACAGTTTACTATTGCCCACAATGTCCTGGGGATCGTGGTGAGTGAAGAATAGTTGTTTACAGCAGCTTGAGGGAGGGGAAAAAAAGGACAGCCTTCTCCTAGCTCTGTAATCATGATCGGCCATAGTGTGCCTCAGTTTCTTCATCTGTAATTTGTGGACAATAACAGCTTCCCCCAGGGCAATCATTAATAGTAAATTAAATAGCACACATAAATGAGTATTAAATTAGATAACACAGGTAGAGTGCTGGACTCAGAATAATACTCAAGAATATTAGGATCCCTTTTTTTCAATAGCTAAAATTCTAAGCATTGATCAAAACCAACATTATGTGTGAAACCATGCTATAATCTAAACATATTTAAACAAATTTCCTTAGACTGCAGAAAGAGGTTCAAACAACTGTATACAAGTTTAAACTTCCTTGGTTCAAATTTTCCCAGTGGTATGAATGCCATTTTGCCATGGGGGAGTGATTCAAGTTGCCTTCTTGCTCTCAATGAAGAGTTCTTTTTGTCAAAAAAAAAAGAATATTCTTTTATTTTCTCTTTTGGAAAATGATCAGAGTACCCCCCAAATAATACAAGATTACAAATCTGGCACCAGGAGATATTGGCAAGACTTTGACTAAATCTGCTACTATTTATGTCAACAAATGCTGTCAGGTAAGTGGCAAAAAAGACCAGTACACTATGCCAAGGGACAGTGGAGAAAGCAGCTGTTATATTGGATATGCTGACTAAGAGGAAGCAAGGCTCTATCACGGGAAATGGACTTGTGAAATGATGAAAGGTGGTTTTGTTGCTCATACAGTAACATAAAACCTACTGCTTAAGACAAATTGTTCACTTCTTTTCAAAAATTCTAGAAAGTTGAACAGGTGGAATAAAGTGAAGACAAAGAGAAGAAAATGCACTAGAAGAGCATGCAGCTGTTCACTAAGACACTGAAATCTCTCTGTGATGTCCAGAAGCAGAGTGAGATCACAGCACACCTAGAAAATAGCTCAGTGCACTGTCTCACAGCTTCATCATGACCGTTTCCAAAGAGCTGGGCCTGAGACTTTGAGGTTTATGAAATGGCTTTTCTTCACAACGAACATCCATTTGGGGGATACTTAAAAAACATTTAAGTGGCAACTATTTGACAGACATGGCCACAGTTAGGTTACAAATAAGATCATATCCTTGCCTTCAAGGATCGCGATCTAGCAGGAAAGACAGATATACAAACAGTCCTTAACAAAATAAAATGTAATTAAACACACATACATGCTTACATATTATATATATTATCTCAGTGTTTTCCTCCTAGCACAAAAAGATCAGACTCACAACAAAAGTATATTTGATTAAGACTTCAGTGAATATTTCATGTTCCCCTGCATGAAATATATATGGAGATCTTGCAAATTTTTCGCTATATCCTGCTGCTGCTGCTGCTAAGTCACTTCAGTCATGCCTGACTCTGTGACCCCACAGACTGCAGCCCACCAGGCTCCTCCGTCCATAGGATTTTCCAGGCAAGAGTACTGGAGTGGGGTGCCATTTCCTTGTCCAGTGCATGAAAGTGAAAAGTGAAAGCGAAGTCTCTCAGTCGTGTCCGTGTCCGACTCTTCACGACCCCATGGACTGCAGTTTGCTATACCCTAAGAGTTATTATTAAGTCGCAAAGTTGTATCCAGCTCTTTTTGCAATCCCAAAACTGTAGCTCATCAGGCTCCTCTGTTCATGGGGTTTTCCAGGCAAGAATGTTGGAGTGGATTGCCATTTCCTTCTCTAATACTCTAAGGGTTAGCAACTTAAAAAAAAAAAAAAAGCTAGATAGTGTATATTGTAGGATTTGGGGACCATATGGTTTCCATTACTCAACTCTGAAGTGGATGTAGCCATAGGCAACACACAAACTTATGAAGTGAAGTGTTGGTCATTTGGCCATGTCTGACTCTGCAGTCCTGTAGCCCATTTGGCTCCTCTGTCCATGGGATTCTCCAGGCAAGAATCCTGGAATGGGGCAGCCATTCCCTTCTCCAGGGGAACTTCCCGATCCAGGAATCAAACCCAGGTCTCCTTCACAGTAGGCAGATTCTTTTCCATCTGAGCCGTCAGGGAAGCACACGCAAACTTTACAGGTATGGCTACATTCCTATAGTGTTTAATTCACAAAAGCAGGTGGCAGCCTAGAACTGACCCATCAGTCCTGGTCTGCTGACCTTACTATACTTAGGGATTGTTCTGAGGCTTTCTGTGCTAAGGTGAAACTTTTTGCAAGACTGCATCCACTACCTTTCCCTCCCAGCATTATCATCCAAACCTCCCTATTTCGTGAGCTTTGTAGAGAGAGCGGGGCAGATGAGCAGGTTGCCAATGTTACTTTCCTCTCATTTTCTACTTTAGTGCATAAAAATTCACACTGGCACAAAAATTATCACAAAATCTAATGAAAATTCATTATACATCCCGTGACATAAGTAGATCTGCTACATGGCTAAGCAGATAAATTAATCTGTTGGAAATTTTTCTGCAGAGCAAGCTAATAAGTGAGAGGAGGAGAAAAGAAGCAACCTAAACAAGTGAACATAAAGCAAAGAAGACAAAAGGAATAACAGAAAGAAAAGCAAATACCACGAATGACAAGTTATTTTTACTTTTCATAAGTCAAATGCTTATTGGGGAATAGATTTCATATGTATGGTCCTTAATAAAGCACAACAGCTGAGGAACCTTTCTTGGAACATGAGGTATAGGAGCTCTGAGATGAGCCTCACTATTTATAATGATCCTTGGATATGGACAGACCAACATGAATACATTCTTCCCTCCACAATGGACCTTTCATTTCTCTAGGTTCTAAATCACTGCATGTCTGAAGCATGACACAGTTACTGTATGTGCACTGTGGGCCGTGGCCCAAACAGATAAAGACTTACTATGGCAGGAAGGGGAGAATTCCTGGTGATTTAGTCTCAGAAGTCACAAGAACAAGTTTGGACCAAATGGTTTGACAATAGTTTCACACCTGACTATGGCAGGTGTGAATGGCAGGACAAGTCCAAGAAAGAAAGAGAGATCAGTTTAAAAAAAAAAAAAAAGCAGAAGAATCAGATTATCCAGGGAGTGGTCATTGAGTACAATGAAGTTCATTCATTCAAAGGAAATTTACAGTTCTTCCATCATCACAGTCAGAGGAGTATTTTGGCTCAAGATGGAAGCCAACATTCACATAAGTTTCATTAGAATAAATACACACATTTCCTTCTCCTCTCATACTCCACTTGGCTTTTTCCAGGAAGGAAAGCACTGAATTCTAGAAGGATTCTCAGTTCGAAAGTTTCAGAGAAAAAGGCAACCCTTTGAAAGCAGGATAACACAGGGGCATCTAAAAAGCACACACCATCCTAGAAACTGGAAGAGAGGCTTACGTGTTATGCAAACTCTTCCAGTATTAGACTCGTGATTTGCAAAGTGCCAGAGGAACAAAAATGAGAGCCCAGGACTGCAGAACGTCTACTGAAAGCACACCTGGAATCATCCCAACAAACTGATCGCAGGCCTCCACCATCAGGTTTGGTGGCCCCCCTCTCTGGATCTTCCCTGATAGCCCAGTTGGTAAAGTATCCGCCTGCAATGCAGGAAACCTTAGTTCAATTCCTGGGTTGGGAAGATCCCCTGGAGAAGAGAAAGGCTGCCCACTCCAGTATTCTGGCCTGGAGAATCCCATGGACTGTATAGCTCGTGGGGTCACAAAGAGTCAGACACGACTGAGCGACTTTCACTCACTCCCTAGGTCCTATTTTATTGATATGTCTTCCTCACTGCCTCACCTGGGCGGCCTCTTTCCCCTAAGAGTGAGTGAGACGCTTTCACCTGCAAGAAATACATTACTCCAGGAACATTTCATTCCTTACTCAGATGCTTACCAGGTGTTTGTCTTCATCAAATTGATTGTGTTGTTAATTATAGTAAAGACTGAAGTGAGCATGGGGGGAGGCCTCCGAAAGAGCAGAGTCATTTGAAAATCAATTTCCACAGCTGCAACTTTGAAACAGTTCTCTAGTGAATAAGCGGTTCAGTTTCATTGTATTCAAGGTGAGCATTCTTTTCTTGTGGGATATCTTATTGTTTCTTTCCACTTCAAGGAGAGAAACTCTTTTTTAACTTTGAGAATTTGCACACACTTTAATTTTTTCAACCTAGGGGAAAAAAAAATAAGAAGAAGACTCCAACAAAACAGAAGACTACTCAGTTTTGGTAGTTGAACTATCCTAGGTGCTTCTCGTCCCGTCCCATCCCCCACCCCAGATCCCAGCACTTCCAATGAATGTGTGAAGATCCCTTTCTTGGATATCTCTGGTACCTCTTTAATTTTTTTTTTTTTTTTTTTTTTTTACCTTATTTTGACAAAGAACCAAGGAAAATTGCATCTTTCATTTTCAAATAATGCTAGAAGGTTTCTGTGCATACCTCCAACGGGAGCCAATCACGGCCTGGTAACAAGAAAACCAGTGATCGGGGATATTTAATACCGCATTGGCCCTGGAAGAAGGAGGACTCTTTCATTTCGCATACTTTGTATCCGCCATGGAGCTGGCTGACATAATGGACTTTTACAAGGAGCTCTGAAGCAATTGGCAATTAAGTGGTTTGAAGGGGTGCTTCTGGGCTGCTGTGAAAGGCTTCAGGTGTGAAACGCTTGTTTTCAAGAGCACTGAACAAAATGTATGGTTGCTTTCAGCGCCCCCTTGTCCTTCCCGAGGAAGGGGGAGAGCCGGGGGATGCAAGGACACTCAAGAGCAATTTGCTATTCAGCATCTGAATGCCGGGCGCTTTCTTCCCCCCCAATCCTTGTGCGGCTGGGGAGGGGGGCAGATTGAGATGGCACAAACAGCTCTCGGCACAATGGTAGATCAAGAGAGAGGCAGGGAAAATGAGGCCGGGAGAATGGACGCCTGAATGAAGGGAAGACGGCTTGATTGTTAATTGTGGGTAAATGTGTTGCAAGAGTGAAAAGGGTTCATGGGCTACTTTAAAGCTATACCCAAGCAATAAGTATAGAGAGTGGGGAAATAAGGAGATGGTCCTGACCCTTTTAAGGACTATAGTAGTACATCTGGCCCACTTGAAAAAGTAAATTGAGAACTATTCAAAAAGGTAGGCAAATGCATATGTGTGTTCAAATCTCATTGCTTACAAGGGAAAAAAAAAAAAAACCTGGCAACTCCAATTCACATGCAATGTGCACTTCAAAGTATACACTATTCTTTTTGAGTATTAGTCGATAGGACAAAGATAATACGCAATAAGGATGCTGTCGAATAGATAAATATTTAAAATATGACTTTTCCTCAAGAATACAGCCTTCTATTCTAGGATAAAATATATTTGCACTGAAGTTAGCACAAGGGTAAAGGAAACTTCAAACAGTCTTCATGAAGGATATTGTTCCCTTAGTTCTGTTTCATGTCACTTTTCCTAGTCTGACCTTTACTTCCAACATATTGATTTTTTCCTAACCCAGCCTTGCTTTGCAGAAAAAAGGGGTATTGAGTCTTTGAGCTGCTTACATATCACTATTGTACATGCATCCTTAAAGGTGAAGGAGGCCCTTTCAGGAGATGACTGTCTGACTGACAATGTGATTAGGATTGTCTGAGGACTTTTCATTTTAAATGTAGGAGGCCACATGTATCAATCTGGGAAAAGAGACAAGCGGACTCAAATTGAGTGGTCTTTTAAATGCTTCTCAAAGAGTTCTGGTTTTGCTCTAAGCAACAGCTTCTCAGATAAAGTATATACTACATAAAACTTAACTTTGTCAAACAAGACTGGAATTCTATATTTTTTATGATGATTTCTTTTCCAAATATATACATTTTATTCAAAACATAATTCATATCAGTTTTCTGGGATATGCTCTTTTTCCCAGGATTCTGGTTTCCCAGGGGGGATATTTGTAAAACAGAATTTCACCAAACACCATACTTCTGAAGCTAAATTCTTGGTTCATCCCTTGATGTCATATAATCTTTAATGAAAAAAAATATATAAACAGTTAAAAACTGAATTTTCCCTTCTCCTTGCCCCAAGAAGGCTATTAAAATCTTTTGAGAGATTACAGAATTCTGGAAATTCTGTAATTTGTAATTCAGCAACTTGGCAGTTGCTGCCACACAGTCCTTCTTGGGGCCAGAGGAGAGCCTTAAGAGGACAAGCAATGAGCCATATTCTCTTTGTCCTGTTCCATTCCAGAATGCTATTATGAGCATGTCCGCACCAGGACCACCTTGTACTGACTGATGGATTATGAATAGCGCCCTAGGGTTGTGCAATAAGCAATTTTATCTGAGGCCTTGTAAGAAACCGAAGTCAAAGATTCAACACTGTATCCCTTCATCCCATGTATCATTCCTAACATGTTGGATGGTGTGCTCATTTATGTCCAAATTTTAAAACGCACCCTGTGCTCTACTTCTGCTACTAATGTACAGTTTAGCCTAATGTCAGAGAAGAGAGAACAGCAGTTCTAAACTCCAGCACAGGAGATGGTTCGCTTAAATCAACATTCTGTTAGTTTTGACTTGGGTCCAATCACTTATGAGACTGTGAGGGTCTGATTTATCTCTAGCTTCACCGCCTCCTCAAACCCACAAGGGAGACTTAACCAACTTGATTCAAATGCTCTTTTTCCAGTAAGGAACGAGGCTTCTTCATTTTCTCTGAAACATTTAAGGCGTCAATAATCCTGAGGTCCAGAGTCTAATTGCAAACTGTTTCCTTAGACCTACTTGCTTCACTAATTTAGTGCATCTCCAAAGACTATGTAAAATCTCTAGGACTGAAGCCAGATTCAGCCTCTGTACCCTCACACCAAATAAATCTCAGAGACGGAGTTTGAGGTGTCGTGGAAAAGAATAGCTTTATTGCTTTCCAGGCAAAAGGGCCACAGTGGGCTAATGTTCTGCACACTGTGTGTCCCACCTGGAGAATGTAGTGAGGAATTTTACAGTAATGGTTTAAAGAGAGTATGATGAGCTCAAGGATGGTCTTCTGATTGGTTAGTGGTGGGGAAAGTGGGAGTCAGCATCCTCAATCTTCTAGTTCCAACTGGTTTGGGGTCTACACGCCTGTGGGCAGTGTAGAGTTAACTTCGCCCACCTGGTGGGGGTTTCAGTATCTGCAAAATAACTCAAAGATAATTGTTATGTATATCCCTTAAGAGGGGAACCAGGACCCTGCCCCAGGGCTATAGTATTGTTTCTTGACTTTCTCACTCTTGTTTCAGCATCCCATCCCTTCCCTAATTAGCACTGTTTGAACCTGCCCCTTGGAACTCCGGGAAAATCATGAAGATTGAAGGAAGCCTGTTTCCTGTTTCCCCAATCCAGAACTGGGGCAGGGTCGGGGGTAGGGGGTTGCTCACAGGAAGGTTTTTTTTGCTCAGGACCCACAGGGTCTTGCTTGGTTTCAGGATCAGCATGTCTTCAGCTCCATCCACATGACCAACTTCTTCACCCATGTGTTGATACCATAGCAACTGAGTGGGCATTAGGTTTCCTCATGGAGATAAAGAATAGGCAATACTGAGGTGGGAGTGGCACCCCTGCAATAAAAGATCTAAAAAGTGACAACTAAAATCATGATTGCTGACCTCAGAGCTTCTAACTCTAGTCTGAAGCTAGTCAGAAGACTTGGATCAAATCATGGCTTCCTTAAAAATGTGCTGTGTGGTCTTGGGCAAGCAATACTACTCCTTAACCCTCAGAAGTCTATTCTATAAAATGGAAACAATAGAATATGCCCCTTAAAAATAATAAAAATAAAATGAGATAATCAGCATACCGAACAATGTCTCACACATACTGAATTCAATAAATGTCACCTATCCATGTCACTATGATGATGTTCCTGTTTTTTGGTAGCTAAGTTGTGTCTGACTCTCTGCAGCCTCATGGACTGTACCCCATCAAATTCCTCTGTCCATGGGGTTTTCCAGACAAGAACACTGGAATAGATTGCCAGTTCCTTCTTCAGGGGATCTTCAGAAACACAGAGCTGAAATTCATCAGTAAGACCCCTACTCGTGAGGAGCAAAGTCTCTGGGTGCCTTGAATCAACAGAGAGCCCAAACTTACAAAAGCCAGCATCATACCATCAGTACAGGGAGCTCCTAGGTAAGTTCCACAGACTGTCTTCAGCTTTTAGTAACATGATGGATCAGGGTTTACCACTAGGGAGCCGCCAGACTTCTCAAGTTTCATCACTGTTGCTGATTCAGAGTGAGTGCCTTTGTGCCTCTTTTCAGTCTTTTTAGCCATAGGAATTCTTTAAAAAAATTGAGAAACATTTTCACCTTCCAAGGTTATTAGCAGTGGAAATACTTTGTAATTACAAAAATACTCTGTCATTTAATAAGTAGTATACCTTATATATTCCAGTTGAGCTATTTCAAATCCTAAAAGATGATGATGTTAAAGTGACGCACACAACATGCCAGCAAATTTGAAAAACTCAACAGTGGCCACAGGACTGGAAAAGGTCCGCTTTCATCCCAATCCTAAAGAAAGGCAATGCCAAAGAATGTTCAAACTACTGCACAATTGCACTCATCTCACACGCTAGTAAAGTAATGCTCAAAATTCTCCAAGCCAGGCTTCAGCTATATGTGAACAATGAACTTCCAGATGTTCAAGCTGGATTTAAAAAAGGCAGAGGAACCAGAGATCAAATTGCCAACATCCACTGGGTCATCAAAAAAGCAAGAGAGTTCCAGAAAAACACCTATTTCTGATTTTTTGACTATGCCAAAGCCTTTGACTGTGTGGATCACAATAAACTGTGGAAAATTCTGAAAGAGATGGGAATACCAGACCACCTGACCTGCCTCTTGAGAAATCTGTATGCAGGTCAGGAAGCAACAGTTAGAACTGGACATGCAACAAAGGACTGATTCCAAATCAGAAAAGTAGTACATCAAGGTTGTATATTGTCACCCTACTTATTTAACTTATATGCAGAGTACATCATGTGAAATGCTGGGTTGGATGAAGCATAAGCTGGAATCAAGATTGCTGGGAGAAATAGCAATAACCTCAGATATGCAGATGACACCACCCTTATGGGAGAGAGTGAAGAAGAACTAAACAGCCTTTTAATGAAAGTGAAAGAGGAGAGTGAAAAAGTTGAATTAAAACTCAACATTCAGAAAAATAAGATCATGGCATCCGGTCCCATCACTTCATGGCAAATAGATGGGGAAACAATGGAAACAGTGAGAGACTTTATTTTTTTGGACTCCAAAATCTATGCAGATGGTGACTGCAGCCATGAAATTAAAAGACATTTGCTCCTTGTAAGAAAAGCTATGACCAAACTAGATAGCATATTCAAAAGCGGTGACATTACTTTGCCGACAAAAGTCCATCTAGTCAAAGCTATGGTTTTTCCAGTGGTCATGTATGGATGTGAGAGCTGGCATATAAAGAAAGCTGAATGCTGAAGAATTGATGCTTTCAAACTGTGGTATCAGAGAAGACTCTTGAGAGTCCCTTGGACTGCAAGGAGAGCCAACCAGTCCATCCTAAAGGAGATCAGTCTTGGGTGTTCATTGGAAGGACTGATACTGAAGCTGAAACTCCAATACTTTGACCACCTGATGCGAAGAACTGACTCATTTGAAAAGACCCTGATTCTGGGAAAGATTAAAGGCAGGAGAAGGGGATGACAGAGGATGAGATGATTGGATGGCATCACCAACTCGATGGCCATGAGTTTGAGTAAACTCCTGGAGCTGGTGTTGGGCAGGGAGGCCTGGCATGCTGTGGTCCATGGGGTCACAAAGAGTTGGACACAACTGAGCAACGGAACTGAACTCAATACCTTATATTTAAGACCTATAATGCCTTTTGTTTATACCCCTAGTGGAATATCAATAACTAAATTATTTCATCCTACTCCAAATTCTCTCTAGTTTAGCAGGAAATATCAACTTTCCTAAAAAAACCACATATATTTTTTCAGTTTGGTTCTCAAATAAATGTCTTCATAAATCATCATTTCATTTGTCTTAGAAATTAATTTTTCCTCCCCACAGGACCTCGGCCAGAACATTTCAAAATGTGTATTTTTGAAAATGTGTTTAGTGAGACTAGTTTTAATAGCTGATGAATTGGATAAAAACATATTCTATTGTCAAATAAATTTGAAAAAAATGGAGGTTAAATTAATGGATTCTTCCCTATTACATGACTTCTCAAAGTCTTCAATTTACTAATCTGAAATGTAGTCTATAAGTATATGATATATTTGTAATGCTTTCCAAACTTATTTTACCAAGGAAAACTTTCTTTTCCTCACTTTTCTTTTCTGCACTGTCTAAAGGATCAAGAATTTTATTTAACACACTTTTAAAAAATTCTATTTTGATATCAACCAATGCATGCCATCTGACTTCTTCAGCCTCTCTCCTCCTGGGAAATGTCCACGACTTCTCCACCACAAGCATACATCTCTGTATTATTCTTAAGACTCATGCAGTTGTATTCTTTGTATGATGTAAGATAATATGACTTCATAATAAAAGTGTATAGTGATATTTAGTTCAACTTCTTTCTCACCCATGTTGTCTTTTGAAAAGACAGCATGATTTATTTCAATAATTTTTTTAACTGTTGACAATCTTATGAAAATCATCTTATTGATCAAAATATTATAGGTTTCCTCTGCTAGAAGGTATTTCTAATCACATTAGATCACTTTTACTATCACCTCAAGAACCACATTTTTAGCATCAAGTTTTGATAGACAGTAGATCCTGCAGAAACTCCTTAATGGAGCCTAGTTGTCAACAAGCTGTTGACAGTGTAAATTTCCCCTCATGGAATCGAAAGGATGACCATGAAGTTTTGGAAAATAATATAAGTGTTATATGAAGTGCAGAGAAATTGTTTGCCTCAAGTACCCTGAATCAATGAAAAATGAATAAAGATATATTCAAATTTCATGAGGCAAAATCAAGTCCATTTTGATAACTAGTATGTCCCCAAAGCTCAGCATGGGACTTGGCATATAAGTAGTTATTCTACGAATTGTTGTTGTTTAGTCGCTAAGTCATGTCTGACTTTTTTTTTTTTTTTGGCAAGCCCATGGACTGTAGACTGCCAGGCTCCTCTGTTCATGGGATTTCCCAGGCAAGAATCCTGGAGTGGGTTGCCATTTCCTTCTCCAGGGGATCTTCCTGACCCAGGATCAAACCTGTATCTCCTGCATTGACACTGAGCCACCAGAGAAGCCCACTCGATGGATAGTTCATAATAAATGAATACTATAGCTATGAATTGACAATTTCTGATTTCCATCTCCTCCCACATACTCCTATGAGGAGTCCTCTACCTAGCATTATTCCACAAGGATAGAAAATACCTGGAGAGGTTAGCAAAATACAGATCCTCAGTGAATTTCAGCCTTGTGACCCGTCAGGAGGTCCTGAACACCTGTGAAAAGAGTGTACGTACCAAAGGCCCAGGCAACAGTCAACTTTCACTCGCTCACTCTGTTAGTTTAGAACCCTTGTCTTCAACAGGATTTAAGGGAGTTTGCTGAAATGATTAGAAACCTAACTTGCCAGAACTTGAAATAAGTAGCCAGAGAGCTTGAAGATGAAAGGAAACTTACAGGGAAATCAGAAAAGAGTTTCATCTGTGGTCTTTTAGAATAAGGCCAAAGCGCAGTCTTGGGAAATCTGCATGATTCTGATAAACGTATAAAATGGGCTCCCTTTCTCCAAAGTTTACTGAACTCCCCTAGACAGCTGCATTACCATGTCCTCAAGTAGAAGAAATTTCTCCTTTGCTGGCCCCAGTTTAGTCCCATTTATCTATATTTCACTCCTCATACTTCATACTTTGTCCTCGTCATTTCATCTCCAGGACCATGCACAGGGTTGGCACATAATCAGATCTCAATAAAAGATGGTGGACAGAAAAGATTAACCTGAAACATTAGGACCCCGAGGAAAAGTAAGTCCGTGCATTTTGGAGGAGTTTCCTTCATCTAAAGTGTGGATAGAAATCCCCATACTCTCTGCATGTAAACCCAACCAATTCTTAACAGCTGGTCCAGATTCAGCCTTTTTTCTGTCAATATTGAAAAGGAAAAAATTTGAAGCTTTTCTTTTTTTCTTTTTTAATGTGCTTCCTTCCACTCTAGACCCTAATCTCCCCCAACTCACCCTCAGGAGGCAAAAAAAAAACTGTAAATCTATTTTGAAAATTCAATTTGTTTAGAAAAATTGTACAAAACACAAGAACTAAAATATTGCCCTGGGTTGAGGCAGAGTCTCTGTGTAGAGAATTCCTCTAAGGATGTTAAGACACTTTCCAAGTAGTTTCCTTATTTCAATGGTACACCTGCTTCTCTATAATGATATAACTCATGCGTCTTTTCCTTTTCTTTGTTTAGGTAATTACTAGAGTTTACAAATATTCTTTAAAATATAATTGCTGTAGATTTGCCAAAGAAGTTCCACAAGCTTTATGCAACAGCCTTTGAATCATGTTATATGCAGGATACTGAGTTAATTTTAAATCATTATTACCTACTCTCACTGTAACAAAATGGGAAATGTTGCAAATTATGTAAATGTTTTTTTTTTTTTTCCGGGATTTACAATAACTTTTTTTTCACTTCAGACTCTCAGTCCCCAATTTTTTTTATTAGTGTTTCCTCAAGAAGAATAGAAGTAAGCACAGCCCACATTAGATTATAGAAACACAACTTTGGCATTGCTACTCAGCCCACTGGCCTCAGGGCCATGTCAAGCCACCCATTTACCAGCGCCATCAGTGACATTTTTTATCGTTGTTATTATCCTGGAAACTTGTATGTCCTTGCTCCTTTTCCATGCCTTGTTGTTGTTCAGTCACTCAGTTATGTCCAAATCTTTGAGACCCTGAGGACTGCAGCACACCAGACTTCCCTGTCTTCACTATCTCCCAGAGTTTGCTCACACTCATGTCCATTGAGTCAGTGATGCCATCCAACCATCTCATTCTCTGTCTCCCCTTTCTCCTCTTGTCTTCAATCTTGCCCAGCATCAGGGTCTTTTCCAATGAATTGGCTCTTTGCATCAGGTGACCAAAGTATTGAAGCTTCAGCTTCAGCATCAGTCCTTCCAATGAATATTCAGGGTTAATTTCCTTTATAATTGACTGGTTCAGTCTCCTTGCTATCCAAGGGACGCTCAGGAATCTTCTGTAGCACTACAGTTTGAAAGCATTGATTCTTCAGTGCTCAGCATTATTTACGGTACAACTGTCACATCCATACATGACTACTGGAAAAACCATAGCTTTGACTATATGGACCTTTGTAGGCAAAGTGATCTTGTTAGGTGCTTTTTTAATATGCTGTCTAGCTTTGTTATGGCTTTTCTTTCAAGGAACAAGCATCTTTTAATTTCAATGCCTACCTAGCAAATATAAAATTGATTGTTATTTACTACATTGGAGAGTGGACTTCCCAGGTGGCACTAGTGGTAAAGAACTCACCTCCCAATGCAGGAGACATAAGAGATACCGGTTCAATCCTTGGGTTGGGAAGATCCCCTGGAGGAGGGCATGGCAACCCCCTCCAGTATTCTTGCCTGGAGAATCCCCATGGACAGAGGAGCCTGGCCGGCTACAGTCCATTGGGTTGCACAGTCAGACACGACTGAAGCGATTTAGCACACACACTGTGGTGAGCACATAGAGTACAGCACTGATTTTGTCTAAGCATTGTTTTCACAGTGTGTTAAATGGGTACAATAAGAGGATCAGCTATGTAGGATGCTTACAGAGGTTGCAAAACGTCATTCCTGTAGAATGCTTAGCACAAAAGAAGATGCTTAATACCTGTTAGCTATTTATATTTATACTTTCTCATCATAGCTGGCAGTTTCAACATTTCCTCTACGGCATGCAGAATTCAGCCAAAATAAATTTCCCATTTTAATATTCATGGAAATAGAGTTTGCCATTTGTATTCTGAATATGAGATTATGAAATAGAAAAGCCATTCAGGAGACTGCATTACCAGAACCAACATTTTAAAACACCAACTCAGCTATCAAAGAACTTTCACATTCGAGTTTCAGTAAAAAGGAGGAAGATGCCACCACTCCCACAGGCCTTTGAGCTCCAGCAAGATGACTTTGAAGCCCAGTACAAAGGCTCGGTGGAGGGCGACTGCATATCCCTTCACACGTGCGGCCACACAGGAATAGACACTTTACATATTACACTTACTGCTGCATATTCTTATCCCTCAAGGCAGTTAAGTGTATCATGGAATTCGTTTTTACTATCCTTTTATTTAAATGCATAATCAGAAGAGTTACCAGGGCAGAGCTAGTGAGAAAGAAAAAAATAGTTCTGGAGAGTACAGTCTTCTGTTGATCTAAGAGCTTGCTTCATATGCTCTGAAAGTTTCATCCTCAATGCAAAAGTGGCTGAATCTATTGTTCGAAAATTAATAAGCTATAAAAAGCAATACAATGCTGAAAAAAATGTAGCTGTGCAGTTTCCAATCTGGTCTTCCATTCTGAGAATTTCATTCAAGACAATTTACAGGCATGAGTTTCCAAAACTGTTTCCATATTTTGTTCTTGACCCTTTGCCCTTCCTCTTCACCCCACTCTCATCTCTAGCGCTGATGACTCCCATGTCTATATTTTTTATCCAAACCTCTCCTCCAAACTCAGGTCCATATTTCTGACTTCTGTATATATGGAGGCCTTGGAAATACATCAGCCTATATCTTCTCTCACATTTTCTTAGTGAACAAAACGCACCCGATCTCCAGTCCTAGACACCTCATTTGTTTTAGAGGTATCTGTTTTTGTTGCCCAGTGTATTGTGCATTCACCCAACACTCACTCTCCCTACCAACTTTTCAACTAGGTATAAGCCATACAAAACCATTTTTTTTGATTCCCAGGAAAGTCCTCACATTCCATCTATAGGCCCCTCTTTTTCCATTCTCTTGTTAGAATGAAGTGACGCCTGAAGTTTCAGCTTCAAACTTGTGTTCATGAGTCCATAAGTATGAGAGGTGAGGTGAAGTCGCTCAGTCGTGTCCAACTCTTTGTGACCCCATGGACTGTAACCTACTAGGCTTCTCTGTCCATGGGATTCTCCAGGCAAGAATACTGGAGTGGATTGCCATTTCCTTCTCCAGGGGATCTTCCCTACCCAGGGATCGAACCCAGGTCTCCCGCATTGGAGGCAGACGCTTTAACCTCTGAGCCACCGGAAGTAATACCAACAGAACCAGCTCACCCAGATCTTCTTGTGAGACAAATTGATTTCTATTTATTTAAGTTTCTCTGATCCTACCTTTGCATCAACATTGGCAATCTTGATTCAAAAATACAAAAATAGATCTCTTTCTGAATTAGTTTAAAAGTCTCCTGATACAGTTTTCCTTCTTCACTTCTACAGTTTTTCTAAAGATCATCCTCCTTCACCTTATCAACCAAATGGTGCAATGTCCCCTCCTGCTCCAATAAAGTCTTCTGCAACTCCATAGGGAAAAAAATGAGAGGATACTAGTCAAAAAATACGTAGGAAAACTTGTCTTATATTTTTCAAATAATGTTCAACCTCATTAGTCATTAAGAAATGCAACTTAAGACAATGAGATAGTCAACTAGATAGTATTTTTTTTTTTGTCCACCAGATGGCCAAAAATGTTAGAGGTCCATAGCAGTCACTGTTTCTAGGGAGGTAGGGAAATAGTTGGACACATAAGAAGCGATGGATCAGGAGCATAAGATCAGGCGTTAGGACTTCACATGCCATTGTCGCTATACCAACCCAACAACCGAGTTGAAGTCATTGAAAACACCACATGCCCTTCTTCCTTTCTGTTTTGTCCAATTATTTTCCAGCCACTGGTACAAAGAGGACAATGAGGACCCATTGGGTGGACAGAGATTGGATGGAAGAAGCGTGAGCACTGTAGCAGAGGATATAGCTGGTGTGTGTGGTGCTGGCTGTCGTGCTGAATGAAGTCTTGGAGGCTCCTGCTGTGTCAGGCATGACTTCTTTAGTTTTAGGTCATGGGCAGTTATGGTGTTCCTAGTCAGGGGATTAGGATGGCAGGGGCAAGACAAATCATTTATTTAAGGAGTAGCCATGTTATATCAAAAACAAAATTTTGAAAAACTATAAAACAGAAATGGAGTGTCAGATGTAGAAAATGAACTTATGGTTTCCAAGAAAAAAAGGGGGGAAGGGATACATTGAAGATTGGTATTGGCACATACACTCTATATAAGATTGATAACCAATAAGAACATATTTGATAGCACAAGGAACTCTATTCAGTTCTCTGTAATGAGCTATATGTGAATAGAATCTTAAAAAGAGTGGATGCTGCTAAGTCACTTCAGTCGTGTCCGACTCTGTGCGACCCCGTAGACGGCAGCCCATCAGGCTCCCCCGTCCCTAGGATTCTCCAGGCAAGAACACTGGAGTGGGTTGCCATTTCCTTCTCCAATGCATGAAAGTGAAAAGTGAAAGTGAAGTCGCTCAGTCATGTCCGACTCTTCGCGATCCCATGGACTGCAGCCTGCCAGGCTCCCCCATCCATGGGATTTTCCAGGCAAGAATACTGGAGTGGGGTGCCATTGCCTTCTCCGAAAAGAGTGGATATATGTGTATAAATAATGGATTCACTTTGCTGTGCTGTAGAAACTGACACATTGTATACAACTATGTGTATGTTATTTGCTCTGTCATATCCGACTTTTGCGACCCCATGGACTGTAGCCTGGCTGTCCATGGAATTCTCCAGACAACAATAGTAGAGTGGGCAGCCATTTCCCTCTCCAGCAGATCTTCCCAACCCAGAGCTCAAACTCTGGTCTCCCACATTCCAGGCAGATTCTTTACTGTCTGAGCCACCAGGGAAGTTGCAAATCAATTACACTCCAACAAAAAATTAATTATATAAGTAAATAGAACAGTGTTTTACTAACCAGTGCAGCTGTACTGGTGACTAACAGTTAAATAGCATCCTGGTTTTCTCTCTTTTTGGGGCTCCTTTATCTTCCTGCCATTCTTCAGAATATATTAGATGAATATGTGAATGATAGATGCAAGCTAGTTAAGGGATAATGAAGTCAAACAAGTAGAAAATAGAAAAAACAATAATATCGATGTCAATTGTCAATCATTGCCTCAACCCACACAGTCTTCTCAGAGAATATATTCTATGAACTACAATTTCCCCCCAGGGCCTCAACTGTCCAAAAAGCCAACCCCCAGGCCAGGTTGAATCAGTCGTATTTTCTCAATTAAAAATTGGAGCTAAGAATTTCCCTCCATTCATGCAGTGATGGGGAGCTCACTAGTTGTTAAACTTTTCTTAAACTGAAAAAAAAAACAACAAAAAAAATAGCTGGTGCTGAGAAACACAGAAGCTACATGAGTTGAGTAAAAGTGGACACTTGCCTTTGCTAGCCAACATCTGAAAAGCACTTTCTACATGCGAGGCCTTTGCATAAATTATTTCATTTTGTCTCACTAAAGTAGGTACTATTTATTCTCCTTTTACAAGCAAGCAAAGTGCGGCTTCTAAAATTTAAGTAACTTTGCCCAAGGTCACACAATTAAGTGCCAAGAGTAAGTTCAGAACTCAAGCAGGTTGCCTCAAGACCCTGTCTTTAAAAAAAAAAAAAAACTATCAATAATTGCTTTCATTTTTTTAAAACTGAAGTATAGTTGCTACCCATCTTATATGTGACAAGTGTGCAGTATAGTAATTCACAATTTTGAAAAATTCTTGTGTATTTACAGCTACTGTAAAATACTGGTGGTACTCCCTATTCTGTACAACATATCCCTGTAGCTTGTTTCATGCCTAATAGTCTGTACCTCTTACTCCCCTACCCCTGAATTGCCCCTACCCCTTTCCTTCTCCTTCTGGGAACCACTGGCTTGTCCTTTATATCTGTGAGTCTGCACCTTTTTTTGTTTTAGTCACTGGTTTGTTGTATTTTTTAAAATAGTCCACATATGAAGTGATGCCATGCAATATGTGCCTTTCTCTGTCTGCCTCATTTCACCTGGCATAATGCCCACCTCACCAGGCTCATCCACGTTGCTTCAAACGAAGAGCCTGTGTTCTTCACCACTAAGCACAAAAGTGGCACTGGATTTGCAAAAGCGGTGTGGTCAACCACAGCTTCTCGAAGAGCACTGTTAGGAGGCCCAGAGAAGCCAAAGACAGAGGAGCCAGTCATTAAAGGGAAGCAAGAGAACAGAGCAGCTGCTGGAGAATACAGAACCAAGGGCTGTGGCAGCTCGGCAGGAGGGAGGGAGGAATCTGGGGCTCCGCACTCGAGCCTTCAGGAAGCCGACATCAAAGTAGAGGCTATCCAGAGATTATTTAGGAAAATTATTTTAGGGAGATGATGGAACCCCGCAGGATCGGTGCAGGATCGGTCATATTTTCAAAGATGATGCTAGCTTCAGAAGCGACCCATCTCAGAAAATGAATTTGAACCCAGATCTGCAGTCACAGCTCAAGATGGGTTTGGACAGAAGTCCCATCTCCTCTCTGTCTTCTCAGGAAATTTTGAGGAACTTCAGATGCTCCGCGAATGCTGTCGGAGTGCCATCTTTCACAGAAGGCTTGAAAGTAGCATGAAAGAGAAGAAGTAAAGAGAGAGGCAGGACAGAAAGAGGAGGGAGGGGAGAAATGGAGGAGGAATAAACAGAAGGAAGGAAAGAAGGGAGGGAGGAAATGAAGACACCAGAAATGCTTTATCTACCCCGAATGCCAAAAATAAAATGAAAGCACAAGCCATGATAGCAGATGCATGTTTCCAGCTTCGGGAGCCTTCTGCTGCTAGTTCCTAAAGCTGCTGCCTTACAGTAGCGTCCCCTGCTTAAATAGCATATTCGGATCCACCGCAAATCAGCTGGATGCGCCTTCTCTTACAACTGTGTGTGTGTGTGTGCTTAGTCCCTGAGAGTCGCCTGGAAATGGCTGTCACTGGGCCACAGATCCCTCGCCCAGGGGGCCTGGAATCCGGCTGCCCTGCAGCCCTGTTCAGCAGTAATGGATTTTTCTGAGATGCCACTTGGAGCCCCTGTAACTGTGCCGCACCCGTGGTGAGTCAGTCGGAAGAGGATTCATTGTTGGAAGGTGAGTGACCCCGCTCGGCAAAGCCCAGGCCTGGGTGATCAGGGAGCCCAGAGGCAGTAACCTGGAACGGAAGAGGGATGGAGAGAAGGGAAAGCCCAGGAAGGAGAGGGGGGGGCACCTTCATAACTCCCGGCTCTCACAGGCCTGGGCTCAGGCTGCTGTGGGCCTAAAAGAAAGACGGCTTCTGGCACTTCCAGCTGGCTTCCCCTTTCCCCCTCGGCCACACGAACCCTAACCCTCTCGCAGGCTGCGGCTCCCAAAGAGAACATGGAATTGTTATCTAGTTGCTCAGCGGTGTCTGACTCTCTTGTGACCCCATGGGCTATATCCCTCCAAGTTCCTCTGTCCATGGGATTTTCCAGACAAGAATACGGGAGTGGGTCACCATTTTCTTCTCCAGGGGATCTTCCTGACTCAGGGATCGAACCCTCATCTCCTGCATTGGCAGGTGGATTCTTTACCACTGAGCCACCAGGGAAGCCGAGAGCATGGAAGAGCGTACCACTAGAAAGACCTTTCAGCTCTTTTGTTTAACCCCTTAGACTTAGAGAGAAAGAGAACCAGGTCCAGAGAAGCTATGTGGCTAGAGCTCAGACCAGTGAATAGTCACACAGACGGAAGGGAAGGCCTCTTCGTTTTTAGTTCATCAACTGTTCTTTCACCAGGAGAAGCTTGGAAAGGGGGAGGAGATGGATATATGTGACAGCTTCACAGGGACACAGGCCTAGGTTGAAATGTCTTTTGTACCATCTAGGGGTTGTGAGGTATTTGGAGGAGGAAAGTTAATCTCCGTGCATCATTTTTCTCAAGGAGAGACACACACACACACACACACACACACACACACACACACACATACACACACACACACACATACACATAGGACTAAATCCATTATTGGGAGCTGTCAGAATTCCTTGCTGATATTTTACATGAGTCATTATTGTTAACTCCAAGGCTTATGAACTGCATTAACGCAGATGAATTACTGTACCTCTTTGAGTTTCAGTCCCTTGATGATAAAATAAATACAAGAGAGAGTCACCGTTCTCCCAAAGTTATGGTGAGGTGTGTATAGCTCACAATATCCAAAGCACTTATAGTACTGCCTGAAGCAGAAGATCTCAGTCAATGTCTGCCACTTTGTTACCCATATTAGTATCATTTCTGTAACATCATTTTAACTTATGACTTACCTCCAGGCTCAAGTTTGGAGGCTTCCCTGGTGGCTCAGACAGTCAAGAATCTGCCTGCAATGCAGGAGACCGGGGTTTGATCCCTGGATCAGTAATATCCCCTGGAGAAGGGAATGGCAGCCCACTCTAGTATTCTTGCCTGGCGAATTGCATGGACAGAGGAACCTGGCAGTTCCACGGGGTCGCAAAGACTGGGACAGGACTGAGTGACTACCGCTTTCACTTTCAGACTCGTCTAAATTCCTTCATAGGCATCTATGGTTCCTCCCGACCCGGCTTATTTGGGGAGTCTTTGGGGAACTCTCACTCCCCACTCACCTCCCGCCCTCTCGCCAGTTTCTCTTTTCCCTGCGCGTGGCTTTTCACCTGCAGGCCCCTGTTTCTGAAATTCTTTTCTTCTCTTTTTCTTTCCCTGGTGACCCCTCGTTGCCTATTAAGGCTCAGCGTGATTGTGATCGCCTCCCCCCACCCCTCCTAGGCTGTGCCCCAGGATATGGCCCCGTCACAGCAATTACAAGCTGATGTGAACCCTGGCTTACCTGCTGGTCACCTGCCTAAACTAGGGCCCTATCAGGACAGGAATGTGACATTTATCTCAGTCTGCCCTGTCCCTAGCATGGCTCAGCGCTCCATAAACATCCGCAGACTGAACAGTCCAAATCTTACAACAATACAGCCTCCGCACTGAGCACAAAGTCTTACACATTTTAAGAACCTGATAAACGCATGTTAACTGAGTACGTGAATAAGTGAGTGGATAACGAGATATTCCATCTCTATAACCATGCAGCATTTTCATACGCTATGGGCCAGCATTTCAAATAAAAAAAATACTACTTCACTGCAAAATTAGAGAAGTGGTCAATATTTAAAAATCTTCAGCTTTTAACTCAGCAATTCTATCTACAGAGAAAAGTTGGGTGAATCCCTGAGCTACCAAACAATGGTTGACTTAATTTAGTTTTGGTAGGGGAGAAGCTGAAACTCCAGTACTTTGGCCACCTCATGTGAAGAGTTGACTCACTGGAAAAGACTCTGATGCTGGCAGGGATTGGGGGCAGGAGGAGAAGGGGACGACAGAGGATGAGATGGCTGGATGGCATCACTGACTCGATGGACGTGAGTCTGAGTGAACTTCGGGAGTTGGTGATGGACAGGGAGGGCTGGCGTGCTGCTATTCATGGGGTCGCAAAGAGTCGGCATGACTGAGTGACTGAACTGAACTAAACTGAAAAAGAAAATAATATGGAATTGTTATCTTTTTGACTGCATTTGCTAGCAATTATATTAAATTTATGGAAAAGCAGAGATTTGATTAATCCTATGTATGGCAAAGACTGACTACAAAATTATTTCCCCTTCCTGGGCACATCGGTTAAACTGTATATCTTCCAGACTTCCCTGGGTTAGATTGAAACCTGAAACCATATGATAGAATTCTGGCCAATGAAATGAGATCAGAAGTGATGCTCACCACTTTTAGATCTGATGTCAACTAACCTGAGATTCCCCATGATAAATTTTTCTCTTCCATGGGTCCTTGGAAGCCATGATTTGACAATGGCAAAATTATAAGATGGAAGAAATTTGGGTTCTCTGAAAAACTACATGGAGAAATTCCCCCAGCCACATTGAGGGAATTTAAACAACCACACTGGACTGTGAGATAGCAATCAAAATTTTGTGTTTTGTAGTCTATTGAGCCTTCAGGGTCTTCTTTGGTTTTATTTTGTTTTTTTGGAATAGTCTATCCTAATATAAATGGCAACCCACTCCAGTGTTCTTGCCTGGAGAACCCCAGAGACGGGGGAGCCTGGTGGGCTGCCGTCTATGGGGTCGCACAGAGTCGGACAAGACTGAAGCGACTTAGCAGTAGCAGCAGCATCCTAATATAACACTTTGAATTATAGAACTGCCAAATAAAATTTTCACATTTTATCACCTTGGCTTACCAGAAAGTTAGTGAAGAAAGGGAAATGACTGGATGGATAGCTGGGATTCTGTGTTTGGTAGTGGCAAAATAGTTTGTAAAACCCTAGATGCTATAACTTGGAAGGCAGACCATGTGCTTAACTGAGCTTGTGACTGAAGGAAGAAATTGGAAACAGGATATTCCCGCTCTTTGTGATTCGTTACTGGCTGCATTTGGCAAGATATTTGAAAAAGAATTCTAGAAAGCATTGACTACTTTGCAAGCAAAAGTAAAAAGGAATAGAAATTCAAATACAGGAAGCCTTCAGGGTAAGAAAGGTTAACAGGAGAATCCCAGGGATGGGGGAGCCTGGTGGGTTGCCATCTACGGGGTCACACAGAGTCGGACATGACTGAAGTGACTTAGCAGCAGCAGCAGACCCTGAAGAGTAAACTTTGGGATTGACAAAAGCTTATGTGAGATTTCCCAGTTGACAGCGAGTCAGTCTTGAAGGACAGATCAGATATAAGATGTGGTCAAACTAATGAAGGCAGCCATCAGTAAATTAAGAGAAATATTTGAGAGCTCGCACAGAAAATAAGACATACGTGAGGTACACTCTAGAAGGGACGCTGGGTGTAGCTATAATGTGCAGAATTGCTGAAGACTAAATACATCAGTACCTAGAAAGTTTCCAAAGAAACTGTGTTGCCAAAAAACCCATCCATTTGATCTAAAAAGACTGGACTTCTTTAATTGAGTTTCAGACAATCCTTGGACAGAAAGTGGGCTACAGAACTACATTGCCTCAAAACACTGACTTCCTCAAGGCCCATTTCAGACAAGGTCTAGGAGGGGAATGGACAGGAGAAAGTTTCCACAAGACAGAGAAGAAACCACGGAGAACGTGGAGAAGGAATTCCTTACAGGCAGCTGTCAAGGAAGCTCTCTGCCGGGGGCACAGGCTAGGGGCTTCTCACAGTGCTGGCCGGGTGTTTGAGACCAGTGACTGCGTGTTATCTGTTATCTGCTCTGTGTTTTGTGGTGGGTATATGGCTTAAGGGATCAGGTTGCTCCTCTTTTTAATGCATATGTCACTAGACCACTAGAGATTTTTCTAGACCTGTTGGAGAGGACTCTGCATCACAGGGATGTCTTGGACTTTGAGCCAGAAGCAGAAGTGGCTGAGACTTTGGGCTGTCTCTTGCCATGAGAGTGAGAACAATCTGTTTGGAAGGGGATAGAAAAATTTGATGAACAGAGGATGGATTATGACAGAGATGAGCTAGATACCTACCAAAAAATGATGGGAGAAAGATATTAGGTTTTCTAAAATTAACGTCCCATCCTTAAGGGTGTTTGGGATTTCTCAGTAATTGACAGGTTAGGATGGTCAGACTGAAGAGAATGAGTGTAATCTTTGTGATCCATCACAGAGCTGTTTGAGGATGCCACAACAGTCCACCAGACACCTGAGCTAGAACCATTCTCAAAAATCACCTAATGTAATTATTTCATTTCATACTCCCTGACTCATTTGTTTGATAAAGATTTATTTAGTATATCTTGTGCAAAGGAGCCAGAAGTACCTACTTGTATACAAGGATCAGAAAAGCCGAATTACTGCTCCACATACCAATCAGTGCACAAAAAGAATAGGAGATGTAGTAACGTCTCCAAACACCGTGGAGCTACAAGAACAAACTGCTGCCTTCCTTCTGAGGGTCCCAGAAAGGTCCACAGAGGTCAATTGCCTTGCTCAAGCCCTACAGGTAGCAGAGGTCAAACCTAAGGTATTAGTAGGAAAAAATGGATTCATATGACATAATAAATTATCATAGCATTTTCATATTTCTATGCATAGTTTTCATCCTATCTATAATATTACAACTTGCATGAACTTGTAGAATAAGCTTTGACTAAACAAATAGGTCTAGGTTTGCTCCATTCATATTTATTTAAGACCTATTTATATTACTAGGTATCAGTTCAGTTCAGTTCAGTTCAGTCGCTCAGTCATGTCCGACTCTTTGTGACCCCATGAATCGCAGCACACCAGGCCTCCCTGTCCATCACCAACTCCCAGAGTTCACTCAGACTCACGTCCATCGAGTCAGTGATGCCATCCAGCCATCTCATCCTCTATCGTCCCCTTCTCCTCCTGCCCCCAGTCCTTCCCAGCATCAGAGTCTTTTCCAATGAGTCAACAATTCGCAGGAGGTGGCTGAAGTACTGGAGTTTCAGCTTTAGCATCATTCCCTCCAAAGAAATCCCAGGGCTGATCTCCTTCAGAATGGACTGGTTGGATCTCCTTGCAGTCCAAGGGACTCTCAAGAGTCTTCTCCAACACCACAGTTCAAAAGCATCAATTCTTCGGTGCTCAGCCTTCTTCACAGTCCAACTCTCACATCCATACATGACCACTGGAAAAACCATAGCTTTGACTAGATGGACCTGTGTTGGCAAAGTAGTCTCTGCTTTTGAATATGCTAACTAGGTTGATCATAACTTTTCTTCCAAGGAGTAAGTGTCTTTTAATTTCATGGCTGCAATCATCATCTGCAGTGATTTTGGAGCCCCCCAAAATAAAGTCTGACACTATTTTCACTGTTTCCCCATCTATTTCCCATGAAGTGATGGGACCAGATGCCATGATCTTTGTTTTCTGAATGTTGACCTTTAAGCCAACTTTTTCGCTTTCCTCTTTCACTTTCATCAAGAGGCTTTTTAGTTCCTCTTCACTTTCTGCCATAAGGATGGTGTCATCTGCATATCTGAGGTTATTGCTATTTCTTCTGGCAATCTTGATTCCAGCTTGTGCTTCTTCCAGTCTACAGAAATGCAAATGCCATAATCCCTGACTCAAGATTGTTACTCTTCTTTAGTGGTAGTTCTCTGTGGCTCGATTGATCATATGTAAAACTAGGAGTAACCATTCATGAAATTTAATGTGACATAAATCAGCCATACATGTTCTTTAAACCATTAAAATTCCCTGTCCCTCTTTCCTCTCATCTTTTCAACTCATTAACCACTGTTTGGATTCTCCTCCTTTGAACCCCATCTGGGATCCCATGTTATTGTTGTTGTTCACTTGCTAAATCATGTCTGACTCTTTGTGACCGCATGGACTGCAATACACCATGCTTCCTATCTTTCACTATCTCTTGGAGTTTGCTCAAACTCATGTCCATTGAGTTGGTGATGCCATCCAACCATCTCATTCTCTGTCGTCCCCTTCTCCTCCTGCCCTCAATCTCTCCCAGCATCAGGGTCTTTTCCAATAAGTCAGCTCTTCGCATCAGGTG
Source organism: Cephalophus harveyi (assembly GCA_006410635.1). Classification (NCBI taxonomy): domain Eukaryota; kingdom Metazoa; phylum Chordata; class Mammalia; order Artiodactyla; family Bovidae; genus Cephalophus; species Cephalophus harveyi. Next base: position 408,027 of record SJYT01068431.1, on the reverse strand, counting down.
GCCAAAGTGTTGGAACTGATTTCCTTTATGATTGACTGGTTTGATCTCCTTGCAGTCCAAGAGACTCTCTTGAGTCTTCTCCAGCACCACATTTCAAAAACATAAGTTCCTCAGCACTCAGCCTTCTTTGTGGTCCAAATCTCAAATCCATACATTACTATTGGAAAAATCACAGCTCTGACTATCAAAATGCTATATCACATGGGCTATACATCACATATATCACAGCAAAATGATGTCTCTGCTTTTTAATAAGCTGTCTAGGTTTGTCATAGCTTTTTCTCCAAGGAGCAAATGTCTTTTAATTTCATGGTGCAGTCACTGCCCTAAGTGATTTTGGAGCCCAAGAAAGTAAAGTCTGTCACTGTTTTTACTTTTCCCCCATCGAATTGCCATGAAGTGATGGGACCAGATGCCATGATCTTAGTTTCTTAAATGTTGAGTTTTAAGCCAGCTTTTTCACTCTCCTCTTTAACCTTCATCAAGAGGCTCTTTAGTTCCTCTTAACTTTCTGCCATTAGGGTGATGTCATCTGCATATCTGAGGTTGTTGATATTTCTCTCAGCAGTCTTGATTCCAGTTTGTGAGTTATCCAGCCTGGCATTTCACATGATACACTCTTCATAGAAGTTAAATAAACAGGGTGACAACATGCTTATACTCCTTTCCGGATTTTGAATGAGCCATTGTTCCATGTCCATTTCTAACTATTGCTTCTTGTCCTGCCTAAGGTTTCTCAAGAGACAGGTAAGGTGATCTGGTATTCTCACCTCTTTAAGAGTTTTCCGCAGTTTGTTGTGATTCACACAATCAAAGGCTTTAGGGTAGTCTATGAAACAGAGGTAGATGTTTTTCTGGAGGTCTCTTACTTTTTCTAAGATCCAACAGATGTTGGCAATTTGATCTCTGGCTCCTCTGCCTTTTATAAATCCAATTTTTACATCTGGAAGTTCTTGGTTTATGTATCATTGAAGCCTAGCTTGAAAGATTTTGAGCATTACCTTACTAGCATGTGAGATGAGTGTAGTTTTAAGGTAGGTAGTTTGAACTTTCCTTAGCATTTCCTTTCTTTGGGATTGGAATGAAAACTGACCTTTCCAGTCCTGTGGCCACTGTTGTTTTCCAAATTTCTGACGTATTGATCTCAGCACTTTCACAGTATCATCTTTTAGGATTTGAAAAGGCTCAACTGGAATTCCATTACCTACACTAGCTTTGTTTGTAGTAATGCTTCCTGAGGCCCACTTGACTTCACATTCCAGGATGTCTGGCTCTAGGCAAGTGACCATACCATTGTGGATTCCCTGACCATCTAAATTATTCATTCACCAACCCCTTTTATCATCTAGAAGCTCCACTCTTCATGCCAAGTCACCCAACCAGCTCCTAACATGGGGGCATGCTACATTCTTCCCCCATTGCTCACATTACCATGTCTGAGCTACCTGGACAACCATTCAGCCAGCCTCTCAACACCTCCCACCAGTTCTTGAACTTGTTTTGAAACCCCTTCCCCATGTTGACCAGTACAAAGCTTCCCTAGTGTCATCAGTCCCCTGACCTCACAATGGACAATCATACCGCTGTTGTCAACCATCTCCAATCTTCTCTGCTTAGTAGTTCAGTAGTGTCTGACTCTTCACTACCCAACAGACTATAACCCACCAGGCTCCTCTGCCCATGGGGATTCTCCAGGCAAGAATACTGCAGTGGGTTGCCGTGCCCTCCTCCAGGGGATCTTCCCAACCCAGGGATCAAATCCACATCTCCCACATTGCAGGTGAATTCTTTAGCATTTGAGCCACCAGGAAAGCCCAAGAATACTGGAATGGGTAGCTTATTTCTTCTCCAGGGGGTCTGTCTGACCCAGGAATTGAACTGGAGTCTCCTGCATTGCAGGTGGATTCTTTGCCAGCTGAGCCACTAGGGAGGCCAGTCCTCTGTGCTGTCTACAAGCAGAGCTATAACCGAGATCACCTCTGCCTCCCTCTGTTCTGTCTCAGAGGGGGCGACAGCAAACCTCCAATCTCAACATTTTTCTCTCTTCCAGGAACTAAGTCTCTTATAAATCACCTCCTGGCTCCTATTCTTTTTTTTTTTTTCCCTAAAGATTTTCTTAAGCCTTTGCCTTATTTAAGAAATAAATTCATTTGAAAAAAATACTCCTTGTTCCCTCTGCTCCTTTCCAGCTGCAATTGATTTCTTTTCACCCCTTCTCAACAGCACTTCTTTTAAGCTCTCCATTTGCCCAACTCCAGTGACTCATCAATGCCCTCTGACCCGCCTTCCAATATTTAATAACTTCCTTCTTGCCCAAGCTAGAAGATCCACTCTGGTTGTCATCTGACCAGACCTCTGCTTCTTGTTCAGCCATGTCTTGAATCTGGGGCCTCTTTTCAAATCCTTTTCATTCCTCACCAAGACCGCTGCCAGAGGTTTTATGGATCTCCCTTCAGTCTGTACACTCCGAATTCATCCTCCATATATCCCCACCAGAGATACAGATCTTAAATGCAAGTGTTACCACCTCTCTCCATTTATAATCTAGCAGTAATTTATTTGGGGATACCAGATGAAGGGCTAAATCCTTTACAAGGTACTCAGTGCTCCCCACGAGGAAACCTTGAGCTGGAGCTAATTCCCCAGCTCTGTTTTTCGTCATTCCCTTCAGCTTATGCTGAAATGTTTGCAATCTCTTCACACTCCATGCTGCTTCTCTACCTGGATGTCTCTGCCTAAGCTGAGCCTCCGCCTGGGAGTGGTTCTCCTCCCTCAACAACCCCTACCTCCCAGCTCCCTTCCCAAGTCTACAGAATAATATACAAGGCATTCTTGCAATGGATACTTCTTGCTTTCTCATATTCTCCACAAGAAAATCCCTGACTTCATCCAGCTTCTTACCCTCCACTTCCAGAAGGGTTTTTTCTTTTCTTTTTAATTTTTCTGGTCTCATAACACATTGTGCCTTGGTTTGTCCTGTTAATGTTAAGTATCTCATGACACTTTCTCTCTCACCCGCTTTCTTTTTCCATTTTCTTTTTTCTCAGCTGGATTGCATCTGCTCAATAAATGTCAAGAGAATGAAATGGTCCCATAGTTTTTGATGATAATAAAAATTGATGTAAAAATGTTTGCATAATCTGTATGGTCTTCTCAGTAAAGAGTGTTGCTAGGATAGAGTTGTTTGTAGGGTCTTAAATTAAATCAACTCCTTCATCCTCTGTAACATCACAGCTCAGTTTGGACCTAGTACCTTTCAGGTGTTTAGTAGCCTCATGTGCCTAGTTGCTACTGTATAGTACAACACAACTTCAAAGCACAGGGATCATAATACTTAGGGCTGTTGACAAAATTATGTGGAATATTATATAGGAAATATTTAGCACAGCTGCAGTCATATAAAAATGTACTAAGGATATCCCTGGTGGTCCAGTGGTTAAGAGCCTGCCTGCAAATGCAGGCGACATGGGTTCAATCTGTAGTCCAGGAATATTTCACATGTTGCAGGGCACTTAAGCCTGTGAGCCCCAACTACTGAAGCCCACACACTCTGGAGCCCAACAGCCACCACTGCTGAAGCCCAAGTGCCCTTGAGCCCCTGCTCTGCAACAGAGAAGCCTGCACCCCTCAACTAGAGAGTAAACCCAGCTCACTGCAACCAGAGAAAGCCCATATACAGCAGCGAAAAGCCAGCACAGCCAAACACAAAATAAATAAATAAAATTTAAAAAATTTTAAAAAGATGTTTTTGTTTTTCTCCTTTGCTTCTTTCATTTGCTTATTTCTCACTGTCTATGATACTAATGTGAAAATGTACTGTTCCCCCATGACAACATTTTCCTCTTGGAAAAATCTATAGAAGAGGAAGATATTTACAGAATTTTTTAAACTGGGGAAAGGAAAATGTAGAGTTAAAATATTTATCTGTATGATATTTATCATCTCTATTAATTAACCTAGTAAAAACAGAATAAAAAGGAATGCAAATAACCACTGTCTCCCTTCAATTCCTGGCCTCGGTCAAGAAGAAGAGAGTGCTGAAAATAGGAACAGTGTTCTGACCACCACGGGGAGCATCCAGCCTTCAACCCTGCCCTGTCTACCTGCATGGATGTCTTCCAAGACCCGCTTCCTTTCCTGCTAAAGGCATAAGGAAGGTAAGAGTCTCCGAGTAAAATTTCAGCCACATAACAAATGTTTTCTTCCCACAAATCTTGTTTTCCTTGTAGTGAGGAAACAAGGGCTTTAACTCGAGCCACAAATTGTAACCCAAGGTGGGGAAAATGTCCATGAAGAAAAGTGGAAGATCTCAAATAGGTTGGAACAAAGAGGGACTGAGGGGTGGGTGGGTGGAGATTAATCTTATTAGGATCATATATCATGAGGGTGTCAGGTGTGAAAGCAGACGAATGGCCTGTGTTTATCTGAGCTAAACCGTGTGGTTCACCCAAACATTTGCTTCCCAGAGCGTTTTTTTTACCCGTAATAAATTGGCCAAGTCTTCGAAGGGCGTTGATAATAAAGTATGTTTAGGTGCAGTTAGAGATTTTCTTGCCGGGTTTTCTATGCAACCACATTTTCCCACTCTCCTGCTCTCTCCTTCTCCCTCTCCCTCTCCTTTTTATCACAGCTGATTCGCAAAGCCCTTTGGAAAGATGAAGTAGGTAGAAATCAAAATAAATGGATTCTATTAAAACCGGCAATGCATCAACTGCTTGATAAAGTGATTAATAAACAGCTTAGGATGGTGATTGATTAAACTCTTTAATCAAAGTGCTAAACTGACTTAATATGGAGAGTTTCAACATGTTCAAAGTGTACATTTTCCCTGCCTAAGGTTCACAGTTGTTTATGTAACTTTTCTGAAGTGTATCCCTTAGGTCTAACCTTCCGAGAGCCTGGGCTCTGGAATGTGTAAGGATTATAAAGTATCACAAACTGCATTAGCTGCTGAAATGTGCTCGTGAATTATAGGGCTTTTCCACTAGGCAACAAGTCATTTTTCAGAATTTTAGACCCCTTCATCAAGCAGCTTCTTTGCCTGCATCACTTCATAATTCTTGAAGCCTTAATGCAAGACAGCATGCATTTAAAAAGTCCCTATTGCTCACATTTTATTTTCTCCTTTAAGTACTGATTGCTTTATTACATGAGGTCAAGATTCTGATGGCGAGAGAAGAGGCTTAGTTTTACCCTGAAGGTAGTTTCGTGTTCATTAGAAATGGGTATATTTCATCCAATATGTGTAATTCTCAGAATCTGACATTGTTTTTGATGTAATTAATCATCAGCTCACTACTTTAATAAGCTACTTGACTCCTGAAAGTTTGTGACACCAAAAATAGATTTTTTTTTCCAAAGCCTGGTTCCCAAAGCTAAATAAAAACATTTTAGACATTGAGCTTGGGGTGAAGGGGAAGGGAGAGAAATAAGACCATGCATTAATGGGGGAGCATTCATGACCCACATTGCATATATGTGGAGGCAAGTTGGGAAATTTATTTAATACGAGACAAAGTTTTCTGTGTAACGCACTCTGCTGGGCTCTGTGTGACTGGCAAAACCAAAAATAGAACTGCTGCTCTTATTTTGTAAGGAAAGAGATTATACAAGGTGAGGAAGCTGTGTGTTTGTTTGCTTGAGTAATTTAGAAAGACAGCTCTTGTTATGAAGGTTTGACTAAGGCAAAGAAGCATGGGAAATAGGGAGAGAAACTTTCTACAACACTACCATTGCAGCTGATTTGGCTTTGAAAGATGAATAGAATTCAGATATGACGATAGATGCCTAGAAGTGGAGCTCATGAACGTGAAAGTGCTAGCTGCTCAGATGTGTCTGACTCTTTGTGACCCCATGGACTGTAGCCCACCAGGCTCCTCTGTCCACGGGGATTCTCCAGGCAAGAACACTGGAGTGGGTTCCCATACCCTCCTCCAGGGGATCTTCCCAACCCAGGGATCAAACCCAGGTCTCCTGCATTGCAGGCAGATTCTTTACTTTCTGAGCTACCAATGAAGCTGGGGCTCATAAGAGGTTTAAAAATCATTACTCAGAAGTAATCAAGCATTTTTAGGGCCCACTAAGTAGCCCAGTTTGTCTAGGGTACAATGTTCACTTAAAGGGAAAGGAAGACATGAGGTGGAAATGGTAAGTTGATATCATTTTATAAAGGTTCCTGAAGTGTCTACCTACTCTGATGGCCATACGGGAGCTGCTGATAGATTTCTGAATCCGTCAATGATTGGCAGTGGCCAGAACAGAGAGTCAGGCTGCTTCGTGGTTAGAGCGTGATGTGAGAATCAGAATGCTTAGACTCAGAGCCTACCTCTGTCGCTGAGAAGCTGCAGGACCTTGGACAAATATTGAAGCCAGACATGCTTCAGTTTTGATTGTGGATAGTACCAGTGTCTGCTTCATGGGCTTGGTGTGTGGTAAGATGATTTAAATCATGTAAATCTCCTTGAGCTTTCCCATTAAGCACTAATGCTAAGAACTCATGGATGTGAACAAGGAAATACATTGCTATTTCCAAAAGAAGTCTTCCTAGAATTAGAAGTGCACTCTAGGGAACTTAAAATTACAGTTTTGAAGACCATTTGCAGAGAGTAGGCACAGGAAGTAAGCACACCTGTTCAGAGGCTATCTCAGGAGCCTCAGAAAAAGACGAAAAACACTGCCTTAGGTGACACTGGGAACTGGCAAGAGAGAGACAGATGCAAGTGAAGTCAGTGAACACTGGCAAAGAAGCGCAAGATGAGCCAAAGATGACTTCCCAAGCTGTTGCTCCTGTGTTTTGTACTGGGGGATATGTTTCTGTGAGGAGAAGCCACCGGCCACTTTGAAATCTCCATTACCCAGAGCATCCAGAGGAACCATTCTGAGCCTCAGTACACAGACCCGCAGCACAAACTTGCTGACCACCCACTTATTTAGTGCTAGTGTTTCAAAGTCTGAGGGAGGGATGAAAGAGAGATCTATGGAGAAACCCCTGGGAAAAGTCCATTCTTAGAATGAAGGAAGAAGATGGAGAGGGAGATTCAGCAGTCAGAGAGGACGTGGAACTCTGAAGGACAGAGAACTTTGGAAATTCAGTGGCCAACAGTAACCATCAAATGCCAAACTGTGTTCTAAAAGGGATCATTCATTTGCCCTCAGTCATTCATTTTTCTGTCATATGTGTCTGTGCACACTCAGTTGTGTCAGATTCTTCATGACCCCATGGACCCCAACCCAGGGATTGAACCCACATCTCCTGTGTCTCCTACATTGGCAGGCAGGTTCTTTACCAGCTGAACCACCAGGGAAGCCTTGCATTTTTTTTTGTCAATAGTAACCAAATTCTGTGTCTGGCTAGGATGGATATAATTGAAAATGAAAGTTGTTCAGTCATGTCTGACTCTTTGCGACCCCATGGACTGACTATGCAGTCCATGGAATTCTCCAGACCAGAATACTGGAGTGGGTAGCCTTTCCCTTCTCCAGGGGATCTTTCCAACCCAAGGCTTGAACCCAGGTCTCCCACATTGCAGGCAGATTCTTACCAGTTGAGCCACAAGAGAAGCCCAAGAATACTGGAGTGGGTAGTCTATCCCTTCTCCAGGGGATCTTCCTGACCCAGGAATTGAACTGGGATCTCTTGCATTGCAGTCAGCTTCTTTACCAACTGAGCTATCAGGGAAGCCCATGAATATAATTAGGTGATTTGATCCTTCCAAAGATCACCAAATTAAAGCTTTGTATCTTTGACCACAGGGTGAGATGTGGTAGGTAATGCAAGAGGTCCTTTCTTTAGATAAATCAAAGATGTGGTCAAAGGAATGAGAATATAAAATAGTCTACTGCCATATGCTGGTGCCAAGAGTTCTATGAGAATCCAACGGTTTCTCTGAGTGTTCACTGAGTGATTCATGTATCCAATAAACATGTATGTATTAAGTCTTTGTCAAGTGTCTGCTGCTTGCCAGACTCTGTGGAAGGCTGAGAGAAGACAGAGAATGCAGTAGTAAAGGTAGACCTGATTTCTGCATTCAGGAATCTTGGAGTCTAGTAGCAAAGACAGACATTTTATCCATTCAGTTGCAATTCTGATGCATCTGGTAAAAGGCAATGCTGGGTGCTCTGAGTGTACATGATGGTTGCTCTGGAGCATCCAGAACATTTTCCTAAAGAGGAGACATTCAAACTGAGATTTGAAAGACGTAGTGGAGCAACACAAGAAGAAAAAAACTAAGGGAAAAGAACCATGAGACAGAGGAATCTCCTTTAAAAAATACAAATAATAGTAGCTGGAGCACAGAAAGAAGAGGAAACAGGAAGAGCTGAAGAGAGAGGCAAATCCCGGGGCAGTATGAGTCTTTAAGCCCTGGTGAGGATTCAAATGTCTCTAACAGCAGTGGGGAACATTGAGAGATTTTAAGCACAAATAAATTTTTACTTCAGGGTGAATAGTGAATTAGAAAGTTATTAGGCTAGAGATGATGGTTCCTAGAAATACGCAAATGTGAGGGATATTTAAGGAGTGAAATCAACAGGAACTGTGATGGGTAAGTGGATGGGAAAGTTAAGACAATAATGATGACTCTCAGATTTCTGGTTTAAAGATGACTTTCTCCCCTTCTTTCCTCCCTTTAAATGACTACAATCATGCTGATTATAAAATCACAAAGTTTTAATTGGGCCTTCCACCCCCTGTCTCTGCCAGCTCCTGATGCCCTCAACAACTTGAATTTCTATCCTTCTGGTCTACTCTGCACATCCACTACCGTGGCACACTTGCTATTCCTGAGGCACATAAGATAAGCTCCATCTCTAGGTTTCTGCTCCAGTCCTGACTGGTTTCCAGCAGCATCTTTCTGTTATACATCCTCTGCCCCTCCTTTCAGTCCCAAAACACAAATCTGATCATGCACTGTGCCTATAGACAACAGTAATGTTTCATACCCTTAGAGAGATTTAAGAGAGTGTATCTCACATACTGTTGTTACCACAATAAAATGAAAATTTTAAAAAGAAATGAAAAAATGTATAGCTAGAAACCATTTGCCAATAACTAACATAGAAACTTGGATGAAAATGAAAAATATTGTAACTCTTTTTAAAGAGTTATATCTTTGGTGACAAATTAACAGGATAGAATCTAAGTCCCGTACAGGTTTTCTCAAAGCTGCTTGTTAATAAAACCCAGTAATAAGTAGAGTTAAACAAGTGACTCTTACAGGTTTTGAGGACACACAGAGAGATCCTTGGTATAAGTGTATTCATATTTTCAAGTGTTTTGTTAAAAATTCAACCAAAGTTGACATTTTATTATCTAATATGTCCATATCTATTTGAATATGTAGACTTAAAATTTTTTAATCATATTAAAAGGAGTATAATATAATGTACTATCTTAAACATTCTTAAGTGGACAGTTCAACAGGGTTAAGTACATTTATATTATCATGCATCTCAACTGCATAACTCTTTTTACATCTTGAACAACGGAAACTCTGTACCTATTAAGCAATAACTTGTCATTTTCTGCTTCACACTTCTCTCCAGCAAACACCAGTGTTCTTTCTGTTTCTACAAATTTGACCAGTGTAAGTACCTTGTATATGTGGAAGCATAAAATAATTTTTTGTGTGTGACTGGCTTATTTCACTGAGCATAATGTCCTCAAGATTCATCCACGCTCTAGCCTTTGTCAGACTTGTCTTCCTTTTAAAGACTGAATAACATTTCACTGTTGCACAGATCACATTTCATTTATCCTTTCGTCCATCCATGAATACTTGGGTTGCTTTTATCCTTTGGCCACTGTGAACATCACTGCTACAAACGTGGGTGTATAAATAGCTGTTCAAATCACTGCTTTTAATTCTTTTGGGTATATACCCAGAAGTGGAATTGGTGAATCATGAGGGAGTCCTATTTTTAATTTTTTGAGAAATTGCCATATTGCTTTTCATAGTGGCTACACCATTTTATAATCTCCCCAATAGTGCAGAAGCGTTCAAATTGTGGCACATCTGTACCTAATCTTGACTTTTTTTTTCCTGATTTTGTTTTTTTATGGTAGCCATCCTAAAGGATGTGAGGTGACGTTGCATTGTGCCTTTGGTTCTCATTTCCCTAATGATAAGTGATGGTGGGCATATTTTACGGATGGGGACACTTTTACATTCTCCATCAAACTGACTTCATGGCAAATAGAAGGGGGGAGAGTGGGAAGAGTGACAGATTTTATTTTCTTGGGCTCCAAAATCACTGCAGACAGTGACTGCAGCCATGAAATTAAAAGACACTTGCTCCTTGGGGGAAAAGAAAAGCTATGGCAAATCTAGACAGTATATTAAAAAGCAGAGACACCACTTTGCCGACAAAGGTTCACACAGTCAGAGCTCTGGTTTTTCCAGTAGTTGTGTACAGATGTATAAAGAAGGCAGAGCACCAAAGAATTGATGCTTTTGAACTGTGATGCTGGAGAACACTCTTGAGAGTCCTTTGGACTGCAAGGAGATCAAATCAGTCCATCCTAAAGAAAATCAATCCTGAATATTCATTGGATGCACTGATGCAGAAGCTGAAGCTCCAATCCTTTGGCCACCTCGTGCGAAGAGCTGACTCATTGGAAGTGACCCTGATGTTGGGAAAGATTGAAGGCAAAAGAGAAGGGGCAGCACAGGATGAGATGGTTAGATGGCATCACTGACTCAAAGCACATGAATTTGATCAAACTCTGGGAGATGGTGGTGGACAGAGGAGACTGGTGTGCTGCAGTCCATGGGGTCACAAAGAGATGGCTACAAGTCAGCGACTGAACAAGAACAGCAACAACAATCAAATTGATACACTAAGAATCACCCGCATCCCTCCATTGGCCTCAGCTTGAAAAGTATGTTCTGAGCAGGCATTCTAAGCTTGCCAGCCTTGAGGGCTAACCTACCTGTATATCTTTGTTGCGGTCTGCTCCCTCACTGGCAACATATTCTCTGGAGCCATCAGATAGGGTCCTTTCCTTTCTGCATGCCCTAACCCCCTCCCCTCCTGAATTTTGCACATAGTTTTCTCTAACTTGAATGCCTTTCTCCTTCTTTTCCACTTGCTCGTGTCTTGCTCTAGCTTCAGTGCTGATGATATCTCCTCCCCACTCCTGTGCTGGTTCCAGTCCCACTTCTATTCCCAGAGCGTTTATTCTATTCCACTGATACCAGTGTTGAGTCATTTTCCTCTTGAGACTGTGAGCTCTTTGAAGACTGACTTCATCATCTTTGCAACTTCAGCACTGAGCCTGGGGCCTGACGCATGTTTGGACAACAGGAAACGTCTGGTTCATGGATAGAGGGAGAAGTCTTTGCAGACAGGAAGGGCATAAGCCAAGGTATGGGATGAAGAGGAAGACACAGTGTCAGCACAGTTAACGCCTGTAGATTTTGCGGAAGTTTAAGAAGCTGCACAGTGCTGGACATTCACATTCTTCAGAGGCTAGAAATCTCATCGATGGGACCAGGCTTCACATAAGAAATTTGCAATAGCTCGATCAAAGCCAAGAAGTAAAGAGCAGAAGGACCAGTGGCTTACAAAAAGAGCTTACAGCTTGCCTGGCAGTGTCTTGGAAGAGTCAATAAAACTTTAAAATCAATATGCTGATGAAGGGCTAGCAAGAAAACATCACGGAAAAAGCTGATGTTGTCACAGGGATCTAAGGATGACCACCCAGCACTGTCCGTCCTGTAACTCACTGCATCCCCAGGCATCCGAATGGCATCCCACCTTTGAAAACTCAGCAGTTTCTTATGAAAAAAAGCAATCAAAATTCTCTTTTTACAGATTTTATTTTAAAATACAAGCAATGGGATAATTATGGGGAAAATTTAGAAAACACATTCAAAGTCTTAGAACAATCGGGAACTACCTAGAGATTAACATGATGCACAATTAAGTGCCATCTTTTTATGTCCATGTGTTTTGGCATAACTGAGACAATTCTCTGTATATATTTTGGCATAAATATACCAAATTGTTCTTTATTATATACTATATTCATGAAACAACAATATTGCCTCAGGTTGATGAAAATCATTTTGAAAGCTGTGTAAGTTCCCTTATAACATAGTATATTAAACAGTCCTCCTATTGTTAGACATTTAAACTATCTCTAATATTGAACTGAACATCTGTGTACATGAAAGTTTTAGAAATGTTTATGTTATTTCCTTGCATACTGTGAAATAAAGATAATTAATGGCCACCTGTTTAAGAATTGTGATTTATATGCACCTTGAAATCTGAGGATAAGTAATGTAATTTTGTTTTAATATTGACAGAATAAATAAAAAGTAACAACAGGATTGAAATCAGGGGACCAAAGTTCTGTCTAGCCAATATGAATGACTGAAATTTTCATGAAGCTTGCTTCAGTGAAGTACATTGTTTTCCACAAAGCTTTTCTTATGCGCCTCTCTTTCTGGAATACTGTAAGGATGTTGTAATTCTAATTCTATGAGTTACATGCATAGATGTAGGAGCATACATCTGTTTGCTAACAACACAAAACCACTGCCAATACTTCAATTTAAAAATTTATTACAACTTTCCTTAGATCTTAAAATAATAACATAACAATCATCTGAAAGAACAAACCCAAATGACAATTGGCTAAAATTTGTCCAAACACAGAAAAAAATTAATAATTCAAATACAGCTCTTTTATTAAATTAAAAATGAATTATCAAAAATTTTGGTAACTCAATACATTTAATAAAATCTCCTTAAATCATGTATTTTTCCAAGTAATTTTATTATTTTATGAAATCACCTAATTCAAACCTAATTCTCTGAATTTAGATGTGTCTTTCTGCTAAGTAGGGTGTTTTTTGATGATATTTTAACTCTTTTATTCATGATTTGGAGTGCCTACTACATTTTTAACTTTCTTAATCCTTGAGTGTATTAATCCACCAATATTATCCTTTGTAGTGCACCAAGGATGGAGCATGGAAATCCTCTATCAGACAGCTATCATGACAGTGATAGAAATTTTCTGTATAAAAGAATATTCTGTTTAATGAAATTTAACAGTAACTAAAAGCACAGCATCCAAGTGGACCCTTAAAATTCACTGTTGATCCCCAAAGCTCAGAGGTGAGGGGCAGTTCTGAAAATAAAGAGCCATTCAGAAATTGTTTAGCAGAAGAAAGTGCTTTAAGAGGTTTCTGCTTTTAGACTGAGGTTATCAAAATGGGAATTACCTTTACTGGAAATAAATCACATTGTTTTCTTCACAGGTGGCTCAATTTAGCTGTTTAATCTGAGAGAAATGACAGATTTAAGAGCAGAGAAAAAATTCTTGGTTCATCAAGTTTGGAAGATATTTTATCTCTGTTTCAATGTTTCCATCTGATAATCAGTTGTGTGGACTGTTATTTCAGAGTAATTTGAAGCATAGCAAATAGAAAGTCTTACAAATAGGTGTGTCTTGGAGTGGCATATAGATGGTAGTGGGCTAAGGTATTTGTTTAGAAATAATATGTGTTGTTTTTTTTTTTACTGTCAGATTTAATAACTTGCCCAAAATATATGTGTACATATTTTCTCAGACAGTTTTCCAAAGGAAAAGGTCATACAATTTTGATGACTGGCCACATAACATACTCTATTTGGTCAAGACAGAAAACTAGCTGAAGCAGTGAAAAAATAGAAAACCGTGCATGCTTTAAACTAAAAATACCTGAAAGTAATACAAATATAAATCTTTATTTTGCTGAACTCTGTTACAATTCTATAAACTATAAATGTAAATGGGACATACACAGTTCGAAAAGAAATGTAAGTGAAACATACTGAATTTAGTGTAGAAATAGCCACAATGCTTAACAGAGAATGGTGAAGCTGCACCTATGCTTAGCAAATATGTTAAAAATATATAATACACATGTTAAAAATATATAATACAAAAAATTATTATCACTCCTTAAGACTGATATATTTTGGATGCAATACTATAATTTAAATAAGCAAACCATCAAAAAAAGTATGTTGTCTTAACTAGTGTCTGTAATTCTGTGACATAAAGTCTAGGAATTGACATACAGGAAAAGCCTAATGTGGAAAAAATGAACAATTTGAAGAGACTGAACAGCTGGGAAATATCTTGAGAAAACACTTCATCCAAGAAACAAGATTTAAAAAAGACAAAAAATAGTAAAAGGAAAGAGACTATGTATTAGCAATGTTTTTAATCGATGTCATTAAGATAAATTGGCATTGGATGGATATAAGTTAGAGCTTCAGGCTGAATGCGCTCATTGGCTCTTTTTTCTATGGTGTTTTCACTAATCCTATTTAATGGGACCTGGGGAAAATGGTGAGTGTGTCTGGACTCTCGTCCATTCCTGTGCCTACCCACCAGTTTACACTCTCTGAAAGAGAGTCAGTGCATGTTTCAATGTGTGTGTCTGCTTTCTTCCCCATTCTATGTTTAAAGTAGGCATCCAACAGACATGCACGCAAGGAGTCCTTGATTTTGATAGAGGCAGTACAGGAGGGCTAAAAGGACCTCCCTCTGGGATCTGGAATAGATTAAGGATGCCTAAAACTTTCTGCGTGCCCTGAGACAGATCTGAGGGAGGTGGGCTGAGAAGATGAGCAATCAGCAAAAGAGCAATGCCGCCTAAAGGAGAAGCATCAGCTACTTCCTTTCACAAATCTCATTCAAGTGTCAACATTTGGAAAAGCGCTGTGCCGAGTCCAACACTGTTCTGGGTGCTTGAGGATACAGTATAAAACAAAACTTAGCTAAAGTGGGTGTAGAGATAGGGGGGGCTTGTGAAACTTTTAACCCAATAGAGAGACAATAAACCAAGTAAATAAGTAAATTATGCATATATTTAAAGGGTGTGAGTGCTTTGCAAGTAAGAGGGTTGGGGCTGCATTGATCAGCTTGCAATTGAGATGTTAGGTGTAAGAAGGTCCGGGTATAGAAGTACGTTCATGGAATAGTAGACCTGTTTTTGCCTTTAATTACTTAGGTTAAAGGAAAGAGTATTAGTCTTTTGTGGGTTTCTGGTTGTGTGTTAATCAAAGCAAACTTTATTGATGTATTTGCTAAAACGTATCTAAGTTATTCCTATTGTGTCAAATGAAAATCAAGAAGGGCCCATAATCTGTCCTACACAGGTGATACTGAATAGAAAAGCAGGCAGGTCCCTACAGAATGATGGTGCAAGAGCTCTACCTGGGGATTTTCCATGAAAGAGACTGAAAGCCTGAACAAACCATAGAGCTTAACCCCAAAACAGAAAGTAGATTGCAGAGCAACTGTCTTAAAAGAATAATGGAGGAGCTAAAGAAAATATATATATACTGAGATGCAGTTGGTGAAATTTATATACATCAGAAAATTTTGCATTTGGTAAAGGCAAATGACATTGCAGTATTGTGTGGATGACCTACCTACCTCTGAAAATGCCATGTGTCTTTATTTTTAGTTATTCCATCTTATGGAAAAGTGGAACTAAGGAAAGAACTGCAGAATGGGATGCACTGCTCTCTAGACAGAAGTATACTTCCAGTTCTTGTTTTGATCCCTTCCCACCTCTTCCTACAAATATAGATGCGTTTTCCCTTTATAATAGCATTGGGAAAGTAGTGAAAGTGTCAAGAATCCAGAGAAGATGAGACAATCCAAAGATGCTTCTCTGAAGAATATAACTGCAAGCTGCCAACTTGATCAAGACATGGCGAAATCATTAGAATGCCTCTTCTAGATGATGGAGAGCTTGGATTTCCCTAGTGGTCCAGTGGTTAAGACGATGGTTTTCCAATGCAAGGGGCATGGTTTCAGTCCCTGGTGGGGAAACGACCATGTGGCAAAACCAAAAATAAATAAATAAAAGCAAAAGAAATGATGGGAGAACTCACTGGCTTGCTGACTAGAAGGCATAAAAGCAAGTGACAATTCACCAAGTTAATAGATAATAGGTTAAAACTGGTTAAGGTGAATTAGTCATTTCAAGGCAGACAAGCATTACAGAAACAAAAAAATAAGACAGATAAACTCTCTGGCAATTAATATAGATCTGTACTATTAAATGGAATGCTTTTGAAATTGCAAATAACTTGTAAATTCATGCCTTTTTATACATGGATACATGTTTATGTAAACATGTAGCATTCAGCATGCCAAAATCATAAAATAACATGACCCTCCCCATCCTTCTTCTTCTGCAATAGTGGATAAAATGAGATCTTTATAAAGAAAGATATTAGCACTCATCTAAAATATAGTCTGTATATTGTCACCCTGCTTATTTAACTTATATGCAGAGTACATCATGAGAAATGCTGGGCTGGAGGAAGCACAAGCTGGAATCAAGATTGCTGGGAGAAATATCCATCACCTCAGATATGTAGATGACAGCACCCTTACGGCAGAAAGTGAAGAGGAACTAAAAAGCCTCTTGATGAAAGTGAAAGAGGAGAGTGAAAAAGTTGGCTTAAAGCTCAACATTCAGAAAACGAAGATCATGGCAACTGGTCCCATCACTTCATGGGAAATAGATGGGGAAACAGTGTTGGACTTTATTTTGGGGGGCTCCAAAATCACTGCAGATGGTGCCTGCAGTCATGAAATTAAAAGACGCTTACTCCTTGGAAGGAAAGTTATGACCAACCTAGATAGCATGTTGAAAAGCAGAGACATTACTTTGCCAACTAAGGTCTGTCTAGTCAAGGCTATGGTTTTTCCTGTGGTCATGTATGGATGTGAGAGTTGGACTGTGAAGAAAGCTGAGCACCGACGAATTGATGCTTTTGAACTGTGGTGTTGGAGAAGACTCTTGAGAGTCCCTTGGACTGCAAGGAGATCCAACCAGTCCATTCTGAAGGAGATCAGCCCTGGGATTTTTTTGGAGGGAATGACACTGAGGCTGAAACTCCAGTCCTTTGGCCACCTCATGCCAAGAGTTGACTCATTGGAAAAGACTCTGATGCTGGGAGGAATTGGGGGCAGGAGGAAAAGGGGATGACAGAGGATGAGATGGCTAGATGGCATCACGGACTCGATGGACGTGAGTCTGAGTGAACTCCGGGAGTTGGTGATGGACAGGGAGGCCTGGTGTGCTGCGATTCATGGGGTCACAGAGAGTCGGACACGACTGAGCGACTGAACTGAACTGAACAGAAAATGTGGGTACAAAAATAAAAGTAATGCATGAGACTGGGCCTTTGTAAACCTTAAAATAATACAGGTTTGAGTTGAGATGATAGGGTAGTGCACTGCCCTGGAGCCCTGACCCCTTGACTCACAAGATAGTTGATTCAGAAAGTTTCTGAATCATGTAGAATCAGGTGCATAAACTCAGGGATACCTGTAAGACCCTCTGTCCTGGATCCCTCAGCAAGATCAGGAGGAGCCCCCTAATCTCCAGGGTGATGGACCACACACGATGTATCAAAAAAGAATTAATGATATTCCCTGATGACCAAAGCTTTACTTCTCAGAATAAAAATTATTGGCAACGATTTTTTTCTTTGTTTTTTCTCTGCTTACTTCCTCTTTTTCCTCAGTTCTTCCTTTCTACTTCATTCCTTATTTCCTCCTCTTCTACTTCTCCTCCTTCTGTAATAGTGGGAAAAAAAATTAGATCTTTTCCTAGAAAGATATTAGCACTTACCTAAAATATGTACAGCAGAAAAAAAAAGTCAAACAGAAAAAAATAAAGTGGGCAAAAGAATTGAACTGAGACTTCACAAAAGCATCTATCCAAACAACTGATATGGTAGATTGGCTCATCACTAAAAAATATCTACATTTTTCCCACCCCACCTCTACGAGGAGAAAGTGAAAGAGAAAGTGTTAGCTGAAGAGAAAGTGTTAGCGGCTCAGTCATGTCCTACTCTTTGCAACTCCATGGATTGCAGCCCACCATGCTTCTGTGTCCACAGAATTTTCCCTTACCTTCTCTAGGTGATCTTCTCAACCTTGGGATCCAACCTGAGTTTCCCACATTGTGGGCAGCTTCTTTGCCATCTGAGTTACCAGGGAAGCCTGTGCCGGGGAGGGGGGTCTCTAAATCCTGCTTCTTTGAGGCTAGGCTTGGCCATGTGGCTTGCTGGCAGTTGGAGAGAGCATTGCAGCATTCCTGGCATTTTGCCTTGGCCAGGAGACCTGTGTCGGCCGAGGAGAGCAGAGAACTGAAGTGTTTCTGGGCAGCTGGTCTTCTCTTATGCCTCTACTGCTACCCTGAGGACAGCACCTAGGGGAGCCCACTGCTCCCAGAAGGAGAGTGAGACCAGGCAATAAAGCGGAACAAAATTACATAGAATAACATATATTAATAAAATGTAGGGCTGCTGCAAAATGCACATATGCATGTGAAGAGAATTGCACCAATATAATAATTGTCTTTACTTTGGAATGGTGGAAGTCTGTATCAGGCAAAATTTTTATCTGTACTTTTCAGTTTTCTAATGGAAACATTAATGCTCTAAAAAAATAAGGTGCAATGTGGGAGTTCAAAAAAATATATAGTGTAGAACTTGATTATAAAGTTTCTACAGATCCCATACATCGCTTGTTTCTTTATCTGTGGGTTTTTTATTTTTCCGAAGGAATGCATAGTACTTATATGAAAAAAATTACAAGGAACACAAATTACTTCTTTATTTGCTCTTGTACATTTTTGTTAATTTGCATAGTAATCCCAGAAGTGAAATCAGACTATCTAATTCATTGTTTCTTGAAATCCATGTGAAAATAGCTCTTGCCGTTCTTAAAATGTCGACATTTTCACAGACTCTCACATTTAGTGTTTCCCCAAATCTTGCAACAGAAAGAAATATAAGAACAGCGATGTACCTTTTAAAAGCTAGAGTTTTGGCATTATTCATCCTACAACTTGTATGCCTGCGTGCTCAGTCACATCAGTCATGTCCAACTCTCTGCTACCCACAGACTGTAGCCCACCAGGTTCCTCTATTCATGGGATTTTTCAGGCAAGAATACTGGAGTGGGTTCCCATTTCCTTCTCCAGGGGATCTTGCCAACCCAGGTATTGAACCCTCATCTTCTGCAGCTCCGGCATGGCAAGCAGATTCTTTACCACTGAGCCACCTGGGAAGCCCCTAATTAGTTATATGGTGGTGGTGGTTGATGGTAATTTAGTTGCTAAGTCTTGTCTGACTCTTGTGACCCCATGGACTGCAGCCTGCCAGGATCCTCTATCCATGGAATTTTCCAGGCAAGAATACTGAAGTGGCTTGCCACTTCCTTCTCCAGGAAATCTTACCGACCCAAGGATTGAACCCAGATCTCCTGCATTGCAAGCGGATTCTTTACTGACAGTCACCAGGGAAGCCCAAAAGGTCAAAGAGATCTATCCACCAAAATCTGAAGGCATTCTTTGCCTAAGCCTAAACTCTAGACTTTGATAAAAATTTAAAGACATTAGAAACTCATTTATTTCACTTGAGAATGAACTTTTATGCTTGCAGATACATTAGCTCACCCACCTCCTGAATCACTAGACTAAATACACATTTCCTTTCTAACTGGATGAATGGAATGACTTAGAGGGCATATTAGGTTCCCAGTGAGGGTGAATTCTTTGCTCCTCACTGTGGCTGTTTATCAGTCTAAGGTAACCACTGGTCAACGCCATAATCCAAATTCTAGATCAGTCACTCAGTCTTTCCTTAACATTCTTCTAGAAAGAGAAAAGAAAATGTTATCAATGATATGCAACCTCAGAAAAGAAGAAGCAAAGTCAACTGTGAACTGAATGATTGCTGCAGGTAGCTTTTTTTTTATCTTAGATGTCTAACAGGGCTTTTACAAATAAAAATGATTAAGGTTCATGATCATGTTATTGTAATTGCTTTATATTATTAATAATCATGATAAGGCTTAAGCAAATGCCTTGAAGACAACTCAAAGTATATTTAAACCACTCCATAAAATGGACTGCTATGAAAAAAAAAACCAAAAAACACAGCTTTCCTGGGCTAGTTTCTCAAGTAATGATTGCAATAAAAATAATAAATTTACATATACTTTAAAGTCCACAAATTTTTTTCACAAATGACTCATTACTAAACATTTGTTAGAAATTATCGAAAACTCTAAAAAATGATCTGAAGCTATAAAAACAGTGTATATTTTCACTATGAAAGTGAAACCAAATTTTAAAAATTTTAGGAGAATAAATGATAGCAATGGATCAATAGTTTCAGCCTTAGTTTTTCTTTCATCTATTTTGTTTGGGCTTTAAGGATGAAGTCTTATTGTGTTGCAAATTATTTAGTAAGAGAAATAAAATAGCTTTTACTAATCTGAAAGAGTAACAATAACAAAAAAATTGCAGGGAGGTTTTTTTTTTTTCAGTTAATAACCCACATTTAAGAGTGTTTTCCATATACCAGTCATGATGCTGCTACTGCTGCTAAGTTGCTTCAGTCGTGTCCAACACTGTGTGACCCCATAGACGGCAGCCCACCAGGCTCTCCTGTCCCTGGGATTCTCCAGGCGAGAACACTGGAGTGGATTGCCATTTCCTTCTCCAATGCATGAAAGTGAAAAGTGAAAGTGAAGTCGCTCAGTCATGTCTGACTCTTAGCGACTCCATGGACTGCAGCCCACCAGGCTCCTCCGTCTGTAGGATTTTCCAGGCAAGAGTACTGGAGTGGGGTGCCATTGTCTTCTCTGACCAGTCACTATACTAAGCACTTTACTCTCATTTATGTTATTTAATCATTACATCAAGCATGCAAGGTAAAATTCAATTCATTGCATAAAAGAAGAAACTAAAAATCATTGAGGCTAAACAATTTGCTCAAGATCAGAGACCAGCAAGAGAAAAGATAAGTGAATGAATCTCTGACTCTATATCCTTAACTGCTTACCCAGGTTTCCTACAACATCTACTACTGATTTTGTAAGTGACCCAGACCACTGATACAACAAAATGAAAGATATCCATATGTGCCAATCATTTATGTATTAGCTCCTTCTACAGTTTGCTCTGGAGGCTGTGGTTGAGACTTTGCAAACTACATTACCCAGATTCCTTTGCTTGCTGGCTCCCTGATGAAAGTGAAAGTGTTAGTCACTCCATTGGATCTGACTCTTTGCGACCCCATGGACTGTTGCCCGCCAGGCTCCTCCCTATCCATGGAATTCTCCAGGCAAGAATACTGGAGTGAGTTGTTTCCTTCTCCGGGGAATCTTCCTGACCCAGGGATTGAACCTGGATCTCCTGCATTGCAGGCAGACTTTATTGACTGAGCCACCAGGGAATTATGGATTCCTTCAATAAGGGCACTATGGAAAACAGGAATTAGGAGAAGAGGGGAGGGACTTTGATGACTGGGTCCAGCCATGCCAGTTGGGCCTAGTAGCAGCGGTTACTCCCTGAATCCAGCTTTCTAGAACCAGCTTTGTGAACTTTGCTCAAGGTATAAGCAGCAACCAGGTGCCCTCTTCTGTGCTCCTGAAGTTCCAGTATTATCCGAGTTTCCCCAGCCCTGGAAATGATCACTGCTTCCATCTTGGTTGCTTCTGTGTCTCCCTTCCTCTTTCCTTCCCACCTTCCTTCATTCCTTCTTTTTCTTTTTGCCTCTCACTGTCTCAACATCTGTATAGACAGTTTGAATCAGCTTTATTGAACTATCTGGTATGGTTTCTTTTCCCCCGACAAAACCTTGTCTAACACAGTGCTTGGAATTGTAAATAAGATTCTCGGAGGAAGTACTCAAGGATTGACTGGTTTACGTCTTTAGCTGTAAGCACAGTATTGAGCTAGATGCCAACACAAATCGGGATTCCAAATCCATGTCACGTAGAGGCATCATAATTGATTCAATTATCATCTTTGGTTGCTTGAAATGAAGTATTTTCAAAGCAGTTATTTTGGAAGACTACAAGCCTGATATATTTACTGTAGTAATACTGGCCATGAGAACTGCGTGGTGGTAGGTTGGCCGCTTTCAAATGCACAGCAGACTTAATGGAAAGAAAATTAGAGAGTTATGTTATAAACTACCAGCTCAAATCAGAACCAGACAAGAAGCTGGGTTATTATAGTAAAAATAACCAAGATAAATCCCCTGGAATCTTTTTCTCCATCAGAGTGGGAAAGCAAAATTGTGACCACCAAAGGAATTACAGGAGTCAACGACACTAGCAAAGACTTGAACGATGCAGGTACAACCCTACTATATCTCTATTTAACTCTTCCACTGGGCTCCTGCAAAAGAAAATGGATCTTGGAGAATGAGTATGGATTTTCATAAACTTTATAAGGTGATCTGTATAAGCAGCTCCATGTATGAATTACTTACTGGAGCAAGGCACCATGCCTCTTACTGCCTGACACACACAGCTATTAACCTTGCATCTTTTTTTCTTTTTCTTCCCTTTGTACTGATTTGCAAGGACACTAGAAGTTTTTTGGGTTTTTTTTCCCCCCACCTGTCAGGAACAGCAGCACATCCTGCACGTCTTGCAGGAGGGTTTGGTCAGGTCTGACGGTCTCTGACATAAGCTAGTTCACAGAGGTCTTGCTGGTAAACATATCCCATGAAATGCCATATGGCTCCTCTTCATTGGTGGCAACATTGCTGATTGGACCTGATGAGCAGCAAGTAGCTAGCACCCTCACTACTAGTAAGTAAAGAACTAGTAGTAAAGAATCTGCCTGCCAGTGCAGGAGATGTAAGACACGTGGGTTCGATCCCTGGGTCAGGAAGATCCCCTGGAGGAGGGCATGGCAGCCCACTTCAGTATGCTCGCCTGGAGAATCTCATGGACAGAGGAGCCTGGCGGGCTACAGTCCATGGGGTCACAAAGAGTCAGACGTGACTGAAGTGACTTAGCAGAGCACAGCTAGCACCCCAAATAAGTATTAGGATACATAAATGCCAGAGAGAAATAAAGACATATGAAAATTCACAAGCATGCCACCTTGGTGATATTTTTGGACACCCAATGACTTGGAATACAATGGAATATCCCTCTAAACAGAAAGCAGTTGCTATATCTCACACTGCACAGTAGCTCTCTTTGGATTTTAAAGGCAATGAAGGCCACAATGAGTGTGCTAACGTAACTCATTTATTAAGTAACCTATAAAGTGGCCAATTTTTAAAGAAGAATCTATAAAGGAGCCAGTAATCTATAAATATTGGAGTAATACATGAAGTGGCCAGTTGTTAGAGAAAAATAAAGCCCTTTATCACCCATTTTATAATGCAGACTGCTCTGTAAATTCATGTCTGTGACTCAAAATAGTCACCAGTGGGTAGGCATGTTGTTTAGAGCATCTTATAAACCACATTAGAGGGATCAGAGTGCAGACCCGCAGAGATTTGTTTAGAAAAAGAAAAAAAGTCATAATTTTGGGAAGATAACTCTGCTTCTTCTGATGAGAAAACACTTACATTATTTCTGGGCTCTGATAGCCTCTGAAGGAGTCTGTCATACACTGGCATTGTACGGTCCATTAAACCATGACATTGGGTGTTTACAGCAGCAACCTCCATCAAGTGAAATGCAAGTGATCATCTTGGAGCAGATCCTGAAGTCACATGTAAGTATTTAGTCTCAGCTACACCTGTTGGTCTCCTCTTGCCCAACCCACAGCCATGACCTCACGGGAAATTCATCATTAGTGAGGAGAAAAAAACTTGAAGCTCGGTTACCAATGCTCCTTTGCAATATACTGGTACCAACCAGAAGCTGCTTTTAGTATTACAGGCACAAACAGGAAAGTTCCTGAAAGTAGTGAAGGAAAATCTGCACAGTGGAGAGAAGTTTAAACAATGTGTTTGGTGGTCCACAGTATCTGGATTGAAAAAGTTGATCAAAGATACTGATTCATGGGCATCAGGGAAACTAACTGGTTAGAGACTTTGAAGGGAAAAGACTAATGATAAAGAGGCCTGGGAAGAGATTTATAGATGAAACTCTCTTCAAACAAACATACAAGTTGGAGATATTTTTCTCTCAGGTGAATGCTTGCCAAATGGCATTCATTGCAGGGTAGGCTGTCAATCTCAAACAGAAAACATTACAAATTCTGTAGGTGAGAGTGAGCCCCTTCCAGCAGGAACGCCTTATTAGCTATTACAGTGTCCCACCTATCATTGCTTCTGAGGGGAAATTCATTCTTCTGACAAGAAACACACTTGTCAACAACAACAACAGTGAAAATAGCTGTAGTGAGCTCATAAATAATGAACTGATCTTCCCATGTGGCCCATTGCTCAGAAGCAGCAGGCCTGATAAAATGGCAGAGTAACCCATCAAAATCTCAGGATTATAGTATCAGTGGGGAGACGACAACCTGAAATACTGGGGTTTCATTCAAGCGTCCTTATATTTTTTAGCCATACAAGATGTGGCTTTCCTCATAGCCTGTATTGAGAATTTGAAAAAATCGAGGAGTGGAAATGGGAATGATTTCTCTCTCTATTGGCGCTAAATAATCCACTCACAGAAATTTTGCCTCCTTTGGAAGTTTACTTAGAGGTATTCATTTCCCAGAGAGGTATGCTCTTACTAAGGGGAAGAGCATAGTTTCATCGAATTGGAATTTGAGACTGCCACCTGGCCGATCTAGGTTTCTCTCATCACTGAACCAAAAAGGAACATGATTCTACTGGCAGAGGTGATTGCTCTGACCGTCAGCGCAAACTGAGGCTGTTGCAGCGCAGTGGAGGAAGCCGGATATTGTCTGAACCTAGGATATCCTGCGGCCTGTGTCTTAATACTTCCATGTTCCACAATACATGTTAATTACAACTTGAGCAACCAATTTAAATTCAGAATCATGAAGATTTGGTGCTAACCGAAGAAAAGGGCAACAAGAAATGGGTAGTTCAAGAAAACGTTCTAAACACCAGCTGGGGCTTTGTGACCAATCACAGCAGCATTATTGCTTGCATAATTTGGGGTATATATAGATTTTTTTTTCTTTCAGTTTTACTGAGATGTCATTGACATACAGTACTTTATAAGTTTATAGTGTGCAGCATAATGATTTGACTTATACACATCATGAAATAATTGCAATAATTTAGTGAATATCCATCACTTCACATAAGCACAAAAGTAAAGAGAAAAAAAAAAACTCTTGTGATAAGAACTTCTAGGATTTAATCTCTTAACAACTTTTATATATATTATGTTACTCTCTAAGTCGTGTCCAGCTCTTTGAGACCCCATGGACTGTAGCTAGACAGGCTCCTCTGTCCATGAAATTCTCCAAGCAAGAATACTGGAGTGAGTGGCCATTCGCTTCTCCAGGGGAATCTTCCTGACTGAGGGACTGAATCTGGGTCTCCTGCATTGCAAGTGGATTCTTTACCATCTGAGCCACCCAGGGAAACCCATAACACTGTGCACATGTGTGCACCCGCCCACATCTGCGTGTGTGTGTGTTCAGTCCTCTCTGACTTTTGTGACCCCATGGACTGCAGTCTGCCAGGCTCCTCTGTCCATGGAATCTTCCAGGCGTGAATACTGGAGTGGATCCCTATTTCTTATTCCAAGGGATCTTCCAAACCCAGGAATCGAAACTGTGTCTCCGGCATCTTCTGCATTGGTAGGCAGATTTTACTACTGCCCCACCTGGGTAGTGATAATTACATTTATCATGTTGTAGATTACAATCCCTTGTTGTTGGTCAGTCGCTAAGTTGTGTTTAACTCTTTGTGACACCGTGAACTGCAGCACATTGGGCTTCCCTGTCCTTCACTATCTCCCAGAGTTTGCTCAGACTCGTATCCATTGAGTCATGATGCCATCCAACCATCTCATCCTCTGTTGCCCCCTTCTCCTCCTGCCTGCAATCTTTCCTAACATCTGAGTCTTTTCCAATGAGTCGGCTCTTCCCGTCAGTATTGGAGTTTCAGCTTCAGCATCAGTCCTTCCAATGAACATTCAGTATTGATTTTCTTCAGGATTGACTAGTCTGATCTCCTTGCAGTCCAAGGGACTCTCAAGAGTCTTCTCCAGAACCACAGTTTAAAAGCATCAATTCTTCGGTGTTCAGCCTTCTTTATGGTCCAGCTCTCACATCTGTACATGACCACTGGAAAAACCATAGCTTTGACCACACAGACCTTTGTTGGCAAAGTAATGTCTCTGCTTATTAATATGCTTTCTAGGTTTGTCATAGCTTTTCTTCTACAGAGCAAGTGTTTTTTAAATTTCCTACCTGAAGTCACCATCCACAGTGATTTTGGAACCCAAGAAAATAAAACCTGTCACTGTTTCCATTGTTTTCTCATCTATTTGCCATGAAGTGATGGGCCTAGATGCCAGGATTTTAGTTTTTTGAATGCTGAGTTTTAAGCCAGCTTTTTCACTCTGTTCTTTCACCTTCATCAAGAGACTCTTTAGTTCCTCTTTGCTTTCTGCGTTTAGAGTAGTATCATCTGCATATCTGAGTTTGTTAACATTTCTCCTGATAATCTTGATTCCAGCCTGTGAGTCACCTAGGCTGGCATTTCGAATATGTATTCTGCATATAAGTTAAATAAACAGGATGACGATATACACCCTTCCAATACTCCTTACCCAATTTTGAACCAGTCCATTGTTCCGTGCTTGATTTTAAGTGTTGCGTCTTTTTCTGCATACAGGTTTCTTAGGAGACAAGTAAGGTGGTGGTATTCCCATCTCTTTAAGAATTTTCCACAGTTTGTTGTAATTCACAACATCCCTAGTGTTTATTAATCTTATAACTGGATGTTTGTACCTTTCAGCAGCTTATACCCAATCCCCTCTTCCCATAACCAGGAATCTATTGTCTTTTTCTAAGAGTTTGTTTGTTTATTTGTTTTGAAATATAGTTGACTTTCAACAATAAGTTAGCTCCTGTTGCACAATATAGTGATTTGGTGTTTCTATGTATTTCAAAAAGATCATCATATTGAGTCTAGTTATGATATGTCACCCTGCAAAGATATTACCTTTGTGGAGTGTATTTCTCACACTGTATTTCGCACCTGTGACTGACTCATTTATTTTGCAACTGGAAATTTTTGGGGGGTGGGGGGGTGGGAGCTCCAAAATCACTGCAGATGGTGACTACAGCCATGAAATTAAAAGATGCTTACTCCTTGGTTAGTCAAGGCTATGGTTTTTCCTGTGGTCATGTATGGATGTGAGAGTTGGACTGTGAAGAAGGCTGAGCACCGAAGAATTGATGCTTTTGAACTGTGGTGTTGGAGAAGACTCTTGAGAGTCCCTTGGACTGCAAGGAGATCCAACCAGTCCATTCTGAAGGAGATCAGTCCTGGGTGTTCATTGGAAGGACTGATGCTAAAGCTGAAACTCCAGCACTTTGGCCACCTCATGCGAAGAGTTGACTCATTGGAAAATACTCTGATGCTGAGAGGTATTGGGGGCAGGAGAGGAAGGGGATGACAGAGGATGAGATGGCTGGATGGCATCACTGACTCGATGGATGTGAGTCTGAGTGAACTCCAGGAATTGGTGATAGACAGGAAGGCCTGGCATGCTGCAATTCATGGGGTCACAAAGAGTAGGACACGACTGAGCGACTGAACTGAACTGAGTCTCCCTCACCTGTTTCTCCCCCACCCCCTTCTATATTGTATACATGGCATTCATATGGATAAGCTAATTTTGTCTTCCTCCTATTCTCTTACAATTATATACAAATTTTGTACCCAATTTATATTTAGGCTACAGATTATTCAGTTGAAAGGTTGAGACTGCCCTGCAGGAGAGATATACATGTCCTGTGAAAAAGTTCAGTGATCTTTTTCACAAGATAGGTACCATGACTATTGAGACTTTGAGTCTCTGCTTTTCAGATTGTAGAAGGAAGCATCTTTGTTTGAGTCCCTTTGTTTGAGGGATGGTTTTCCTCTTAGATTCAAACACAAAGTTGTTGTTGCATGATAATTCAAACACATGTAGAAGGATGAGTATGTATTCTGAGAATTCAAAGGGTGGACATGCCAATTATTTGTCTATTGTCACTCAACTACAAATCTACTTTTCTATATTCCACACTGTGATACCAAGGCTGAGAAAATGTCATTTTGCAGACTTCTTTGAAACTGACTTCCTCTCAGGTTCAGAAAACAGGAAACAGAAGAAGAAGAATAGAAAGTGAGAGAAGAAGAAAAGGGACTAAAAGGAAAATTTTAAAAGTTTTTCTTTTTTGTTGGCCACTTCCTATCATCATCCAGACTCACCTCAACGCACCTTCGTCTAAGGAATTAGCAGCAGAAGCAGGTCATATAAACTCTTCAGTGTTTTGAGTGCCATGTTCCTAGGCCATCTCAAGTTCTCTGGCTCTGAAGCTGTAATTTTGGATATACTAAACCTTTATTTTTTGTTGTTGCTGTTTGCTCTTTCAATCCTCAGATACTTCCTGATATTAAATTCACTTCAATATATTAAATTAGTATGTGTTAGTCGTTCAGTTGTATCCAGTTCTTGGCAGCTCCATAGACTGTAGCCCGTCAGACTCCTCTGTCCATGGAATTTTCCAGGCAAGAATACTGGAGTGGGTAGCCATTCCCTTCTCCAGGATATCTCACTGACCCAGGGATCAAACCTGAGTCTCCTGCATTGCAGGCGGATTCTCTTAGTGTCTGAGCCACCATTACATCTGTTAAAACACAGCATGGTTTCTCTCTTATCTGATCTTGCCTCAGAAAACAACAAATAAAACATGCTATTGTTTGGGTCTGGGGATTATTTATAAAAGTATTCAGTGGTATTTTAAAATTGACTATAGAAGGTCCTATCTTGTTCTACTTAATCACTCATAATAAATGTTTAAAGTTGAAGTCATAGATCCAAATTAGATAAGCGATGAAATTTGGAACCTTTGAACTACAAAGATTTTCTTCCAATAGGAAAGGCTATGTAGACACACATAGAGTATTGTATTACATGCGATTGGAGATCAACAGTTTTCCAGGTGTGGTCTGTGAACTTTTGAGAGTCCCCAAGACACTTTCTTGATTTTAAAACTATTTCCTTAATAATACTGAGACATCGTTTTCTGTTTTTACAGTGCTTACAAGTGTACTGATGGCGCAAAAGAAATGGGAAATAAAAGTGCTGGTGTCACTGCTTGAGTCAAGGCAACTGACATGAAAGTATACTATACTATATCCTTCACCATTAAACACTCCTCGGTTAAAAAAAAAAGTCAATTGAATGTCCTTAATAAGACAGCAAAGATGATAAACTTTATTAAGTCCCGATCCTTGAGTATAGGCCTTTATGTTGTTTTTTAAAAATATTGTTTGACAAAATGGTAAATGTGTATACAGCACTTCTTTTGCATATCAAATGGTGGTCCCCAGGAAAAGCACAAGAGTTTGAATTGTGAGTGTGACATTTTTGTCATGGACTATTATTTTAAATTTAAAGAATGACAGATAAAATATAGTTATTTAGTTTTAAGTATTTAGCAGGCAATTTTTCAGAAGTTGGCTATGTGAACTTATCCTTCCAAGAAAAGCCATTGACTTGTTTTTCTTGACAAAGATGAAATTTGAGCTCTCAAGCAAAAACAACAGTTTTGGAGAATTTGTATTCACCTCCACAAAGTGATGTCTTCTCCAAAACTTAAACTCATACCAATGCTAATGTTAATAAATGTGTGGGCTCTTAAATTTTTATTTGATAAATTATGTCAACATTTATAATATCTATGTAATTTAGTGAGCTAATATCTTACAAATTAACCAAAGCATGATGATATAAAATCATATCTGAGTAAAATATCCAAAATGCAAGATATAAGAAATAGTTTTAATGTAACTGAGTTTATTAATATGATTTAAGATTCTACTTTCAATTAATCTTTTAAAAGCTTCCATTTTTCAAATTATGGTGCAATATCAAAGAAGAATATACATGATTATCAAAAAGAGCTGATAAAACATTTCTTCCTCTTCTAATTCAATGTCAGTTTAAAGCTAAGCAATCATATTTTTCAACCAAGGGAAGATATCACAACAGATTGCTTTCACAAGCAGGTATGAAATCCCAGTCCTCTTTTGTTAAGCTGGACATTAAAAAGATGTATGGAAATGAAAATCAGTTCTGCCTTTTCTCTATTTTTTATTTTTCCATTGAAAATGCTGTGTGTGTGTGCTCTTTCGCTTCAGTCATGCCAGACTCTTTCCGACTCCATGGACTGTAGCCCATCAGGCTCCTCAATCAGTGGGATTCTCCACGCAAGAATACTGGAATGGGTTGTCATGCCCTCCTCTGTGGGATCTTCCCTGCCCAGGGATTGACCCTCATCTCCTGCACTGCACATGGATTCTTTCCCAACTGAGCCACCTGGGAAGCCCCAAAATGCTATATAGATATGTTAACACAAAGTGGGATTGTTATTGTTATTTCTAAAACATTTAATAAATGTTTAAAAAGGATTATCAGTCTTAATTTCTTATATGGTAAACATTCATAGATAGAAGCCCTTTGTAATTCTCACAAACAAAAGCCCTTTGGAATCCTTAATAAATTTTAAGCATAAAAATAGGTAAGGAGCCCAAAAGTTTGAGATCGACAGAGATGTAATTATTTCTCCATGAAAATGTAAATACTAATTTGGGGCTTCCCTGGTGGCTCAGACAGTAAAAGAACCTTCCTTTCAATTTAAATTGGGCAGGAGTACTATCAATTGATCAATAGGAATCATATTTTCGTTTATCTTTGTGCCAAAGTTAGAAGTTGATATTCAAATTAAACGTGAAATTATAAGGTTCAAGCTAGCCTTATCAGTTTTGAGGATCTTGAAGTTTTCTGGTGAGATTTCATTGTTCATAGATAGCATGTTTAAGTGCATATGGTTTTCTTTATAGGCTTTTGTTTTATTACCCAGCTCTTGGGTTCACACATGCATAAGCTTTCATCTGTATATGACTGCCACAAGTGAGAAGTTCACACACAGCAGCACTAGTTCCATGCTCCTGATTTGTCTTTAGAGTTATTTAAAAATCAGGCTGATTGCATTATAGGCTTATTACAATTCACTGTTGAAAAGAGATCAACGCAAAAGGAAATTTCCTCTCCAGGATCACAAAGTCACCCTCCAGCTTGGAGTTCAAATAAGTTCCATGGCTATCTTTAAAGAAATTCTACTAATTATTACAATCCAGCCAAACTGTGAATTTACCTCTAAAAATAGCCTTTTTGGTGGCTGTATTAGTCAAGATAAAACAATCCTTGCACATGTATATGTTCAAGGTTAACGAGAAGTGCCATCTGTAGAACTGGGATATTTTTATACTCCTCTCTATTATACAAAACAATAAACCCTCTCCAGCTGATTTCTCTCATTGTGAAATGCAAATTGCCTATAAAAGTCCTCAGGGTGTGAGAAGACACTTATCAAACAGACATTACACATGCATTCATACAAACTATGCAGCCTCAGACTCTATTTAAGATGCATTAAGGACCAAAAACATAGGTGTGAGCCTGTCTGTGTAGCTATAACAATTATGGCTTGAAGTAGCTATGTTGGTTAAGATATGTAGATTACTCAACTGCTCCCACTAACTTTTGATCTACTACACACCTGCCTCCTACCAAGAGAAGTAAAATCTTCAGAACAATAAGAAAAAAAATGAAACAAAACACATTATGTGTGAGGTTTGAAAGACTGTCCTAAATTATTAATCTGGCTTTTACCAGTTAGCTACATTTTACATGTGACATACTCAATATTATACTCTTTGCTTATTCCCCCGTGGAGATTTGCACATTCCCCTGTGTAATAAATTGACTGTTGGTAACAGGTAATGCAAGTTCCATGGGGTTAATGACCTTGAAGAATCCACATAAACTTTCATCCAGAAATTCACTGCTGCCTTTGGTGCATGAAGAGTCAAACAAGGGAAAAAAAGAAAAGAGTAACATTTCACAGAAAAGTGTTCAGGCTTCAATTTGTACTAGGAGAGAAAAAAAGTCTACAAAGACATTAGAATAAAATCTAAATTGAAAGCACAAGGAAGATGCTAAAATTTTCAAATAAAATTAGCTGAAGATGTTCTAAGAGATGAAATCTTGGAGACCAGTAACATATGACTTGTTTTTATATTTCCCATGATGCTTATGTCTTAGATACTATAGGCAATATAATATATATATAATAGATAAATGTGAGAATATCTTAATAAATGAAATGAATATCTTAAAAATAAAATCAAGATGCTTTATAAGCATAAAATGAAAAAACAAGGTCTGATTTAGATAAAACATTTAAATTCTGTTTTCTAATATTTTTGGAAATATTATGCATAATTATACCTCATCATGAGATTTCATTTGTTTTCTAAGGACCATTTATAAAATTTGAA
This sequence comes from Cephalophus harveyi, assembly GCA_006410635.1. Taxonomy (NCBI): domain Eukaryota; kingdom Metazoa; phylum Chordata; class Mammalia; order Artiodactyla; family Bovidae; genus Cephalophus; species Cephalophus harveyi. Next base: position 375,675 of record SJYT01068431.1, on the reverse strand, counting down.
TTTGCATTTCAGCAAGTCAAATTTTTTACAAACCTTACACTGAATTCAAGCTCCTCGTTCTATGAGAGAAGCAATTAAGGGCCAATCATTTTTAATAAATCATAAATAATCTTCACACTTGCTGTTAAGTTAATTAATATAATCAGTAAAGGCAAATGCATCAAAATGAAGCTTATTTTGCAAACATGCAAAATGTTCTGCCTCATTGCCCTACCACCGAGACTAAATGACATTTTACTAAAAACTGTTTCAAAGTTGAGCCCAAATTTCATCTTTTAAAAAGGAAGAAGGAACACCAGAAGGAACACAGTGATGTCAATGGATATTCAAAATGATTGGCCATGGAAGTGGTAATGGTACATCTAACTACCTAGATAACATTCAAATACACTGGTACTAACTCAAAGCTAGAGGACTTGGCTTTAAAAACATAGTACAAATGATAACATAATTAAGGCAATCCCACTCTCATTCATTTTAAAGGACTTTAATTTCTTTGATGTTGAGCCTTTCCCTAGGATACTGCCTATTCAGATAATTTGTCCAGAGAAGCCAATGTATTACCAAAAAGCTGTCGAACTTGTCTATAGATCATTCTTCAGTTTTGTGTATCCATTTGTGTGATATCTACAAATCAGTAAACTACCATTTTACAGTACTCACAAACGGTTTCATTTTCTCCAACTCTCAGATGTATTGAAACATGTTCTACAAGATAAATTTCCTTTTCATAGTGTAAAGGCAGAGACACAATTTCTGAGTACAAATAGCAACATGAAGAAGAGACTGCTCTTTTCTCTTCCTAAGACCTGAATAATGATAACAATAAAAACACTTAACCAAAACCAATCAAACCAGGAAAGGAATATACATGTAAAACAAAACTTCAAAAGGTGAAGTGATGAAAAGAGGCAGAATATTCTAGAGCAGTTTGAGAAAGATGGGTGTACTACTTACCTGCAACCTATCTTTCAGAAATTCTACCAAAATATAGTATTGTCAAGTTTTGCAGTTTTGGACTTATGCCAATAATTTAGTAGACTATGGACTGTGGGCATGCCTTTCTGCATCTGTTCCATTTGCCTGAGGAGTGGAAGCAGTTCCTTGAAAGGGATGAGTGAAATGGAGCAAATGAACAGCTGCAACTAACTCTGACATGTCAGTAGATGTAACCTCTACTGTGTTTTGGGAGAGATACCTAAATCCTAGCGTAGCCCCATCCACCTTGTTAGGTAACACTGGTGCGGGAAAGTCAAGAAATTTCAGAAGCAAGTGCAGAACCTCATTCCAAAAGCAAACCCAGAACTTGGCATTAGTAAAGGAATGTGGCTTCTCCTTCCTAGACCCATCCTCTATGAGTCCATGGAAGATTAATTCACAGAAAATAAACATGAATCAGATAAGGTTAGATGTGAGTCAAAGAAAAGTTACCCACACTGTATTAGTGCAAGCAGCAACCCATACAAAGACTCATCCTTCAGTTCAGTCGCTCAGTCATGTCCGACTCTTTGTTACCCCATGGACTGCAGCATGCCAAGCTTCCCTGTCCATCACCATCTCCTGGAGCTTGCTCAAACTCATGTCCATAGAGTTGGTGATGCTATCCAACCATCTCATTCTCTGTCATCCCCTTCTCCTCCTGCCTTCAATCTTTCCCAGAATCAGGGTCTTTTCCAATGAGTCCACTCCTTGCATCAGTGGCCAAAGTATTGGCGTTTCAGCTTCAGCATCAGTCCTTCCAGTGAATATTCAGGACTGATTTCCTTTTGGATTGACTGGTTTTATCCTCATGCAGTCCAAGGGACTCTCAAGAGTCTTCCACAACATCACAGTTCAAAAGCATCAATTCTTCAGTGCTGAGCTTTCTTTATAGTCCAGCTGCCACATCCATACATGACTACTGGAAAAACTATAGCTTTGACCAGACAGACCTTTGTCAGGAAAGTAATGTCTCTGATTTTTAATATGCTGTCTAGCTTGGTCATAGCTTTCTTTCAAGGAGCAAGTGTCTTTTAATTTCATGGCTGCAGTCATCATCTGCAGTGATTTTGGAGCCCCCAAAATAAAACCTATCACTGTTTCCATTGTTTCCCTACTTGCCATGAAGTGATGGGACTGAATGCCATGATCTTAGTTTTTTGAATGCTGAGTTTTAAGCCAGCTTTTTCACTCTCCTCTTTCATCTTTATCATGAGGCTTTTCAATTCCTCTTTGCTTTCTGCCATAAGGGTGGTGTTATGTGTATATCTGAAGTTATTGATATTTCTCCCTCAAATGTTGATCCAACTTGTGCTTCATCCAGTCTAGCATTTTGCATGATGTACTCTGCATATAAGTTAAATAAGCAGGGTGACAATTACACACCTTTGACCTACTCCTTTACCAATTTAGAACTAGTCCATTGTTCCATGTCTGGTTCTAAATGTTGCTTCTTGACCTGCATACAGATTTCTCAGGAAATGGAACATAAAAATTACACAAAGTCGTAGGCCAAGGATCACAAACTGAGAGGAATGTATTTTGTCTCACTTGTGCATTCTCTCTTTTTAAAAATTGTACCTCAGAGTTTTGATGTAGAGCATCCATGATCTGGTTTTTCATGGGCCCCGTCACTTCATCTAAAGTAACCCAACTTATACATTTCTGATAGGCACCAGCCCTGTGTCAGCCTTTAAGTTTATGACTTCTGACATAAAGTGAGATTTCCTTGGACCTAAGGAAAAAATTAGTTGTCTGAGTGGTATATTATCTCCCAGATAAAAAAATTATTAGCTTAGAAACAGAGCCTGGTTAAATATTGAACTTGAAGGGTTAGGAAAGAAATATTCAAATACTCAGGCAAAGAAAACAAATTAATTATAAGAGGAAAAGAGAAAGGTCAGAAAGAGTTTGTACATTTTATACACATACATACCCAGACATATTTATACAGGCATGATATATGTGTATGTATAATACGCACATGTGAAAATATGCATATATACTCAATAACATCCTATAATGGAGTAGCAACTACAAAGTCTTGAGAGAGACAAAGTTTGGACCCAAATTTTTTTTTTTTACTTTATTTTTTAAAATTTTTTATTTATCTATTTATTTTTTAAAATTTTATTTTTATTTTATTTTACTTTATAATACCATATTGGTTTTGTCATACACTGACATGAATCCACCACAAATCCAAGAAATAATCTGATTTTCAAACATGAAATATAAATATAATTGTCATTCAAATATAAAAGCATCAGTTGGGTAGACTAGCTACAGAATATCACACCATCAATTATTTTTAAAAAGTTACTAGACATTGTAAAGCCTTGGAAGATGTGATAAAAGGACTGATGCAATTCTTAGGCCAAGAGATGTTGGAAAAAAGCCTAAAATAACTCTGATGGAAGGAAAATAACTTTTAAAAAGTATATCCAGATAAATTGTCCTTCATTTTTAAAATTGTAATTATGCAAAAGCCCAGGTAGGTAGCCCCAATGAGATGTCAACCACAACAAAACCAGACCTACCTTCAAACTTAGGTAAGCATGATTTAGTGGGTGATCAGAAGTGAACACTGAACCCATTCATGCATAGAATTAAGATTAAACAATTGTGAATCACACAGTTATAGAACAGAATCTCAGTGTTACATATCCAGAGATAAAAAAAGTTTATTCTATAACTAAAAAACTGAGAGATAAGGGAAGACATTTTTTTTTTAATGTTAAAGTAGAATTTTTCTTTCAGAGCAGGGGATCGATTGTCTTCATCTGAAATTGAAACAGGTTATGAAAAGATGGATTCAAATACTTTATGTTTTATCTTCTCTTTATATTTCTTTTTCTTCCTTAGAGATTTCAGGATTCAATGAAAAATATAAAATGCATCTACTCATATGTATATATTAATATATGCTTATGTATGGTTTTTCCAGTAGTCATGTATTAATGTGAGTGTCGGACTCTAAAGAAAGCTGAGTGCTGAAGAACTGATGCTTTTGAAGTGTGGTGTTGGAGAAGACTCTTGAGTCCCTTGGACTGCAAGGAGATCCAGCCAGTACATCCTAAAGAAAGTCAGTCCTGAATATTCATTGGAAGGACTGATGTTGAAGCTGAAACTCCAGTACGCTGGCCACCTGATATGAAGAGCTGACTCATTTGAAAAGATGATGCTGGAAAAGATTGAAGGCGGGAGGAGAAGGGGACAACAGAGGATGAGCTGGTTGGATGGCATCACCGACTCAATGGACATGAGTTTGAGTAACCTCAGGGAATTGGTGATGGCCAGGGAGGTTTGGCGTGCTGCAGTCCATGGGGTGGCAAAGAGTCAGACACAACTGAGCTACTGAACTGAACTGAACTGAACTGGTGTATATTTCAGTGGGCTTCCCTGGTGGCTCATAAAGAATCTGCCTGCAATGCAGGAGACCTGGATTCAACCCCTGAATTGAGGAAATCCCCTGGAGAATAGAATGGCTATGTATGGCAAGGAAATCAAATCAGTCCATCCTAAAGGAAATCAGTCCCAAATATTCATTGGAAGGACTGATGCTGAAGCTGAAGCTTCAATACTTTGGCCACCTGATGTGAAGAACTGACTCATTGGAAAAGACCTTATTTCCCTGATGCTGGGAAAGATTGAAGGCAGGAGGAGAAAGGGATGACAGACTATGAGATGGTTGAATGGCATCACTGATGCAATGGACATGAGTTTGAGCAAGCTCTGGGAGTTGGTGATGGACAGGGAAGCCTGGTGTGCTGCATTCCATGGGGTCTCAAAGAGGCGGACATAACTGAGCAACTGAACTGAAATGATTTTTGCCTGGAGAATCCCAAGGACAGAGGAGCCCGGAAAACTATAGCTCATGAGGTCTCAAAGAGTTGGATATGACTGAGCAACTAACACTTCGTATTACAGCAACTTCTTTTGTTTCCTTTTATCTGATAAATTCAATTAAAAAAAAAAACAAAGTTAAATAATTTTCATTAAAATGTACAAGTAGTGTGAAACCATTTTCATAAAATTATTTGTCTGTATACTGTTGCATCTGAACATACAAATATACATTAATAAGTGAAAGTGGCTTAGTTATATATGTCTCTTTGCGACCCCACGGACTATATAGTCCATGGAATTCTCCAGGCCAAGATACTAGAGTGGGTAGCCTTTCCCTTCTCCAGGGGATCTTCTGAATCCAGTGATTGAACCCAGGTCTCCCACATTGCAGGCGGATTCTTTACCAGCTGAGCCACAAGGGAAGCACAAGAATACTGGAGTGGGTAGCCTATCCCTTCTCCAGTGGATCTTCCTGACCCAGGAACTGAACCAGGGTCTTCTGCATTGCAGGTGGATTCTTTACCAACTGAGCAATCAGGGAAGAAGCCATATATTCATAATATTCATTTAATTATGGCAATTTCTAAGAGATGAGTGTTGGATTGATTTTCTCTCCTTTTACTTTTTAATTTTTTGGTTCTTTGAAATAGTTAAATCATTAAAATGAGCTTGAAGTACTTTTTAAAAAACAATGAAATAGTTTAAAAACTAAGAATTAAGCCTAAAGTTTTGGGGTTTTGCATTGTGCTTTTATGCTGTTGGTACTTAGACTTATTTTTTTAAAACCTGAATTTCAGATGAAGTATATCCGTATCTTCAATGCCTTAGGCCCTTCTTATGCAGCCTCAAAGCGATAAAATTTGGTAGAGAAAGCTTTCAGGGAGCAACCACTGTTTTCTCAGATATGATGACACACACAAAAAGGGAATATTTTTTTTTACTTTTTGACAAGGTAACATATTCATATAATACAACAATTAAAAGCATAAGACACACTTTTACCTAAAAAGGGCAGATTTTTGTTGTCAAAAGAAAAAACTGCAATTAATTATCATGTTTTGATTCTTCCTTGTATCATAATTCCCACCATCTTTTTGCTCTCTGGCATTTTAATATCAACTGATAATTTCCATCTTCTCAACCACCTTTCTGTTCTCTGACACCCCTGGCTCCCCCATGACCTCCACACCTTGTTACTTCTTACCTTGACCCCTTCCTGGATGGGTATCTCACAATGGAAACCCTCATCAGCTAAGTGCTGCTTTTTGTGCCAAGTATTGGGACTTCAGCATGGCAACCCACTCAGTATTCCTGTCTGAAGAATCCCTATGGAGAGAGGAGCCTGGAGGGCTACAGTCCACGGGGTTGCAAAGAGTCAGACATGACTGAGTGACTAAGCGCACATTGACAACCCGGGTCTCCCACATTGCAGGCAGATTCTTTACCATCTGAGCCACCTCAGTTCAGTTCAGTCACTCAGTCGTGTCCAACTCTTTGCAACCCCATGGACTATAGCATGCCAGCCTTCCCTGTCCATCACCAACTCCTGGAGCTTACTCAAACTCATATCCATCAGGTCGGTGATGCCGTCCAACCGTCTCATCTTCTGTCGTCCCCTTCTCCTCCCGCCTTCAATCTTTCCCAGTACCAGGGTCTTTTCCAGTGAGTCGGTTCTTCACATCAGGTGCCCAGAGTATTGGAGTTTCAGCTTCAGCTGGGTAAGTTAACCCATTCTCAGCAAGTTCCAAGACCTCTGGAAAGAAGGTAAGCACAAAGTGAATACACGTTTCTCAGATACATGCATCTAACTTATTAGTCATTGAAAATATAGATATTCTAAGCAGAACTGTTTTATATACAACAAAGAAAATATTGGGGAACCACTATGGTCTTAGAACCGTTTGGCTTTTAATTGCCAAGTAATTGTCATAGGTCAATAATCTGATGTTAAGGTATTTGAAATTATATAACAAATAAATTGGGAGGGGGACAGCACTCAGTGGAATATCAGATTGACCTGCAGTTGTTTCTGGATTTTTGCCTACTCACTTGGAATCTTGGAGGAATTATTTTAATGATTCTGAGCCTCAGTTTCCCTTTCTGTGGAAACTATAATACCTATCTGGGAGAAATACTTCGGTTTTCTGTATTTGTTTCGGTCATTCCTGGGCTCATCTTTCACCTCTTTCATAGTAAGATGGGTCATGTAACTGGCTCTAACTCAAAGGCATACGTCATTCATGCAATAAGGCAGAGGAACACCCTTTTGCAACCCTCCTAACTCTCTTGTATAAAGAATTGAGGCCCTTATTAAGGAATCAAGGTAGAAGATTGAAGAAGCCAGTATCCTCAGACTTGCAACATGGATATTTGCCTAATCTGCAGTGGACTTTGTGCAAGTGATAAGGTTCGTTCTTAAGCCTCTGAAGGCTTGAAATTGTCATACAGGATAAGCTCAGTCTGATCTAATATGGTAAAGTCACTTCAGTCCTGTTGGACTCTTTGTGACCCGATGGACTGCAGCCCGCCGGGCTCCTCTGTCCATGGGATTTCCCAGGCAAGAATACTGGAGTGGGTTGCAATTGCCTTCTCCATGGGATCTTCCCGACCCAGGGATTGAACCCGCGTCTCTTACATTTCCTGCACTGCCACGCAGGTTCCTTACCACTAGCACTACCTGGGAGGCCCCGACCTAATACAGGGTGAGGAAACTATGTCAGGTGCTGCAAAGTGAGGGTGGTAAAGAAAGGCGTATGAAAGTATTATCCATGTTTATTGTTCAGTCGCTCAGTCATGTCTGACTCTCTGTGACCCCATGAACTGCAGCAAGCATATTAGCCAGGGGCAAAATGTGTGCTAAACCTGTGGACACTTGGGAAGCAGACTATTTCCCTCAAGAACTTGTAACTCCAGGGGAAGGGATTGAAGACACAGCTTTGTCCTTATCGCTGCTAAGTCGCTTCAGTCATGTCCGACTCTGTGCGACCCCATAGATGGCAGCCCACCAGGCTCCACCGTCCCTGGGATTCTCCAAGCAAGAACACTGGAGTGGGTTGCCATTTCCTTCTCCAATGCATGAAAGTGAAAAGTGAAAGGGAAGTCACTCAGTCGTGTCCGACTCTTTGCGACCCCATGGACTGCAGCCTACCAGGCTCCTCTGTCCATGGGATTTTCCAGGCAAGAGTACTGGAGTGGGGTGCCATTGCCTTCTCCATTCGTCCTCACTGCTAGTGGCTAATTAATAGCTACATTCGGCAAGGTATTACAAGAAAGTTATGAGTCTAGAAAAAAAAAAAAATTGGCAAATTTTCAAACAGTAGTAAGATTTAGTAAGAATAGAGAGACCCAAGAAATTTAGAGTATTTCATGTTGACACCAAAGAGTAAGAGAAAAAATTTTAAAAGATTTTGAGGGACAAATGCAGATTTAAAAAAAAATTGTTTTACTTGATGTCCAATGTACCAGTTGACTAAAATAACTCAAGATAGAGATAAGATCAAGGATGTGGCTTTCCCACAAAAAGCTGACAGCCCCCACATAACACAGAAGCAGGAGATAATGGGATGTAGCAAACCAAAGGGTTTTATGCTGGCATCAGCTTCCCCCCAGTTATAAGGTGGCAAATTATCAAAAGAGAACTTTAAAACAATTATAAAACCCGTTGAAGATCAGCTTGACTTTATCATCTCCATATGCCAACAATCCTATGCCGCCATGTCAGGGATATAATTCTCAATCAGCCTGAGGCCAACCAATCTTTCCTCTCTTTTCATACCATTCTGAGCTTCCCCAGTGGCTCAGAAGGTGAAGAATCCACAGTAAAGTCTCCTGCATGGCAGGAGACCCGGCTTCAGTTCCTGGGTCGGGAAGATCCCCTGGAGAATGGAATGGCTACCCACTCCAGTTTCTGACCTGGAGAGTCCCATGGACAGGGGAGCCTGGCAGACTACAGTCCATGGGGTGGCAAAGAGTCAGACACGACGGAGTGACTTAGCACACACGTAAAAGAGAAAGCAAATCAGCATTTCAGACCGGAGAACCCTGTCATCATGAAGACAGGAGTTACTAAGTTTTTGAGTTGCACTGGTTGAGAATCTCTAGGCTTGGGATGAAAGAGCCTATGATCGTGAAACACTCCTCAGTTCTCTAATATTCAGTAGTCAAGAATTGGACTTAGAGAGTTTCTCAGTCCCCAAGAGGGATGTATTTCCTCATATCCACTCTAGATGTGGCCAAGGAAAATAATAGACAAGGGAAAATTCTCCAGAGGACAAAGTATCTGCTACATAATGAGAGGTATACCTGTGTTAGCAAAAAGAGAAATACAAGGTCATATAATGTGCTCCAAACTTGAAAATGTGAAGATTTAGGTTTAATGTTCTACATGGCTGTTGGATACAATGATTACACTTATATAAAATGTATAATAGATACGAGGCTTCCCTGGGGGCTCAGTATGTTCTATTAACACAAGCATGCCTGGGTTTGCTGAACTTTATTTTATTGCACCTCACAAATACTGCATTTTTGCAAATTGGATGTTTATGGTTACCATGTGTCAAGCAAGTTTATTGGTCACATTTATCTAACAGCACTATTTTTTAATTAAATTAAATTAATTTATTTATTTTTAAGCATTTTTATTTTGTATTGGGGTATAGCCAATGAACAATGTTGTGATAGTTGCAGGTGAATGGTGAAGGAATTCAGCCATACATCTACATATATCCATTCTCACATCACGGACTCCGTGGACATGAGTTTGAGCAAATTCCATAGATAGTGAAGGATGGGGAAGTCTGCTGTGCTGTAGCCAATGGCATCACAAAGAGCTGCACATGACTTAGTGACTGAACAAGAGCAACATTGTCCCCCCAATTCCCCTCCTGTCCAGGCAGCCGTATAACACCGAGCAGTTCCATGTGCTATACTGTAGGTCCTTGTTGGTTATTCAGTTTAAATATGGTGCACATGTCCATTTCCAACTCCCTAGCTATCACTTCCGCCACCATTTTTCTACTTATGGCAAAACCAACACAATATTGCAATTAGCCTCCAATTAAAATAAATAAATTTATATTTAAAAAAAAAACAGAGACTCACAGACTTAGCTAACAGCATTATTTTTTAAATTAGAATTTGTACGTTTAAAACATATAATGCTATTGCACAGACTCCGGTATAGTGTAAACATAACATACAGGCACTGTGAATATTCAAAATATTCATGCACCTTACTTTGCTGTGATATTTGTTTTATTGCCTTGGTCTAGAGCAAAACGTGCATTATCTCTAAGCTACACCTATATATAATAAATGTGCACTTTATTGTTCTTCAGCTTCTAAGTCATATCCAGCTCTTTATAACCCCATGAACTGCAGCTCACCAGGCTCCTCTGTTCTCCACCGTCTTCCAGAGTTGGCTCACATTCATGTTCATTGAGTCAGTGATGCTATCTATCTCATCCTCTGCCATCCCCTCTCCTCTCGCCTTCAATCTTTCCCAGAATCAGGGTCTTTTCCAATGAGTTGGTGTTTCGCATCGGGTGGCCAAAGTATTGGAGCCTCATCTTCAGCATCAGTCTTTCCAACAATATGTACATAGGCACATTTTAATTGTTTACTTTAAATGTTCTATGGCTTAATTTCTTATTTACTTGTTCTGTTAGATATTGATGGGTGTTAAACTCTACTGTTATCATGGATTTGTCTACTTTTCATAACTCTGTCAATTTTGCTTGGTGTAGTTTGAGGCTATGTTACTATACCTACACATGTCAAAAATATTATATTTTCTTGACTCCATTTTTATTATAAAATTTTCTTTTTGTTTTCTAGTGATGTTTCCTGTCCTAGAGCTTACTTGTTCTGGTAGTATATTCATATTTCAATTAATGTACATATATTTTTTCCTGTCCTTTCCTTTCAACATTTCTGTGTCCTTATATCTAAGATGCTTCCCTTAGAATTTGCATCTATGTGGCCTTTGCTTTTTATAGCTTTCGATTGGAGAATGTAATCTATCCACATTTGATGTAATTACTGTTATATTTGAATTTGTATTTCTCATTTTTCTACTTCTTTGCTATTTGACCTAGTTATTTTCTTTCCTCAGCTCTTTCTTTCTTTGGGATTAATATTATTATGATTAATCATATTGTTATTATTACTATCATTATCCTATTTCTTCTTCTCTCTTAACTTGTTATTAGGTATCAGTTTATTCCTCTTTTGGGCTTCTCTAGGGGCTCAGTGGTAAAGAATCCACTTGCCAATGCAGGAGATCAGGATTTGATCCCTGAATTGGAAAGAATGCCTAGAGAAGGAAATGGCAACCCACTCCAGCACTCTTGCCTGGGAAATCCTATGAACAGAGGAGCCTGGGAGGCTGCAGTCCATGAGGTTGCAGAGGGGTTGGACATGCCTTAGTGACTAAGCAACAGCAATATTCCTCTTTTAGGGGTTCCCCCGATATTGCCATATAAATATTTGACTGACTTGATGAAATAGAAATTATTGCTTTGAACACTTCTCATGCAATTCTAGAACCTTGGAACACTTTCACTGGAAACCTGTGAATAAACTGGAAGGCTTACTGGAAGTGGCTCAAGAACTTTGTTAGAAAGAAACCATTCCAACACAGCTGAGAAGAGATGAAAATGAAGAAATCCATTTCCTTCTTCTACCATCTCATGCTGATGGCATCTGTCCTCCAAGTGAAAATGACTTGTGTATGACCCCTCCCAGGTCACAGTTTTGCCTCCAAGCACCACTGCTGGGGCATCGTACAGCATTTAGCCCACTGTTGTACCACAACGGACAGGAAAAGTAATTGGGACCTATTAGCAGAAATTTTCGTAATGACTTTGGCAATATAAGCCCATTGTCTTCATGCATTAGTATCTGTGTGATTACTTAACTATTGTAGATGAAAGATCATTGTTGCTTGGGTATAGCAACTGTCAAATAAATTGCAAGGAAAAATAACAAATTACAGTAAAAGGCTTCAAATGGTGTTTTCAAAATTATATTCTTAGTGTAAATTATCTTTGAGAAAAACTATATCAGATTTTTCAGTGTCTCCTACTTTAGAACATCTCAGGTAAAAAATAATTAAAAGTCACAACTGAATTCCAAATAGATATCAAAGATAATCTTTAAAAAGAATATTTTTTAAAGGGGAGCAGAAGTCTATGTCCTACAATGCTTTATCCTAATATGATCAGGCATATTTGCTGTCTCCTATTTCAATCTAAGAGCTTCTCAATCTAAAAAAGCAATATTGACTGGGGAAAATAATTCCGTTACCTGAGCTACCTACCACATCACTGGCTAAAGTCTTTGAGAAACTGTAAGCTACCATCTCTAAGTATGGTGGTGGTTTAGTCGCTAGGTCATGTCTGAATCTTGGGACCCCATGGACGGTAGCCTACCAGGGTCCTCTCTCCATGGGATTCTCCAGGCAAGAACACTGGAGTGGGTTGCCATTTCCTCTTCCAATTTTAAATATGGTCAGTGAAATTGGCACACGATTGTTTACTAAATTCTGAGAGCATAGCAGTGACTTTCTCCAATAGAACAATGTAATACCATAAAAGAACTTAGCAATTATCTGCCTAGAAATCTGCAAACTTTTTTTGTAATGGGTCAAATAATCAATATTTAAGCTTTGTGATCTCTGTCATAAACAGTAAACTGTATTGTCATTGGAGAAAAGTGGCTGTAGACAATACATAAACGGACTTGGCTATAATCCAATAAAACTTTATTAACAAAAGCAAACATTAGGCAATATATGAGGTGTGTTTCCTTGTTTCCCAATCACAGATCTGTTTCAGACTCTTCACTGAACATAAGACAAACCTAAGCACAAAGCCATTGCTATTTGCTCAAGAATATCCAGTCACCAAGTTGCCCTAGTAGTTCAGTTCTCATTAGAGGAACTTTTTCATATTAAAAAAAATAGAATTAATTTTAGCAAAGTTTTCTCATTGTCAGTTTCCTCATTGGAAAAAAAAAATGAAAATAATGATAATGATAGAACATACCTTGCCTTTCATACAAAGTTTGGCCAAGTGGAAATTCTCCTTGACCATAGCAAATGTTCTTAGCACAGGGTCTTGATATGATGTTTGTGTAAAGACAAACAGGCACACTCACAATTGTACTGCACTCACAGAGGTGTGAGTGTATATACGTGAGATGACTGTTCATGGAAATCTGGGTCAGTGGGACTTGGACACATAGTGCCTTAGTGCACAGGGCAAAGAGAGCTTGGTACAGTATTTTTATATTTTGTTGACAGCTACTCACTGCTTTGCTTTTTTATTTTGGCCAGAAAATATCATGCTGAAGTTTTATTAGGATAGAAAGAATAAAAATCAAGGGACCCAACAGACAAATCTACAAAGCCCAGGTTTGCTAGATAGATTTGTCAATGAATCTGACCTCTGAGATGGAGATCCCTTGCAAAGTGTCTCCATCCATGATGGTCAAGGTTTCTAGAACCTTGTAGTGTGCCAAGCACTGGTGAAAGAAGTTCAAGTGCAGGAGCTCGCTTAATGCTCACACAACATCAGGAGGTCTTCAATCAGGCATTAAACCTTCTTCTGGTCATTAAACCCTGGGATATGGCAGGAAAGCAAAATGAAAAAGTTTCCATTCGTGTGTGTTACATTCTTCAATAACTATATATATGATTCTGAGTGTTGGTAAGTGATATTAAGAAAAATAAAGTCCAACCCAATATATTAACGAGGCCAGGGGTGGCAGCTGGGAGGAGCCACCCATGTCAGAGGCCAGGACCGGCGGCCGGGAGGAGCAATCCGAGGAGTAGTGGCTGCACAGGCGCAGGAGGGCCTAGACGAGCTATCCCATGTTGAAGGTCAGGTACAGCAGCGGTAAGGAGATACCCCTCGTCCAAGGTAAGGAGCAGTGGCTGTGCTTTGCTGGAGCAGCCGTGAAGAGATACCCCACGCCCAAGGTAAGAGAAACCCAAGTAAGATGGTAGGTGTTGCAAGAAGTCATCAGAGGGCAGACATACTGAAACCATAGTCCTAGAAAACTGGTCAATCTAATCACACTAGGACCACAGCCTTGTCTAACTCAATGAAACCAAGCCATGCCTGTGGGGCAACCCAAGACCAGCAGGTCATGGTGGAGAGGGCTGACAGAACGTGGTCCACTGGAGAAGGGAATGGCAGGCCACTTCAGTATTCTTGCCTTGAGAACCCCATGAACAGTATGAAAAGGCAAAATGATAGGATACCAGAAGAGGCACTCCCCAGGTCATTAGGTGCCCAATATGCTACTGGAGATCAGTGGAGAAATAACTCCAGAAAGAATGAAGGGATGGAGCCAAAGCAAAAACAATACCCAGTTGTGCATGTGACTGGTGATAGAAGCAAGATCTGGTGCTGTAAAGAGCAATACTGCATAGGAACCTGGAATGTCAGGTCCATGAATCAAGGCAAATTGGAAGTGGTCAAACAAGAGATGACAAGGGTGAACGTCGACATTCTAGGAATCAGCAAACTAAAATGGACTGGAATGGGTGAATTTAACTCAGATGAC
>SJYT01068431.1:290294-359530 GCA_006410635.1 Cephalophus harveyi | reverse complement strand
CAAGGAGATCCAACCAGTCCATTCTGAAGGAGATCAACCCTGGGATTTCTTTGGAAGGAATGATGCTAAAGCTGAAACTCCAGTCCTTTGGCCACCTCATGCGAAGAGTTGACTCATTGGAAAAGACTCTGATGCTGGGAGGGATTGGGGGCAGGAGGAGAAGGGGACGACCGAGGATGAGATGGCTGGATGGCATCACCGACTTGATGGACGTGAGTCTGAGTGAACTCTGAGAGATGATAATGAACAGGGAGGCCTGGCGTGCTGCAATTCATGGGGTCGCAAAGAGTCGGACACGACTGAGTGACTGAACTGAACTGATGTGGAATCTAGAAAAATGGTATAGATTGCCTTATCTGCAAAGCAGAAGTAGAGACACAGACATAAGGAACAAATATATGGATACCAAAGTGGGAAAACGGGTTGAGAGGAATTTGTAGGTTGACACTGACATATATACACTATTGGTACTGTGTATAAAATAGATAACTGATGAGAACCTACGTATAGCACAGGGAACTCTTATCAGTGCTATGTTGGTGACCTAAATGGGCAGGAAATCCAAAAAAGAGGGGATATATGTATACACATAGCTGATTACTTTGCTGTACAGTAGAAACTAATGCAGCTTTGTAAAGCAACTATACTTCTATAAAAATTAAAAAATAAAAGTAAGGTAAGGAGATAAAGAGATAGCAGAACTCTTTAAGAGGATGACCAAGGACATTGACTCCTTTCAAGCATAAGCCTGAATAAAGTAGATGAGTAAGCTAGGAGCACTCCTGGAGGAGTATGACCAACCCAGACAGCATATTAAAAAGCAGAGACATTACTTTGCCAACAAAGGTCTGTCTAATCAAGGCTATGGTTTTTCCAGTAGTCATGTATGGATGTGAGAGTTAGACTATAAAGAAATCTGAGCACAGAAGAATTGATGTTTTTGAGCTGTGGTGTTGGAGAAGACTCTGGAGAGTCCCTTGGACTGCAAGAAGACCCAACAAGTCCATCCTAATGGAAATCAGTCCTGGGTATTCATTGGAAGGATTGATGTTGAAGCTGAAACTCCAATCCTTTGGCCATCTGATGCGAAGAGCTGACTCATTGGAAAATATCCTGAAGCTGGGAAAGACTGAAGGCAGGAGGAGATGGGAATGACAGAGATGAGATGATTGGATGTCATCACTGACTCAATGGACATGAGTTTGAGTAAACTCCGGGAGTTGGTGATAGACAGGGGAGCCTGGCGTGCTGCAGTCCATGTGGTTGCAAAGAGTCGGACATGACTGAGGGACTGAACTGAACTGAGCTGAGGAGGAGAATGTGCCAGGACCATAATCAGGGGGTGCTCACAGTTAGGCAGTGCTTGGCATGTGTGAGCCACAGCAGGGGTTGTCTAGGACTCTTGAAACCAGTGAGCTAAAGTGATGGTCAGACCTGGGCCCACAGTGGGAAGATGGAGTGCCCCCTTGCCTGAGTTGCCCTTGGGATGGCCTCCCCAACTCCTGCGGCAGGCTTCCAGGACCCTGTCTCTCTGCACTGGTCATTGTCTCTGCTGGAGGCTCATCTGCCCATCAGCGGTAGCCCCAGTGAGCGCAACCTTCCTGGCTCCTCCTGGAGCACCACCCTCCCTTGCTCTTAGTACTTCCTTCTTTGGGATATTCATCCACAGGGACATTTTCCCTGGCCACAGAGGAGACTGCCTTACTGGGAGGCCATAAGAAAGACCACGAGCTGGGTGGCTTAAACAACAGGCACTTATTTCCTTATAGTCCTGGAGGCTGGGAGTCTAAGACTAAGGTGTCAGCAAGGTTGATTTCTCCTGAGGTCTCTCTTCTTGGCTTGTAAATGGCTGCCTTGTCATTGGGTCTAAATGTGGTCTTTCCTGTGCTTGCCGACCCCTGGTGTCCCTCTGTGAGTCCAATTTCCTCTTCTTATAAGGACATCAGTCAAATTGAATTAAGGCCTACTTTAACAGCCTCCATTTAACTTAGTCACCTCTAAAGGCCCTGTCTTCAAATACAGTCCCATTCTGAGGTACTGGAGACTAGGACTTCAACATCTGAATTTTGAAGGGGGTCAGTTAAGCCCATAACAGAGGCTTACCGGTTCATGGTGCAACTTTTCCAGGCAGAGTTTGGTTCCTCTTTGCTGATCATTGGACATGCACTCGTTGGGTAGAGGATGACCAGGCTTCCTGATTTCCCACACACTAGGCACAGAGTGCCCATCCTCAACATGTATACCAAGGGATAACCAGGCCCCTTCCAAGGAAAATCCATCAGCTACAGTTTTCCCAAAGCAAAGGCCTTAGGGGGTCTGCTGTTCAGAGCAGAGCGTTTATTGGGTGTCATGTTCCAGGAGGAGCTTGCATTCTCCTGCTGGCTCTACACCCTGATTACCTAGTTTCTAGCAGGTCCTCAGTGCATCAGTATCGAATGAATGGAAGCTCTCAACTCCGCTTTGAGAGGAAACTAGGAAAGTCACTGCTCATAATTTCCGTGTTGGCAGCCTGGAAGAACATACTTACATGTCAACACAGTAAACTTGTCAAGATGATCAGAAGAAAAGCTTCAGCAAATCCCATTTTGATGAGATGATGGGAGAATTGCCAAACAGCATGATTTTAGTACTCGAGGACATTGTCAGTTTGTAGAATAGCTTGCGAGTGGGGTAAGTGCTGAATTCACTCCGTGGTAGCCCTAGCATCCACAAGACATTTTGGTGTGATTTTAGAATCAAACTATGTGACCCACATGTATACATATTTAGTCATGGTTAAAGTTGGATCAGTGAACATGCTTTGACCTCCAAGGTCTCCTGACAATGTTTTTATAACTCACTTGCCTCAAAAATGGGAGAATAATGACTTGTTAGAGTGAGAAAGAAAGGTGGAGTAGAGTCTGTTTTGGAGGATAGTCTTTTTGAATGTCGATTCTGACATGTACGATTTAAACAGAGACCATGGTGTATCCTTTCAAAAAAAAAAAATCAGACTCCAGTTGACATTCTGATGGTACTTCTGTTCCTCATGAGGAAAGCCTCATGAGGATTATTCAAACAGAAAATAACAAATTAACCCAAAAGAAAAAAAATTTTATATCTTAGAGAGAAATTTTTAATGACAGCATGATGTCCATTTTACAGAATTTAATTCAAATAACAGGCAATGCGTTTCCTGACTGGAACATTAGTTCTGTTTCCCAGCTACTTCATCATTATGTCTTTATTATGTCTTATCTGAAAGTTGCTTCCACCACATCAGAAATAATTTACCCCTGGCCAGGTTTTAAATCAAGGATATTCATCAACGCACACTGGTTTGAAGTGATGATATTTTCAATACCAGGGACCGAAAAGAAACGAGTTGAAAATGTTAAATGTGGTTCAAGTTCTTGTCACACCACCAGGAAAACATATTCCAAGCCAAATTAATTTAGGAAGTAAGACATTCGAAAGCATCCTCCAGTCAAGTACAGTTTGACATATTATGATCGTCTTGATGAATAATGCAGCAGGATGCGAATTTCTCCAATACACTCACCAAATAAAGAGGAAAACTAGTTACTCTTCAGACTTTTCCAAAAAGAACACTATTTGCAATACAGTTTGAAAGAACAGTGGATCTTGAGCTGGGCCATGGCCAGACTAGCTGGCTGGTCAATTCATATGTAACGTAGGTTCAACTTTACTTGGGCTGGAGCCTGGAGCCCAAAGGCCGTCCCCAGACTGAAATTCTTCTGTACTTCAGTTTTCCTTTTGTTCCGACGGCACTCCTCTCAACAGTGCTTGACAATGAGTGATGCTCTAAAACCCTGCTCTTTCACACCCGGTGGGTGACCTATAACTTTTCATGGGTCACCTTTGACCTGGGAGCTGACAGTTTGATTTATTGTCCGGTGTTATGATTTATGAGTATCTTCTCAGAATAATTAACAGACAACAGGTGGCAGCATAATAATTTTGATTACCCAGCGGTTCATGAAACCACGACAAAGGTGACTTCATTTTCTGAATAAGAGAAGGACAACAATTAGAAATTAAACAAAGAAATGCTTTTATGCCATAGTTTTCAACCTTTTGTCCGTCACAACAGAAGACTTATTTAAGAAGCCTGCATTCCTCTTAGACACCAGGAAAAAAAATAAGGGACTTCTACTCAGTGAATATCAGAAGACACTTTTCATCACCGTATGGGTAGAATTATTTTCCTTTCTTTGGTGAAGTCTTGATTAATTGAGTTATGTCAGACTTGTCATGCAGACCACCTTTTAGCATCCCGTTTTTGACAATGGCCATTGCCCAGGGGAGAACTGATGGTCAAAGGAAGTTTGGGAAAGCATTTAATTTTCTATAAAGCACTCTAAAGTAATTCAACCAACTATACTTCTAAACATTTCTGCCTGAGTATGCAAACAAAAGCCAAAAATACTCCTCTGCACAGAGTTTATTTTTATTTCAGCATCTACAAAAACAATCTACATGTTTGGTTTTTTTTAAGTACTATATTATTATGGTCCCTGTTAATTTCAACTTCCTCCCCTATTCTCAGTTTTTGTGATGTTTTTCTTCAGGAGACACTACATCTCTTTTATTCAAGTCAAGGGGGGCATCCTCACTAGAGATTTTATTATGGGCACCTCACTCTCCTAGGCATTGACATTTATTTCCAAATGAATCCTCCGTGCATTTAGGTAAGCACCTACCTTTAAGAATGCCTAATGCCGTTTTTGTAATACTAAATAAAAATCAAGTCAGGTAAGATTTATTCCCCATAGCTCTCCATTTAATCTCTGCCGAAAATGGACCTAAGTGTTACTAATGAAATTGAAGTACACAGGCCTCTGAATATGTAACAGTCCTGCCTGCCACCCAAATGCGAGGTGGCTAAGGACCTCCTGTGCATATGAAATGCCATTTTGTACAGCTCCACCACAGTGATATTACAGGCTTATCATTTTAATTGACTTTCTGACATATAAAAATATTCCTGCAATCCTGCTTTACATTATAGTTTAATAACAGCTTAACACACATCTATGAAATATTCATTCCTGTTACATTCAAATTTTAAAATATCTGATGGAGAGCCTGGTTAATAGATAAAGGAGAGTTCCTGGAATATTAAAGACACTTAGGTGCAGGTAGGGTCCTCCACTGGAAAAGAAGGCACAATTACCATGAGGACTGCAGATTTTTTTTTATTTTTTTTAATTCAGAAAGATCCTCTTGAACCAAACTCTGGGGAATATAAGGGCAATTCTGTGGCAGGTTTTTTTTTCTCTCTTGACTACAGCTGCAAGTTTCCTATTTCTGTTCCATCAGCCTCGCTAAACACAACCATATTTCTGAAGAAAAATGGCAGAAATACCAGATTCATACATTTATGTTTAAAGCATTCTAGGGATAAAAACATGCATATTTAGCAAACACCTCAGCAAACCCAGCACCACAGAAAATCCCCCATTTGGTTACCATGTTTCCAGGATCTCCACCCACCTTTCAGCTTCAGCGAGCAAGTTGGGGAGAAAGTTTACTTTTCACACATGATGCATGTGTGAATCATGAGGTGATTTTGGTACTTTGTTCCCTATCAATTTTTAAATTAATTGTCTGGAAGCAAGCAGCGGTTAATTTTGGCCATAGACTTTTTGATTAGAAGCTTTGACCCCTTTTGCCTTTTGGCATCTCCTATACAATCCCCTGACATGCAGGGTAACCCTTGACACCTGACTCAACACAAAGTCACACCCTGGCCGGGCCATCTTCCACATTCAGCAATCCTTTTGTTGCCGTGGGACATTCACCCACCTCCATCCTCCTCTAAGAAACGCTGCTCCCTTGTCTTCCCCTTAAGCCTCTGCGTCAAACTTATTTCCCCGGGAAAAGAACAGCTCCACCCCAACCCCTACCGACTTTGTACCATTACTTCTGTTTTTACAAACTTTTCACTACGGCATCATCCCATATGTTTGTGCAGCGCACAAGAAGGCTTCTTTAGAAAGCGCTGATGCTAATTATAAATTTAATTTGCATTTTAATTAGAATGGTAGCAAATTAAAAGCGTGGCAGCTGGAGAATTTTGAACGCTTTGCAGAGATTTGGTGTCAGTATCTCCCTGTTTTTGACTTTGCAGCCCTTTCTCTTTTTCTCCCTCGCTATCTTTCCTTTACACAAGCTTATTGGCAATTTTTCTCCCCTCATCCCTCAGTCTCTCTCATTCCTTTCATTTGTACATTTTTCTATTCCTCCATTCTCCCCCTCCCCTAAGGATCGACTTATGGATTCTTTCTTTCTCGTGCTGATAAACGGTTGGTGCCTGCCTGGTGCCAGCAAACGGTGTGCAGTGGTGATAGAGTGTGTGTGGAGAGCCTTTTAAAAGCCCCTTCTGGTGCTACTCAGTTTTGCGCTCCATGTCTGTCATACAGGTAGGAATCTAATATTTCCTTTCCTGGAAGAAGGGAGCTGTTTGGACTCCTTGAGCCTCTGTTTACTACAAATTTTGGTCTCAATAACAGTCTCTTTAAATGACTCGAAATCTTGGCCACAGGCCTTGGATGCACTAATAAAATATTCATCAGGCCCTGAGATGCCCCCTCCACATCTGAGCAGAGGCATTGTTCAGGGTATACCTTTGGGCGAAAGCCCCGTGCCGTCAGCCTGCGGACGCCGGTGGCTGCGTCTCTCAGAGCTGTCTCTCACTTGGGCAGTGAGCATGTCTGTTTCCAGCGCTCACGTGAGCACACTGAGGCAGTTCTGTCGTTTTCCCTATGTTATGTCTCCATGGTCATTTTCCTTCCTTCTGTTCACTTCCCCCATGGTGTCCTTGCTCAATAATTTTCATTAATTGATTGACAGCTCTGATAGACCCAACTAACCTCTATCTCACTCTCATGTCTGTTTTTAAATAAGTACTTGTACGTCCAATGACCTTGTCGCCTCATCAGCTATCAGAAAATGAGCATGCAGATATGGAAGAAGCTGATTAGCAAAATAGGCAATAGATCTCGTTGCTGGCTGAAGTCCACTGTGAGCAGTGACAGTGAAACTTTGCCGTTTTACATTTCCGAGAGCATTAAAAAATAAAAGGGTAAGCAATAAACCTGCGATGCTGAAACTCACTGGCATCTGTTGAAATGTTTTAGGAACAAGCCCCTGCCCATCATTTGGTCACCCTGAAGGAAGAGGAGGAAGGTGTGGGGCTCGTGCCTCAACAGCTCAGGGAAGGAAGATGCCTAACAGTCACCTCACTGGTCCTCCTTAAACCCTGAACCTAAACAGTTCCGACTGAGAGCATTATTCATCCAAAGAGCAGTTTGCTTCTACAGAATTCTGTGTGCACACGTGTGTGTGTGTGTGTGTGTGTGTGTGTGTGTGTGTGTGTGTTGCTTTTTCTCTACCTGTGTATTCTTGATTTGGGGGTATGCTAGATAGATCATGTATGGATGTGAGAGTTGGACTGTGAAGAAGGCTGAGCACCGAAGAATTGATGCTTTTGAACTGCGGTGTTGGAGAAGACTCTTGAGAGTCCCTTGGACTGCAAGGAGATCCAACCAGTCCATTCTGAAGGAGATCAACCCTGGGATTTCTTTGGAAGGAATAATGCTAAAGCTGAGACTCCAATACTTTGGCCACCTCATGTGAAGAGTTGACTCATTGGAAAAGACTCTGATGCTGGGAGGGATTGGGGGCAGGAGGAGAAGGGGACGACAGAGGATGAGATGGCTGGATGGCATCACGGACTCAATGGACGTGAGTCTGAGTGAACTCCGGGAGTTGGTGATGGACAGGGAGGCCTGGCGTGCTGCGATTCATGGGGTCGCAAAGAGTCGGACACGACTGAGAGACTGAACTGAACTGAGATAGATCAACCTTCAAGAGCTACTATTGATAATGAGCTCTACGACTCTCATCCACCTAATAAGCAGGGAAATGTATTTCTACATCATCCAACTCCCAACACTGTACTAAATACTAAGACAAGATAAAGGATGGTAATCTACATCTGATAGCAGCAAAAACTTGTTATAGCCTGTTTTAAATATACCAATTTTTACCTGAGTCAGTAGTCATATCCTATGAATGAGACTGAATTAGAAAGTTACTAATTACTTAATGGTAAGACATCACATTTCTCAAACTACCAAATAAATAATAAATAAACCCACTGATACAAATGTCAAAACTTACATTTTAATTCCAAATAATTTTTAGTGGATACTACCACTCATTTTACTTGATGAATATTTTACATTTTTCATTTCAAGGGTCTTGAACATGATTTAAAAACTATATCAGGGGTGCTGATAAAAGTGGAATTCCCTAAAGGAAGAATTGTTTTGTAAGTACCGTCTATAATTTACACCAAGTTTTGGAAGTCAGAGACACTTAAGTTGCCAAGTAAACTATTTTATATTTTTATAAGGTTGATTGAGGCTGTTTCAGAAATAAAAAAGCCTGCCACAAAATTAAGTTTTCTAAAATTTGGACCCAGAAGAGTTAGAAAAAAAGACAGCATTAGCATTTACTTTAAGTATAGGGGTGAACTGATAAAATGTGCTGAAAGTAACATTTTGATGATGGCAAAGGTATCTAGAGTTTCACAGTTTGATTTATTGTTAATTTAAACTTTGTTGTAAAGAGTGTTTTATTACATAAAAATTTGCTTCTTTATAATTTTCAGAATTCTATCTTGAATTTTCAAAAGCAGGAGTATCTCTGTGATACTGGCATTTTAAAAATGTTAATAAGCATATTGCCATCAAAGAGTAATTGCTTAAAATAGTGGATAATGGTATGCAAAACGTTGGCCATGACTTACCCTAATTACGTAACAAAATTACAAGACAAAATAGTGAAAATAAAAGTTCTCATTTCTTGTGCCACTGTGGCATCCACCACTTGCCTTCTTCTTAGCCAAAATATACCCACTGTACTTTGAAACCATACATGTCAATCCCCTGGCTTTGAAAGGAAACACACATTTTTGATGGCATTTTGAGATGGACACTGCAGTTTTCCGAGATAAATCTTTTTCACTGCCACTTTGGAAAGGTTTAGTTTTTCTTCATGTAATTTTTTGCAGCTGTACAAAACACTTTCATTAACCCAAGAATGGATTATTTGGAGTGCTAATTAATTGATTCTTCAAAATGCCAATTGACACACTCCCAGGGAAAACCTGATCTAAGCAACTATGTTAATCAAGCTATTGTACTTGTGGTTCTGTCTGAATATCAGACCATCTGAAATGAGGAGAACTTTGCCATTACTCGCCTGGCCCTCTCATGGGCAGCTAATTAATATGAGCTGAATATGACAGTTGTACTTGTACGTTTGCCGTACTGCCTGACAATAACTCTATAAAATTACATTTCAGCTAAAGAATGGAAACAGTGTTAAATACCATTATTTGCCTTCCTTTGATGTCTCAGAGTCATTATGAAAGCAATTACAGCAGTTTCTCTGTCTGTATGTCTACGGGGTATTTATTATCTGTATCTGTCTGAATCCTTTGCCAGGTGGAGAATATATGGCATATTAAAGACAAGGGAATTCAGCCACAATTATCAGGATGGGAACAGAGAAAGAAACAAAATCAGAGTTTTGTGGATGATCCTGCCAGAAAACAGTAATTTGATATTGAAGTCTGGTGATCCACGGGAAACTTACAGGCTATTTTTATTTATTTAAATTTAAAAAAAAAAAAGAAAATTCTCCAGGTTCACAAAGCTCATGAATCTAGGGCAAAATTAATCAAAACCAATAGGGAACTAGAAAACACAAAAACAAAAGGGAAAAAAAAAAACCTCAGGGCAGCAGCAGAAAACACATTTTGTTTCTTAATTAAAGCGAATATTCTCCTTTTCCACAAGCCCTTTCCTAAACAATCGGTGCAGTCCACAAGATGGGTTTTTGGTAAAATGACTCATGGTCTTTTTCACACATGGGGTGACAGACACCAAGGATTCAATTTTCTGGTCACCTCCGGTACTTTCCCAGTGCTACTGAAATCTGGCATAATTCCGGCATATCCCTGTGCCGCTCAGGTCTAACTCCTCGCTATGAAAGATGTCTCTGCCCTTCAAAGGACACTTCTGACTGACAGGCGAGGCATGGAGGCTGCCCTCCCTGTGGTGGAGTTTTTCTCCAGGACAGTGTCTGAGCACCGGCCTCTATATGATTCAATTCAGAGAATATTGATTGCGTCTCCCCGTGTGTTCAGCATTCTGTGAATGCTGTGGCAAAGGAGAGATGAGAAAGGTGGGTGGGTGGGTTGAGGTCTCTCCGCCTTCGAAGGACTGAAGGAGAGAGACAGAGCCCAACCATCTTTTAGCCAGGCTTTGAGCAAAGTCCTCGATGTGCATTATCGCGCTTCATCTGTGCAATGGCATACGAGGTGGCGTCTATTATCTCCATTCATGGATCAGCAAATCACAGTGCCTAAGGGTGAGGCAGTTTGCCCAAAGTCACAGAACTGAGTGGCAGGGCTGGGCTTCAAACTACCTTCTGTCTGGTTTCAAAGCCTTGCTCGCTCTCCTAGCTCACATTCCTCCAAATGCCTAAGATCTCATTGGGGGCAACCACAGATGATGTGGGGACCACGTGCTGCCAGGAAGAGGGAGAAATAAGATGGTCTACAAGGAGAAGCTGGAGTTTTGATTTGCACAGCCTCCTGCAGATGGACAGAACCACAAGGAGGAAGGGAGTCCCTACCTTTCCTCTCCCTCAGGATTCCTCACTAAGACCCAAACATGGTCTCCTACGTAATGAAGTTAATAAACGTGATTTGCAAAACCCTGCCCAGAGAAATGTGTTCATTAATATTATTGATCCTAAACAGGCTGACATAGGATTAGCCAAGATATATTTGAAGGACACTGAAGAGAATGGGCTGGTTAGAATGAAAGGTCGGAATTCTGATGTGCTGTGTCCGTAAAGCTTTGGTGGGCACTGCCTTGTGTATCCAGAGAGCAGGGCCCTTCTGGGTGGAGATAAGTGGATAAAAAGATGCTAGGCAAAGAGAACTTAAAACAGTACAGGCACTACAACCAAGAGTTGACAATCTCAGCTATGACGAACGGTTCTTTTTTTTTTCCTTCTTCATCTGCTGCTGCTTCTTTTTTGACAGGTGCATTGGAAAATTAAACTACTGTCCAGAGCAGGAAGGATGCTGTAACAGGCCATCAGTATCACAGTCTGAATAGTATCTGGCTTGCAAATATAAAATTGTTTCAACTACTGCAAAAATAAAGTCAGCTGCTGAAACAGTTAACAAAAGGCTTACATGAATTGGACAAAGCGCTGAAGGTACATTTGTGATGCTAACACCTGGAGTCAGGGAAAATACAGATATTTATTTAACAAGAAGGACTATGGAAACATTTTATTTTTTTGTCCCAAGTAACTTTAACTCAAGTAACTCAACAGAGTTCATGGAGTTGGCAATTCTAGTACCTACAAAGACTGGATCTGACTTAAACCATGTTTCTGTTTTGTCTCCAGAACAAAATGTTTGTATATATTTCAAGTATGTGAGTAATTAACTTATGTACTTGTATTAATAAACAAAGTAGTAAACCACTTGTAAAGGAGAAGAAACAACAAGGGCAATAAATTAAGACCAATCTGGGTTCAAGGGAGACTCTTTTCATCTCCGTGCATTGGAGGATGTTTTTTATCTTTTCCCCTTGAAGAGAAATATCATTTGCTTCCTATGGTTACTATGATGTCTTAAGTAAAATAAAAGATACAAATTATCTAGCAATATATATGGCACGTAGTAGGTGCACCATACGTTATCACTCCTTTTCAGTTTTTAATTTGGTGCACGAAATTTTATTTGGAGTAGAAAAAGAAATTGTCATACAAGCTTCAATAGCAATTAGGACTGGGAATGGCTTAAATAATTTCAGCTTCTAAAGATACTTTGTATGTTTCTTTCATGAGAAATTCAATTCTTGTAATCAATGATGATTTTTATTTTGAAGGTTTGTAATCCTCATTAAGCATTCATTAGGGGAAAAAATTCAGCATGCCTGTATCATGGGTGAGGTTATACTGCAGTAACAAACCATTACCAACAACATAACTCAAAAACCTCAGGGTCTCAGAGCAACATGAGGCGCTGTCTATTTCACATCCTGTGGAGACTCTGCAGGATCTGCTCCATGCTGTTCCCACTCAGGGACTTCAAATTTTTCTTATCCCTGTGGCAGAGGGGAAGGAAGCTGGAGGGTCCCTCTCGGACAATTAGATGCTCCAGCCTGGAAGTGACCCGGGTCACCTCTTCTCACAGCTGATGCACGTGGGGCAGTCACAGGGCCCTACCTAACTCCAAGACCCCAACTTTTTCAAGCCTACCATTTCCCCAGAGGGAAAACTGGGGGAAAGTGGTGAACTGGTTGCTACACTGGTCTTAGAGGACCATTTTTACACGTTTTCAACATGCTTATAAACATCTGAGCTTAAAATTTAATGGAAGAGCAGAGTACAAAATCAAACCACTTTTTTATAACAGTAAACATGTCTCATAATACTCTTTTCTAAGTTATTAAGTACCAGGTTGTCTTGATTTTTTTCCTTTGGGATCAGGTCAGTCACAAGCATCGAGACCCGTGAGACTCTTTGAAGCTGAGCAGACCTCTTGGATATTGGCTGCAAACTCGGGTGAAAGCATTTCTCCTGGCCATCGCCAGCACTCCCTTTTGCTGCCCTGATCAATAACTCTAGCTACAAAAAGCATCAAACATCTCAAAGACATCCCAAAGGCACAGGTCGCCAAAGGGAATAAAAAGAAAACACCGCATACATTAACGTTCTCCTTAGGCTGTGCAGACATCCTTGTAGGCCCGAGGCCTACAAGAGGCCAGTGGTGATTGGGATGCTTCAAATTAGAGACTTGAACAACATTTCTTTATGAAATAGCTTTTTGAGCCTCTCGAGAAAAGAATTCTCATTCAAAGAGTGACAGTTTCCTGTTTCACAACCTGCATTTTCTCACCAAGTAGGTGAGAAAGGACAAAAAAAAAGAAAAACCAAAAAAAAAAAAAAAAAAACCCACAGGAGAATGATGCCAAGGATACTGATAAATATATAATAATAACAATAAAGATCGAAAATAATGTAAATACCAGGTGTTGACAAGAATGTGGGGCCAGCTAGCAATCTCTTCCATCACTGGTGATAGCGTAAATAGAAAAAAACAATTCTTGAGGGCAACTTGGAAATGTGCAGCAAAATTCTCAAAAAAGAAAAATGCATCCCCTTTTGCTCAGCAATTTCACTGTTAGGATTCTACTTTAAGGAAGTAATCAGAGATGTGTTTAAAGGCATGTTTATATGAATTAAGATCATATTATTTATAACAGTGAAATAATAAAATATGCTGAATATACAATAGGAATTTAATTAAGTACATTCTATATGTGAAATGCTGATAAGCTGTTGAAACTCACATAATGTGGGTACATTTCTATATAAGCAGAGAAAAAACACTGGAGCAAAGCAAACAATTCTAAAGATATTTGATACAAGACAGAAGAGTACGATATGACAAATTTGTCCTTTTTGCTTCTTTTTCATTTTTTTGGCCCATATACATTATTTGGAAAAGAAAAAAAGATACAAATAAATAAAAATAAACTTTTAGTATGACTCCTTAGAGTTACTTGCTAAGTTATGAAAGTGGGTTCTCATACATCCAAAAATGTATATGAGGTAGACAAGGAAGTGCAATTACTCCTATTTTCCAGAAGATAAAATGAGTTTCAGAAATTTTGAACACTATCTTAAACTGGTTTTATAACTGCAGTAGGCTTGTGTAAATATTGGTATCTAATGATACAATCAAGATAAACCAGTAATTTGTAAATTAATGAGAAGGTACATTAAAAAGTGAACTGAAGGGACTCCCCTGTTTGTCCAGTGGTTAAAAATTCTTATTGCAATGCAGAGGGTGAAGGTTCCAGCCCTGATCAGGGAACTAAGATTGCACATGCCCTGGGGCAACTGAGCCCAGGCACTCCAATTACTGAGCCCTTGCAATGGCAGATCCTCATGATGCAACTAAGACCTACCATGACCAAATAAATAAATAAACATTTTTTTTAAAAAAAGAAAAAGGAAAGAGAAGTGAACTGAAGCAGTAAGTTACTTAAAATATCTTTTGTATTATGTTATATATACTTTAACTTTAATGCATCAAATTTTAGTTAGCATAAGTCATGTTAAGATGGAAAATAAGTCTTTTTTTCTTTAAGGGTAAGATGTTAGACTCAAGAGATAGGAACGAATTGTTAATATATCACTTTTTTGAAACACATTCTGACATTTGTTAATTAAACTTTTCTTAAGGTTTAATGCATTGTCAACATAGGGCACATTTTCAGGAAAGCCTTATGATCCTCCCAAGATTTAAAACAATCCAAAAGCTCATTTTGACATTCTACCTAATGTAGATAAAAGAGTATTTTAAGCTCATGCAAATCTAAAGAAACAGGGAAATTTGAGTCATTCCATTAATTAGTAGGTAACACACTTATGTTTCTCTGAAAGGATGATTAATGCAGATTTAAACACCCTTTTTGGTTTTACAAAGTTAATACTGTTTAATTACATGAGATGAAAGTTATACCCTACCACATAGTTTATTCAGTATAGATGGTGTCAGAAGTTACAGTGTTTAGCCAAGATCACCTTTTGCATTTTTCCAATATTGAATAAACATGGCAATTTTAAATTATAAATGCTGACAATATTTAAGAGGTTTCTCGTGTTTTCTAATTTTAGCTTAATAATCTTCTCTCCTGATATCACTAATTTTCTTGGGGTCATAATTCCATACAATGAAATGAACCAAGAGTGAGGATAAAACCCAATCTGTAATCTGAATGTTATCGGATTACAGTCAAGGTGTTATCTGATCAAAAGCTTCCTACAGAATGTGTAAATGTAATTAATGTGAGTGACTTGCTGGGGAAGTAGATACACTGCTATCTGCTCAGTCTTACAAAGAATCTGGGAGACCTATGCCTCTTAGAGACTCACTCCAGTATTCTCACCTGGAAAATTCCATGGACAGAAGAGCTTGGCAGGCTGCAGTCCATGGGGTGGCAGAGTTCAACACTACTGAACATGCACGAATGCACACACGCCTCTGGTCACTCTCCAGAAGGGAGTCAGGTAGAGTGGGGGGAGCATGGACGCTAGCTCACCTTCTTAGACATGCGACCTCCAGCCGGTGCACAATCTCCAAGTCACACTTTCTTCATGTGCAAAACGGGCAATACACAGGCTGCATCGAGTCTTGCAATGAGTAAAAGGTGACAATGTGTGTAAAGGAGATGGTGTACTAAAGGTGTTTCATGAATATTAGTTTCCTTGCCTCTCCCCCATCCCCTTAACAAAATATTAGACTGTAAGGATTCTAACATCAGGCAGAGGCAATCTATCTATCAAAAGATGAAGTGCATCTGCAAACTGGTTTAACTGGAATGACATGTCAGTCTGATAATATATGAGACAGATATTATAAAATACCTAGGCATTTTATGTAATGATGGATTTTTTTTTTTTTTAAAGAGAAGAATGAAAATGGGAAGAGGGCACAATTAATAATAAATACTATCTACTTAAATCATTAATTAAAGATCTGATTTAGGTTTCGTTCTTTCCCAAAGTGACAGAAAAAGCATGCTTTACTAATTCTGATTCCATCACAAAAGTGAAAAACTGAGAAAAAGCAGTGCTGACCTCCAGATTAGAAATGAAATGAAGATATCCAGATGGAATCTTGGTTTTGGACGAGGTCAATGCGACACAACACTGTCCATATATCTGACAGCAGTGGGTTCCTTTCCTGGAGTCTGTTATGGGGACTTGTCTTGCTGCCATATTCACTGATTCAGGCATCGAGTCACCGAACTGAAGTCAGTCCAGCACTCTGCTGAACACCAGAGATGCAAGTAAGAATAAACCTTAAAACTCAACCGCAAATCGCTCCACAAAAATTAGCATAGTAACTGTCTGCACTTACTTCACAGTTTCTAAAGCACTTCTGTGTGTCTTCTGTTTGTTAACCCTGTATAGCAGTCATTATTGTCATTAACCCCCACTTTCAGAAATGTGAGATGAAGGCTCAACGAACTAAGGCCATTTCTTGAAGAACTACTCATTCATTGACAGAAATTCAAGACATCTGCAATCCATGATCCTTGATTGAAACTTGGATTAAAAAAAAAAAAAAAAAAAACTAAACTAAAAGCAAAGGAGGCATACCAAGAAGAAAGTGGGAGCATGGAGAGTTTTGCTGATGATGGACTGTGAAATCGAGGAGGTGAAGGGGAAGGGCTTAGGCAGTTGGGAAGGGCAGGAGGAGAGGCAGAGAAAGCGGAGTGCAGAGGTTCATGATGATCAGAGCGTGAAACAGGAGAACAGGACCCATGGGCCGAGGTTGAAGGCCATACAGGAGATAAATGGCAGAGTGAGAGAGATCTGAATGGATACAAGGCAGACGTAGTGGAGAGACCACAAAAGCAAAGGGGCAAGGCACATAGGTGTTCAACCCCAGATCTGATCAGCAGTCAACTTCTTCAAACTCCTTACTTTCCCAAGATGACTGTTTCTTCCACAGGGAAGCGGTGAAAGGAGTTGAAATGTCTCGCCTACAGAGTGGGTTGCTCTGAGTCTGGCCCTCATACTAACTGTCCTCTCTTTGAGAGAGGTCTGTGGAATTCACTGCTCTCAGTCTAAGCCTGCAAAAGTTTTAAACACCCATGTGATTTGCCCCTCTGGCATCTGGTGAAGTCTGTGAACCTTTCTCTGCATGTTTCTAAGTACAAAGGTAACATAAGTGGGATTAGAAGAAAACAATCATTGAGAAATAGTTTGTAAAATATAACTTAAAAGTATAAAGTTTTCTATAAAGAAAGCTGAGTGCCAAAGAATTGATGCTTTTGAACTGTGGTGTTGGAGAATACTCTGGAGAGTCCCTTGGACTGCAAGGAGATCCAACAAGTCAATCCTAAAGGAAATCAGTCCTGAATATTCATTAGAAGGACTGATTTTGAAGCTGAAACTCCAATACTTTGGCCACAGGATGCGAAGAACTGACTCATTTAAAAAGACCCTGATGCTGGGAAAGATTGAGGATGGGAGGAAGAGGGGCCAATAGAGGATGAGACGGTTGGATGGCATCAGTGACTCAATGAACATGAGTTTGAGTAAACTCTGGGAGTTGGTGATGGACAGGGAGGCCTGGCATGCTGCGATTCATGGGGTCACAAAGAGTCGGACACAACTGAACGGCTGAACTGAACTGACTGAAAGTATAATGGAGAAAGATATGTGCTGGTCTCTTCAAACATTAACAGTGAGTCTGATAGCTATCATGCTTTGAGATAGTGTGAGCATAAACCTTGTTTTATCATCCTGGAATGTGAACACATCCTGGAATGTGAAGTCAAGTGGGCCTTAGGAAGCATCACTATGAACAAAGTTAGTGGAGGTGATGGAATTCCAGTTGAGCTATTTCAAATCCTGAAAGATGATGCTGTGAAAGAGCTACATTCAATATGCCAGCAAATTTGGAAAACTCAGCAGTGGCCATAGGACTGGAAAAGGTCAGTTTTCATTCCAATCCCAAAGAAAGGCAATGCTGAAGAATGCTCAAACTACTGCACAAGTGCACTCATCTCACACGCTAGCAAAGTAATGCTCAAAATTCTCCAAGCCAGGCTTCAACAGTACAGGAACTGAGAATTTCCAGATGTTCAATCTGGATTTAGAAAAAGCAGAGGAACCAGAGATCAAATTGCCAACATCCACCGGATCATGGAAAAAGCAAGAGAGTTCCAGAAAGACATCTACTTCTGCTTTATTGACTATGCCAAAGCCTTTGACTGTGTGGATCACAAAAACCTGTGGAAAATTCTTAAAGAGATGGGAATACCAGACCACATTTCCTGCCTCCTATGAAGTCCATATGCAGGTCAAGAAGCAACAGTTAGAACTGGACATGGAACAACAGACTGGTTCCAAATAGGAAAAGGAGTATGTCAAGGCTGTATATTGCCACCCTGCTTATTTAACTTATGTGTGAATACTACATGAGAAATGCTTGGCTGGATGAAGCACAAGCTGGAATCAAGATTGCCTGGAGAAATATCAATAACTTCAGATATGCACATGATACCACCCTTTTGGCAGAAAGCATCTGAGTGAACTCCAGGAGTTGGTGATGGACAGGGAGGCCTGGCGTGCTGCGATTCATGGGGTGACAAAGAGTCAGACATGACTGAGCGACTGAACTGAACTGAAAGAAGAACTAAAGAGCCTCTTGATGAAAGTGAAAGAGGAGAGTGAAAAAGTTGGCTTAAAATTCAATATTCAGAAAACTAAGATCATGGCATCCAGTCCTAACACTTGATAGCAAATAGATGGGGAAGCACTGGAAACAGTGAGAGACTTTATTTTTGGGGGCTCCAAAATCACTGCAGATGATTACTGCAGCCATGAAATTAAAAGACACTTGCTCCTTGGAAGAAAAGCAATGACCAACCTAGACAACATGTTAAGAAGCAGAGACATTACTTTGCCAAAAGGTGTGTCTAGTCAAAGCTATGATTTTTCCAGTAGCCATTATGGATGTGAGAGTTGGACTATAAAGAAAGCCGAGTGCAGAAGAATTGATGCTTTTGAACTGTGGTGTTGAAGAAGACTCTTGCAGCAAGAAGATCCAATCAGTCCATCCTAAACGAAATCAGTACTGGATATTCATTGGAAGGACTAATGCTGAAGTTGAAACTTTAATAGTTTGGCCACCTGATGTGAAGAACTGACTCAGTGGAAAAGACCCTGATGCTGGGAAAGATTGAAGGTGAGAGGAGAAAGGGATGACGGAGGATGAGATGGTTGGATGTCATCACTGACTCAATGGACATGAGTTGTCCAGGAGTTGGTGATGGACAGGGAAGCCTGGTGTGCTGCAGTCCATGGAGTCACAGAGTCTGACATGACTGAGTGACTGAACTGAACAGGACTGAAACCTTGCTTTGAGATATCTGCAACAGTTACATGATGTGAAGATATCTATGATTTCTACAGGTCATGAAAATGCAGCTAGTGCTAATACTATCATCATTTATTTCTGTTATTCATTATAAAAAGAAATGCTGCATTTCAGTTAGTTGTTAGTGGCTGTCAAAATTGAGAGACCTCAAATTACAAATCTTGGTAAGGAGATCCACAAGTGCCAAGCTCCATGCTGGAAGATATGCCTGGACCTCTTATAATTATCCTCTGTGACTCTGAGAACTCTGTTAACTGTAAACCAACAATTAAGGGGTTGCTACGGTCCCTTTGTGCCTTGTGTACACTGCTGAAAGCTCTGTTGAATAACGTCAGAGTGGATGATCAAGACTCTCTCCAAGTCACAAGAGTTAGGCTGCACAACTCTCCATCTTTGGATCACCTATTGTCTGCATGTATTCGTGCTCAGTGGATAAGTCATGTCCAACTCCGTGTCCCCATGGACTGTAGCTCACCAGGCTCCTTCATCCATGGGATTTCCCAGGCAAGAATCCTGGAGTGTGTTGCCATTTCTTCCTCCAGGGGATCTTCCCAACCCAAGGATTGAACCTGTGCTTTCTGCATTGGCAGGTGGATTCTTTACCACACAGCCACCTGGGAAACTGAATCACCTTTTCTGTGGCCTTTAATATAGTGTTTGTAAGTGCTCTTAAATGGTGTATTTTTCATATCTTCTTTGCGCTTCATGTCCAAATTAAGATCCCAGTTATTACCTATTCTCCAAAATCCAGTTTCAAATAAACCAACTTAAAAAATGAGTTTTAACCTAGAATCCACTGTGATGATATTTTTTGAGATATTCTAAACTAATTTTTAAAAGTCTTTCTACCAAGTCTTCTCACTTATAAAAAAAATAGATAAAATACAGAAGATTTAGATATCTTATTTAATGGACAGAAAGATGTCTTGAAATACAATTCTATCATGTATTGACCATGTTGATCTTTGAGAATAAAGGCCACTTAATTGCTGTCATATCTATTTAAACGGCACCTCATTTAGGTGGCTTCAATAAGAGTATATGTAATAACATAGCTAAAAAACACAAATGAATATAAAACACGTGCAGGAAAAAA
This sequence comes from Cephalophus harveyi, assembly GCA_006410635.1. Taxonomy (NCBI): domain Eukaryota; kingdom Metazoa; phylum Chordata; class Mammalia; order Artiodactyla; family Bovidae; genus Cephalophus; species Cephalophus harveyi. The sequence goes on along the minus strand of SJYT01068431.1, from coordinate 339,368 downwards.
AAAGTCTAGGTCAGGAAATGTATATGAAATAGAAATTAAAAGAGATAGTTATTATAAGTAAGCTTCCAGAAGATCAATGTAAGAAATAACTGATGGCCATTAATTGTAGAAGAAAAGTTAAAACTTCTGGTTTACAGGAAAGTCCAAACTTTCCCAGGGTTTCGCTGATGGCTCAGTGGTAAAGAACCAGCCTGCCAATCCAGGAGATGCAGGTTCAGTCCCTGGGTTGGGAAGATTCTCTGGAAAAGGAAATGGCAACCTACTCCAATATTCCTGCCTGGAGAATCCCATGGACAAAGGAGCCTGGAGGGCTATAGTCCACATGGTTGCAAAAGAGTCAGACATGACTTAGCAACTGAACAAGAACTAGTCTTTCCCAGAAGTAAATTTCAAAGCAGTTTCTCTATGGAAACTTACCCAGGAACACTGGTGACAAGGAACATACTTTCAGTAACTTTCTCACAGCAGAAAATGGTAATGGGTTACATATAGCTGATCTTGTCGTATTCTTTTGACCTGACTGTGAAAACAGTGTGAGTTAATGCGGACTGTTAGGGACCACGTGCAAATTTAAAATCCGTCCTTTGGGTACTGTGGCTGGGAGGCTCTGAGGTGGACCCAGTGACTCACCTCCTGGCGTTCACACTGTTGGCTAGTTAAAATAGGAAAAAGGAGTCCAGAATGGCTGTGGCTAAAAGACAAGGAAGGGGAAAGCCCGTGAAAATAGAACAAAGGAAGGTCTGAAGACTGGAGTGAGGACCTCAGGTAGAACAAACAGCCCAGCTGGCCAGCCCAATTTACACAGGGCAGGCCCAGAGGGAAGAGAAAAAATATATAAAAAAAGGAGCCAAATTGGACTGGGGGGCCTCTCTTCTCTTCACGTCTTTTGGGTCAGCATGCCTCATGCCTCGAGGATGTGTTTTCCTTTATTTTCTAAATCAAACTGAGCTGTAACTCTGGTCCGAGGGCTGTAACGCTGGTTGCTTCAAATTTGTGTTGTGACTAGACAGAAGGAAATCACACCCTCCCTGACAATACCTTATATGATTCCTGTTCCTTGCGTGTGGATGGGACCTTGTTTCTAAGCTGTGGAATGAAGTCCAGGTGATGGGATGTCAATTCCTGACGGTGTTACCTGAGACTGGGGCTTGCATCTTGCTAGCAGGCTCTGTCGACTCTCTGCCTTGCAGCCTCTGATGGTTAAGACTTCTTAGGGAGAGTCCCATGTTTCAAGGAACTGGGAGGCATCCTCCAGTCAACAGCCCTGAGCAAAGGGCTGAATTCTTCTCACACCATCTGAGCCTGGAGTTAAGTCCCTTCACAGTTGAATCTCAAAAGGTGGCCCCACCCAGGTCATCACCTTTACTGTTAAAGCCAGAGGACCAGCTAAGCCATGCTCAAATCCCTAATCCACAGAAACTCTAAGATAATAGATGGGTGCCATCTTAAACTGGGGATTTTGTAGTAATTTCTCATGTAGAAATGGATAAAACACAATAAATAAGATAAAACATAGTTTTAAAAAGTAGAGCAGAGGCTATATTTGTGCTAGGCTGCGTGTATCACTTGAGTGGTGCTCCAGAATACTGGATAGTATGACGTTTCAGCTTTTGATCACTTTGATGAACAGGGAGGCCTGGCGTGCTGCAATTCATGGGGTCGCAAAGAGTCGGACACGACTGAGCGACTGAACTGAACTGATGATCTCATAGTCTCTTGTTAGCACAGATGCCAAATCACAAGCAGAAAAGCTTATGGTTCATATGTGAATAACCTTGCCATAAAACCAGAATTATGGAGATTAACTAAGTGCATTCAGATAATTAGAAAGCCATAAAATCATAAAAACAAATATGCAATGTGTATATTGTTGGGCTTATGACAGGTGGCGTGAGACAATTCCGCTAGCTACTTTAAGGTTCCCCATCTAGTTTGATATACAATCAAAGGAAAACCAGTGGTTTCAGGGAAATATACATATTCAGAGGGGAACAGGGGCTCTGGATGAAGATTTTTAGTACAGAGAATAATCTAATTTAGGGGAGGAAAAGATCCAGAAATTGGGAGATGGATTAAAGTGTTTATTTGGTCATTCATTCAGCAAGTAACTTTTTATAATCTTCCATGAGCCAGGCCCTTATTAGATGATAAAGATTTTTGTCTTGCCATCAAACTCACTGTCCAGCATGAATAAAGACTATGATCATGTATTGGAAAAGTATGTTCAAGGATATGACAAGAACTGTACACACTGCTAAAGCTGAAACTCCAGTACTTTGGCCCCCTCATGCGAAGAGTTAATTCCTCGCATGGAAAAGACTGCGATCCTGGGAGGGATTGGGGGCAGGAGGAGAAGGGGACGACAGAGGATGAGATGGCTGGATGGCATCACTGACTCGATGGACATGAGTCTGAGTGAACTCCGGGAGTTGGTGATGGACAGGGAGGCCTGGCATGCTGTGATTCATGGGGTTGCAAAGAGTCGGACACGACTGAGTGACTGAACTGAACTGAACTGTACACACTTTGACACATTTACTCAGAAAACAGAAGTTTGATATTTATCCCAATTTAATTGGTCAGCAAACTGAGGTTTAGAAATCACACAGCAAGCACACAGCAAAGCTGGAGTTTGATCCTGAGTCTTTTGACTGTAGAAATTGCTTTTGACCTTTCTTACTGTCTTCTGGTGCAATGAGAGTACTAACTTAAAAAATTTCACAACATAAAAGTTGAGGTTATATTTTATTTGGTGGGAATTTTTAGGACTTTTTGTTTGCCCAGAAAACAGCATCTCAGGTGACCTTGAGAAACTGCTCTGATGAGGTAGGGAAGTCAGGTTATATAGAAGTTTGCAACAAAGGGCAGGTAGTCTGAACATCATAAGTTATTGCTAATTAATGAAAGAAAATCAAATATTTCAAGATAAGGAACTTAGCACTTTTCTACGTGTGGAAAGATGTAAGAGTCTGGGCTCACTGAAATGATTCTTTTGATACACACTTCAGCAATCTGAGGGCTTTCCCTAGTAAAGAATCTGCTGCAACACAAGAGACCCAGGTATGATCCCTGGGTTGGGAAGATCCCCTGGAGAAGGGAATGGCTACCCATTCCAGTATTCTTGCCTGAAGAGTTTTATGGAGAGGAGAGCCTGATGGGTTACAGTAAACTGGGTCACAAAGAGTCAGACACTGCTGAGCAACTAACATATCATCAGCAGCCATGTAGGGCCAGGACCCTGTTTCCACCTCCTGAGTCACTCTGGGCTCACCACAGGGAGTGGCTGTAATCTGATGGTTGCTAGATGGCAGGTATTCTTCTCATTCCTGATTGCCCTTAGGGCTCACCAGCTCACATTGGAGGGCTATAATCTTTAATGACTGTGACATCCTTATTTACTAATGTGGCAGGAAATATTTCACTTCTCAAGAGTCTGATGCCAAAAAGTCGGCCTCTGGGGACCAGTGCAAAGTCAAATCTCAAAGAGTTTTGGGTGAAGCAGAAGAGAAAAGCTTTTTGGCTTTGACAGGCAGAGCAGGGACACTGTGGGCTCTTGTGTCTCAAAAGGATGTGACCTGAGCTGGGAGGATTTGGTGAGGAGTTTTACAGTTTAGTCAAGGCTATGGTTTTTACAGTAGTCATTATGGATATGAGAGTTGGACTATCAAGAAAGCTGAGCACCAAAGAATTGCTGCTTTTGAACTGTGGTGTTGGAGAAGACTCTTGAGAGTCCCTTGGACTGCAAGGAGATTCAACCAGTCCATCCTAAAGGAGATCAGTCCTGAGTGTTCATTAGAAGGACTGATATTGAAGCTGAAACTCCAATATTTTGGCCATCTGATGTGAAGAACTGACTCACTGGAAAAGACCCTGATGCTGGGAAAGCTTGAAGATGAGAGAAGAAGGGGACAACAGAGGATGAGATGGTTGGATAGCATCACTGCCTCAATGGATGTAAGCTTGAGTGAACTCCGGGGGTTGGTGATGGACAAGGAGGCCTGGCCTGCTGCAGTCCATGGGGTCACAGAGTCAGAAACCACTGAGCGACTGAACTGAACTTAATAGAGGAAATTTCCGGGCATGTCTGGTAGCAGAGACAATAGATGTAACCACAGTGTGGCTTCAGTTGTGTGGAGAGCATTGACACCAACACACTGACACTTATCAACCGAAACCACACTCGTGCAGACACACACATGACACCCATGAATTCACTGGAGAAGGTAATTTCCTCACAATTTAACCTCACTCATGAAATGTGTGCAGCTGAAGTCCCAGGAACAGTTTATGAGTCTAGCTTTTGAGGCCATAACTAGAAACCTAGCCTAGAAATATCTGCACCAAATGAAGCAGGATGGCATGAAGTGGATACAGAAAATGGGTTGATAATTTTTTTTAACTACAGATGTGTGTCTGCAGCAATTCCTCTGGCCTTGTTAAGTAGTTATAGAAATTTTGATCAGAATCTGAAGGGATTTATATTTTTCCAATGTTTTACCAACAACTACAACTCACAGCTAGCAGTTCAGCAGCAAAGGATCTGCCTGCAGTGCAGAGCAAGCGAGTTCAATCCCTGGGTGGAGAAGATCCCCTGGAGAAGGGAATGGCAACCCACTCCAGTACTCTTGCCTGGAGAATCCCATGGACAGAGGAGCCTGGTGGGCTACAGACCATGGGGTCTCAGCATCAGACAGGACTTGACAACTAAACAAGAACAGTTATTCACAGCTGGTGGTTTCAGGGACTCTAATAGTCCTCAAATCTGACATTCATCAAGTGCCCTCAGGTCTGATGTGTGCTGAGTCTGAACAACTCTGCCACATCAGCCAGACTTGGTCCCTCCACCCCAGCCTGAACACACGCAGGCCTGTCCACTGTCAGCTCCACCCTCCTTGTTCTTCCTGAGCACCCTGGGACAGTCCCAAGCTTGCCACTTCCTTATGCATGAAATCAGAAAAGCAGTTCAACATCTGTATACATCACCAAGAAATATTTTTATTCCAAAAGGATTGTGCTGAACACATGTGGCAAGTTCTGAGCTGAGTCCTAGGGATCTAGAAACGCACGAGGAACAGTGTCCTGCCCTCCAGAGCATGAGGAGCAGATAAAAAGTCAATGAAGAGGGTGTAACCCAAAACTGGGATGGGAAGAGTCCATATGGGGAGAAGCTGGTCCTGAGCACACATGATGGATGAAACAGTCCGGCTCTAGTGCTAGGCACCGAGAAGCTGGGGAGCAGTGTTTCCTGTGGGGACTAGCTGAAGAAGTGGGGGAGGAGGCCACAGCGTCAGCAGGATGAGAGTCTGCTCCGGGGGCCTGGGGTGGGGTCCCATGTGCAGTCACCTTCCATTTCCTGTTGAGGACAGGTGGGAAGTGCAAACGGAGAAGAACCTGATGCCCTGCATCCTTCACTCCTTTCGGGATGAGCAACAGACTCGGTGTGAGGGCGGTCCCAGCCCTGGGGTTCCTGACCCTCGGGGTAGTAGCACAGAAGAAGCCAGCATCTCCTCATCACCTGAGTCACTGAGATAGGCACCCGAGAAGCGCCAGGTGGGGTCCTCCTCCTTGAGTCTCTTGGCTCCTTGCATGACTTGAGGTCCAATCTTCTTTGTGATCAAAATTAAATATATAACAAAGCAAAGAGGGTACAAGAGGCAGAAATGGACACGTTGTACATAATGTGTACAGACATGTACAAAATGCACACAAAGCGTCCATCTGTTGGAGAGGGAAGACAAAGAGGAAGTGAGCACCAGAGCAGCGCTTCCTAAACTCTCTCACTTCTGGCCCAGGCGGAGAGGATTTTACGGGGAGCACTTGAGGGTAGCAGAGTGTTTGGCCAAGGCCCCTTCTCCTGTCTTGGGGACAACGTGCGTCATCTTCTTCACACACTTGTCAACCCACACTGTTGGGAAGCTCAGAGAGATCTCAGTGACCTCCATGGAAAAAGACAAGGTGATACGAGGTGTTCAGAGGCAGAGAGAGACACAGAAGCTGGGGAGACTGCCTAGGACTAGGGGTCGGGGACTGGCGAGTGGAACCAGGGGCTGGAGAGAGGGAGAAGGCTCAGTGTGCAGAGCCGACCATTCCTTGTGGTGTCTCCTCTGTCCTGCAGCTCCTGGGAGGAGCAGACCTGTCATCTCAGGGAAGGAGCTGCTGAGGATGCAGGTGTGCAGCCCTGAGGGGTGGGCAGGGAGAGGGGAGGGGCGCACAGGGCAGGAGAGATTTCCTGAAGAGCAATGTCCTGGTCACCCCTGCCAGCCCGGGTAGCAGCCACTCCAGGGCCAACCTTGCAGGCCTCCAGCTGCAGGAACACGGCCCGGCTTCTGGAAACTCTGGCTGGGAGGGCCGATGGAGCAGAAAACAGGGCCGGCAGGACAGGCTGTCTCTCCCAGTTAGGAGCCCACTGGGAGCCAGAGCCCCCCAGCCCTGCCTGTGGCCCCCGGGACTCCTACCGCTAGGGAAGGGTCTTCACCCTGGGGGGCCGCACCCCGGCCCGCAACCCTCCTAGCCCACCTAGGAGCTCTTCAGCAGGTGCGTTCAGATCAGGTCCAGCCCTTCCAGCGCAGGTGAACTAGGCAGGGTCTTTGGCCCCAACACCCCTGCAGCTTGACCCCGCCTCTGGTCTGAGGGAGCCCTGACAGCGCACAGCAGATCACAAAGGAGTGCTGGCGGCTTGAAATGTTTCTTTTCCACAAGGTAATGGTCACTTAATATGAGTCAGTCCTTCACCCAGAGAAGGCATGTTTAATGGTGGGACATCAGACCTTTGAGACAGACAGTTTCTGGAAGGAGGCAGGAGTCTCTTGACAAAAGCAGGGGCTCTCCCAGGCCCCTGAAATCCCAGCCTAAGCAGCCCCTCCTGCCCTTCCTTCCCTGATGCCCTGGCTGCCAGAAGAAGCCCCAAAGCCAGGAAGGAGCTTAGTGATTCTGAGCAGGGATGGAGCAGCCGTCTCTGAGCAAGAGGTCTGCCCAGGCTGTTCAGAAGCACTTGGTCCTGGAGAGTTCCACACCCAACCACATGGAGAAGTGGTCGCTCTTTAGGCCAACTGACAGCCCTGCTGGGCTGCCCTGGAATCCCCAACGGAAGCAACTGTCTCTGGATGGGAGGTTGGGGGGTGGGGGTGGGGCAGGGAAGCTTTGAAGTCTGGTTCCTCCCACTGCCCCACATTCACTGTCCTGCTCTCCAGCAGGAAGATCACAGCTCTGAGACCTGAAGGGAGGAACCGCACGGCTCCCACCTGTCCTGGTGGAAACAGGGCTCAGAGATGCAACTGGATAGCTTAGAGGCCTGCCCAAACATGCCACTTCGACTAATGCATCCCCAGATATAAATTGTGTAGATGCACAAATACATACAATAATATGGAGAGAATATATAGGGTGGCCACCATCTATCAGAAGCAGGATTGCTAGCAAGGTGGGGGGCACCTGGCCTGGGGGGCACCCGCAGCTTCTGAGCCCCTGCCTCGGGCAGAGAGGAGCCCAGAGGGTGGAGGCTGTGTCTGCCAGGTGTGGGCTTCTCCCCTCCCTGAGCCCCCACTCTTGAGAAAACAGAGTGGAAAGGGCAAGGGAGAAAAAGAAGGGAAGGGTGCAGGGCCCAGGATAGGGGTAGGACGGAGAAGTTTACAGAGATAAAGTAGACTAGAGAGAACCTCTGGCAAGGTGAGGCCCTAAAGCTGAAGGGGAGGGACGTGATGGGACACAGAGCAGAGGGATTGGAGGGGTGGCTAGACGGAGGGGCCGCAGGGTGGAGACGCGGGGTCAGTGCGGCCAGCGGGGCCAGGCGGGCAACAGCACTGCTGAAGTTGTGTTGCTGAAGCACTGACTTGACTAACCAGGGCTGGAGGGCTGGCCCCAGGGCCTGTGAGAGGGCTTCTCGTTGCAGGCCACCCCCGAGGGGAGGGAGGGGGGACAGAGGCAGAGGGTAAAAGCTAAGAGAACAGACAGAGCAAGACACGCTAAAGTGCTATTCTCTTTCTTTTTCCATGATCCCCAACCCACCAAGAGCCTACAAACCGAGGAAGGGGAAAGGACCAGGTAAAGTAGAGTGGAAGGATGGGAAATGAGCACCCTTGCCAGAAAGAACGTACAGCTCGTCAGTGTCAGTCCAGTGACTGGGAAACAGCTCCATAATGGTGGAGGGTTAAGGATCCAGTATAAAGCTCTGGGGGGAGTGGTGTGGTCAGGCTTGAGAGCCTTTCTGAGCCCCTCAGAATGCCAGCCTAGGTCACCCCTGCAGGGGAACCCCAGGGGAAGTCAGGTCTCAGAGAGATCCAGTAATGGCTCCAGGCTCAGCGGGAGGTTGGGCTGCCTCTTCTGAGGAGGGTACCTGAAGACTGTAGGTCAGACAAGGCCAGGAACTGGCAGAGAGGGGTGCTGGGGCTGTGTTCCCCACAAGACAGCCCTGCCAGCCTGCTCAGGAAACCCGGGCAGGAGCAATTGCCACTGTCCCTTCCCAACCCCCAGCAATGGGGGTCTCCTCCTGAGGCCCTCCAGTGGTCTTCCTGCCCACCTGACCCTGCAGCCCCAAGGTGGAGATGAAGACAGGGCATGAACAGTGAAGGAACCATGTGCCCTGACGGGGAGGGATAGGGTCTCAAGGATGGTGTTAAATGACATTCAGCGACCTTCAGCCAAGTGGAGAACAGCTGGATTTGGGTTTTTCTTCAGGCAGGGGCATGGGGATGCCTAACTCTGGTGTTACGGTTGGAACATGCTCACAGATAGGGACCCAGCAGACCTGGGACCTAGGATTTTGTGGAAAGATTCCTTCAGAAGACTGTCCCAGCAAACTCAACTTCCCAACGCCAGGCTCTGGGCAAAGGGGGAGTTCTGGCCTCACGTCCCTTTTGACTTTGAAGGTCCTAATGATCATCTGATATCTGTTCAAGAACGCACCCACCCACCCATAAGCCCTGTATCAAATGTTTTTGGACCTTTGCTGGGCAGTGGTGATACAAAGATGAATGAGGCAAAGTTCCTATGTTCCAGTACCTTTCCTCCGTAGTGAGAAAAGGCAGATTGACATGCTGAAAATGGAGTCAACTAGAATGGCAGGCTGACGTTGATAACTCAGACATAACTGATCCCTAGTTCTACCCCACCCCCAGTCCCACCCCCAAGTTGATACATCTACTCAGAGAAAACTAACACTCAAAAAATACTCTCCTGTACTCTATGTGTCTTTGCCAACAATTCCCACAGGTGGGCACAACAGGGTCAGCTAACTGAGAGTCTTGGCTGGTGCATAGCTTCATTCAAAGAGGATAGTGGTGGTTTTCTATCCAGCTAGTCCTTCGGTCCTGAGTTTCTTTCCTTCTCCTCTTCAAACTTGTTAGTTCATCTGGCCTCACTTGGCGATTAGTAGCCAAGGAGACGAATCACCCTATAAGAAGGGAAGTTAGCTCACGTATCTGTGAATCCCACAAAATCTTGCTGACCCCATTCCAGAAGAACCTGGAAAAGTTCCCTGAGTCATGCTCCTCTGGAAGCTCCTCATTCCTCGTTTTCTGTCTTTTTGAACCACGAATTTCAGAACAATTTGATGATTCTCCTGGAGAGCTGGCCACCTGGGGCGGAGTGTGTCCGGCCGCTTCCCCTCGTGGCCCCAGACCCTCCTCCATCTATGAGGAGGGGTTCTCTGGCCCTTGGTGGGGAGGGGAAACTTGTTGGCACCTCTAAGACCCTGACACATTCTCCTCTGACCTTATCTCCCACCACCACTCTTGTTTTTCCTCTCTGTGTTGCTTCCTCTCCTTCTCTGTTCCACCAAAGGCCAGATGCCCTGGGCCTAAGGAGTCCTGGGCCCTGCTGCTGCTCTTAGAAGCCAGACCCACAGCCCTGCCCGCCCCTCAGGCTTCTGGACGCCTTGGTTAAGCTCACCTCCAGCTTGAACTTGTATGGTGGCACCTAGATTTATAAGGTCCTGCCGGGATTGCTGGCCCAAGCCATTTGGGACACAGTCCTCCTCCTTCCCCTTCCCCCTTCCTCTCTCCTGACTGGCTCGCCATCCTCAAGAGGCCGAGAAAGTAGATTTACTTCCCTTCTGCCCTGTCCCACCAACTCTTCTCTCAGGATGCTTGCATGAATAGTGATGCAACACTCTTTCTCAGAAGCAAAAGGATGACGGTGCTTGGATGGATTTATTCCCCTGAGAAAGTTTTATCTTAATGCCAAAGGACCCAGGAATATAGGGTCAGGGGCTAGACACCTTATATTATAAGTGACTTATGTGAAAAGTCTTAACCCTGGAACTTTCTCACTTGACTCCCTCCTGATATCCAGATAGGCTTAAGAATCAAAAACTAATAAAGCCTTTGAAGTTGGTCCCAGGTATAGTTCTCCTACGGGGAAGAAGCAGATCATTTAGGAAATGCCCAAATCACAATTTAATTAAATAAACCCAGGGATCAGGACTGAGGTCTTGGACTAGGACTGCTCTTCAGTTTTCACAGGTTCTCCCTTAACCAACGGCCTCTGAATTCAGCTAATCTCAAGAGGCGTGTTTCCCCTAGGATATCCTACAGACTGCTATCAATACATTTGCTGAAATTTAGAAAAGGACCTGAGTCCTTGCCTTACAAGAACATCTTGCCTTCAGTCAACTCACAGTCTGAGAAGGGAAGATAGGCAAGTATATAATCACATGACCCTGCGGTTATAGGGTGAATGTAGGTCCCTGATGCCCCAACACTCAGAGAACCCCGGCTTCACTGAAGCAGTCATAATAAAAAATTGCAGGGCCTGGGAACTCCGATGGCAGCTTTTGGAGTCATTGGTCTGTCTTCAGACCAGACTGGGAACAGTGAGTCAGGAAAGTGTGGAGGGGGGCAGGGAAGGCTTTCCTGGGCCCAGGTTTAAGGGGTTGGCATACACAGTTGGATCAGGAGCACTTTACTCTTTCCTGCTGAAGAACCAGAGAGTTGAGAGGGATGGGGAAGGAACTCAGCCCTAATGAACTGTCCCTTTCCAGGCTGTGGAGACTGGGAGCATCTAATAAAGTGGTGGCAGTTTAGTTGCCAAGTCATGTCTGATTCTTGCAACCCCATAGACTGTAGCCCATCAGGCTCTGTCCATGGGATTCTCCAGGCAAGAATACTGGAGTGGGTTGCCATTTCCTTCTCCAGGTCATCTTCGGGACCCAGGAATTGAACTCGGGTCTCCTGCATTACAGACAGATTCTTTACCAACTGAGCTACAAGGGAAGCACATATAATAAGGAGGGAAAGGGGAAATGAGGGCCATCTGGCAAGTGAATCTTGATACAAGAAAAGAACCAGGAGCAGAAAGAAGGTGGCTATGTCCTTCTTTCTTCTTGGAACATCCAGATCTCTTTCTTTCCTCGTGGTCCCTATTTTGTCAACCTAGAGACAATTTTTTCTTAGTTGTTGTTGTTTTTTTTTTTTTAAGAGGACTAACACAGACACAGGATATACAGTATTCTGAAACAAGAGGAAGTAGGCAAAGAAATAGAGAAGAGCAGCAGAAAGAGTGGGGAGATGGATCCTGAGAGACAAGAAGCAGTGCAGAGGCATGGAGAGGGAGCAGATGTTGGCGTAGTCACGGGGTGGGGGCAGGAGCGGGGGAGAGGCGGGGAGAGGACACAGACCAGGGAAGGCAGAACCAGGTACTGTGGGCATGGATGCGGAGGGAGCCAAGTTTTCTCTCTTAACAAATGCATGTTGCAATCGTGCTTTGGAAAGAGAAGTTTTCTGGAAATGCAGCGATGGCTAGGCATTTAGGAACCAAGTGCTGTCTGACTTGTCTGTTCCTCCTCCTGATTGTCAGTTTAAGTTTCTGGGGAAGAGGGAGTCCACAAAGCAAGAGCATCACAAGTCTGCTCAGGACGTGAAGACTAGAAAGGAGGTGTTTCACAAAAAGGAGGGGCCAGGGCTGCTACTGTCTGACCCTAGGCTGCCCACACTGCAGGGTGTGTGTTTAGGTTGGAGGGGAGGGTATGGGGAGTGGTATGGGGCAAGTTATGGTTGGGGGAAGGATTAATGGGGTGGAAGGGCTATGGTTGGGGGAAGGATTACTGGGGTACTTCAAGCGCTTGTGAATCCAGGTGTCAGGCCTCTGGGCTGTTCCCTTGAGGTGATGTGGTTCTCAGCCAGGCCGGAGCCCGGATTAGGTAGTGAAGAGAAAAAAAATTGACCACGACCCACAGATTCTCCCTTCAAAATAGGCATTCCCAAAACAAATGGACTTGGACTGGGGTCCCACACATGGACTTGGACTGGGGCCCCACCACCCCTGGGGGAGAGCCATAGTATTTAGCTCCAGTTTTGATTTCCCTTTACTCCTGGAAGGGACATATATCCTACCAGGAAGTGTGGTACGCTGTCTGCCCCAGGGTGGGACAAAGAATGGCTTTCCAACCATAGTTGGGGCATAAGCCTATTCCCATATCCTAGGGAATTATCAAATGACCTATTGGTATGACACCTTAAGAAAGACAAGGCAAAGTTGAGTCTACTTTTCTGAAGAAAGTAGCTTTCTTCCAGTCCCCTTCACCAGCCACCCTCCTTTTACCCCACCCTTCTCTTTGCTCAGGATTGCTTCCCCTAACCCCCATCCTGGATTTCAACCATCCAGACTTCATTCCCGCCTGTCTCCTTTGGATTGGTTCTTCCAGCAGGACTTCATTCCCACTGAGCCCCAGGACACCAACCTGCTGCCCTGGGTGCCTGGGAATCCTGCATCTTTGATGTGGCCTGGTGTTGCAAATAAGAGAGGACGCCTATTTTGAAGGGAGCATTTGTGGACTCTGTTCTTTCCCACAAGTGTTTATTTAAATCTGTACGTTTTAACACATACATTTGTTATTAAATTTAGCAAAGGATTATAGGGGTTTGTTTTGATCTGTAGTTTTGGCTACACCTGCTTGAGAAGACATTACCTTCTGGGAACTCCTGCCACCCCTGAGTCATTCTGACTGACTCAAGTTGTCTGGAATCTATTAGAATTCCTCATTTGCAGGTGCTTGGACACACAGAAGCTAATACCTATCCAGTCCTTTCTAGAATTCATGGATTCATATTCCCCGCCTTCTTTTCCTGGCTTCTTTACCATTTCTTGCCTCCCAAGCTGCTGTATATGTTCTAATTTCTTGTATAACATAAAACCTTGGGAATTGAACATTAATTCCATTCAAAACACACCCATGGAAATACAAATATTCAGATACTCAAATAAGTCTTGGGATACAACAATGAATGAGAAACAGTGACTTTTCCTCTAAAAGCACTTAATCTTATCCACTAACCTTCAGTATTTTCCATGACATTAAAGGTGAGATTGAGTTTAAAATATAGGGAGTCAGTCTCTTTAACAGGAAATAGAAGAAATCCTTGAAAACACTAGGTCATGAAAGGCTGGGGTTGGTTTTAAGGAACCACTAAGAAGAAGCCTGCTGACAAAACAGATGCTCCCTCAGAGTTATAGGAAGCACAGAAGTCTCAAAGGGTTCAGTGTTTCTAAATGTGGGATCCATAGTTGGAGAGGTAAGCTGTCTTATCAGAGTTTCTAGCTGGAAGGCAGAAAGCTAGGTGGGAGGAAGGTCAGAAGATGTGGTTTCATGAAAGTGAAAGCAGAAGTGTTAGTTGCTCAGTCCTGTCCGACTCTCTGCGACCCCAGGGACTGTAGGACCCCAGGTGCCTCTGTTCATGGAATTCTCCAGGCAAGAATACTGGAGTGGGTTGCCATACCCTCCTGCAGGGGATCTTCCTGATCCAGATACTGAACCTGGGTCTCCCACACTGGAGACAGATTCTTTACCGTATAACCCACCAGGGAAGCTCTGATTTCATGGTAGTTTCATGAAAGTGTCAGTTAAATAGTGACTATTGTAAAAGAGAAGTGTAATCAAGGATGCAAAGCCAGGAGAGACCAGAGGGATGGAATACCACCATAGGCAAAAAAAAAAAAAAAAAAAATCATTCCCCCTTGCCCCAATCCCTAAACGGGTTTGCTGGAGCACACACTGAGAAGACTATCCATGTGGTATCCAATTCCACCCCTGCTTTCTGACTCCACCTCAGTTTTCCTGTGTCTTTCCTTTCCAGGAAAGAAAAGGTACAAATGTCCTCACTAGAAGGGGGAAATCTGATAGCATAGAGAGGTAGCTATACAGATAGAGATGTAGAAGACAACAAGATGCTGAGATCATGTAACTAAAAGTTATGACAAAAGAAAAACAAAATTACAGGAAGCACTCCCTGGGAGAAGGACATTAAGATTAAAAAAAGATAAGAGAATATCAGCAGAATGCAAAGAGATTTCTTCTCTATCAGAGACCTGACAAGGTTCAGAGAGGGCAAAAGAGCAGAAGTGGAATTACAGTGTCCTATTCCACCGAGGCTATTACTCCTGGCACCCCAAACTCCTTCCCACACATGAAGGAGCAAAGGAAAACCCTGAGACGGAGCAGGAAGGAGTGAAAAGAAAGGGCAGATGTGGGAAGCTTTTGCAGAAACGGGGGAGGAGGAAATGCTTCTGGTCCTGGTGTGGGTCACATCATGCCTGAAAGGCTGGGTATGTACCCCACCACCATCACATGCTCCCACTCCCAAGGAAGCCTCTGCAGGGTACACGTGGAAACAAAGGAAACATAAGTACTTGGTTGAATGAGGGTCAGACAGCTTGGGAGAACTAAAAATTACCCAATGCATTTATTTCTCCTACTTCCGAAATCCAGTGTTAAACTCAGTGCTGACACTTCCCAAAACACATCTAGACCTGTCACTGCCTCTTTTCCCTAAATGAAGGCAAGAGGAGGCTTCCAGTAGATGCCCGTGACGTGGTCGTTGGTGCTCAAGGGAACTGATCCTTGTCTGGTGCAGCAGAGATGAATGTGCCATCGTTTGCAAGCTTTTGGCCTCATATGAAGTCCTGATCCCGTGTTCTGGTTGGTACTGGGAGCCAGACCTCCGGGCTCATTTCATCTGATAAATAAGCCTCTGATGCAGTAGTAGGGAGAGGAGACAGTTGAAAGATGACCTTGAGTTTTGAGCCAAGTCTTTAAAACAAAAGCACTGACATATGGGGGACCATTTCTTCTCTACTTTTTAGTCTTGATACAATGACTATATAAGAAGATTGCTCAAGGTAGAAGATAGCTGTATTTGTTTTGCCATCAGTCGTAGGAGGGCCTAGAGAATATTCTTCCCATTTCAATAAACATCTATCCAGTACTTAGTAAATCACACTAGGATGTCTGCTGCTTCAGAAATTTTACCAAAATATTTTTTGGGGCTAAGCTCAATTCCAGAGACCTTCAACTGTAGTCTGACCCAGATTTCCTTGTGGCAAGCTATGGATGGGGGAAGATGGTGGCACACAAAAAAACGTGCATTGCTCAAAAAATGGTCCCATAGCAATTTAGGTCAATAATAAGTGCCAATCCTAAACTATGGGACCAGATTTTCCATCTGGGCTAGCTGGGATCTGGGGTTGGTCCTGATTTATTTATTTCAGGAGAAAATCACCTTTGTGGGGCTCCTTACAGTGCAGATGTAGGGTGGCTGAGAAGCCACAGCAGTCTCAGGACTGTTCAAAGAACTGGCTCCAGCTATAGAGTTTATGCCTTAAAACAGCCTAGTCTTCATCCACTTTTCCCCTCCTTTCCTTTTAGATTCTCTCATCTTGCCTTCATTATTTAAGTTGGCCTTCCCCTCTGAATTAGTAGATACACAAAAATATTTTAGAATAAATCAACATAAATTTATCACTCTAGTTAACAAGCACTTATTGAGCTTTATTTAATGCCAAGCTTCTGGTGGTGTTGGGGATTCGAAGTCAAAGTGTGGTTTCCCCCTGAGTAAGACACTATTGAGAAGGGAAGGATTAACTTCAGAAAGGGAGGCTGGGTCTGGTGTTCTTTGAGGAGTTATTCCTCTGGGAATTTACAAACAACACTGGGGATCAAGAAAAAGTGTGTGATTTCTTGCTGGTTCCAGTTGGAGAATAAAGAGCCAGATGGTGAAGATGATGAATGAGGCGCTTGATCCGTTCAGATAGCATTTTTCTCATGGTGCTGCTGCTGCTGCTAAGTCGCTTCAGTCGTGTCCAACTCTGTGCGACCCCATAGATGGCAGCCCAACAGGCTCCCCCATCCCTGGGATTCTCCAGGCAAGAACACTGGAGTGGGTTGCCATTTCCTTCTCCAATGAATGAAAGTGAAAAGTGAAAGTGAAGTTGCTCAGTTGTGTCCGATTCCTAGCGATCCCATGGACTGCAGCCTACCAGGCTCCTCCATCCTTGGGATTTTCCAGGCAAGAGTACTGGAGTGGGGTGCCATTGCCTTCTCCATTCTTCTCATAGACAATATCAATAATTGCAGAGGTGGACAGGGGCTGGGACACCTAAGAAAGAGTATGAAATGGGCTACCCAGATAGTTTTCCAGGGAAGGATAAGTCTGACTGAATCATTTGTCTCTTGGTTGGTGAAGTGGTGCCCCATCTCTTTCCTTCCATACCCTTATTGTCCCTGTAGCAAATTCAAGCTTCAGCCATCCCTCCTTGTCTTAAAAAAACAAAATACACTAGATGAGCAGGATAAGAGACAAACACTCAGATCCTGACTCTGGAAAACTGGAAAGAAAGAAGTGAAGAGACAACTAAAAAAAAAAAAAAAAAAAAATGCTTAGAGAGAGAGAAATATTATAGAGCTATAATGACAAAAAAAAAAAAAAAGGTTGGAAGAAGAAATCTAAAGATGGAACAGGAAAAAAAGCAATGGAGGGAAATGTGATCAGATAGGAATGCACAATAAGGGAGAATTTGGGGCAGCTGGAGGAAGGACAGAGAGCAGAGGCAGTGGGCGCCATCAACCGCCCCCAGGCATTCTTCTCCTCTGCTGCTTGGTGGCCAGGGATGCTTGAATTCATGATTCCTGAAAAGGCAAACGTTTTCTCAGCTGCAAAAGAGACGGAAATAGAGACCATATAGGCAGCAGCTAAGAAAGCTGTGTCAAGAACATGGAAGAATTTGAGGGTCCCAAGAATGCCCATCCCTGCCTAACTGACCCAACCTATTCCCACACTGGGAATAAAGAGAGTAAAGTAATAAAGAAATACAAGTGGAGGACTTGGGCGGTGGGTATGCTGCTTGGCACCCTCCACCTATCTTCCTTGTCCTCGTCTAATTTTGTTGAAATAACACTGCCCCTTACTTGAGGTTAGCCTTTGAGGGAGCTGACAACCCCAAATCACCCACCTTTTCCTCTTAAGAGTGATTTCTGTGCAGGGCTGAGGTAGAGATGAGAAGTTATTGAGGATGTTGCCTGTGAAACAAATTTAAGGACCCTTCCTTTTACTAAGATTAAAACCCAAACTCTTTTTGTAAATATCAATAGGATGATAAAAGGATATTAAAATATCCTTGTTTTCATTGAGGTCTAAAAGGCCAAGAGAAAAAATAGGTGGAAAATTTCTGCTACATGGTTAAAGGAGCTAAGACTCAACGACGAAGCAGTGCCAAACCAATCCCAAACCTATCATAAATCCACAAGAAGGGTATAAAAATGTTTGAGCATTGGAAAAGAAAAGAGAGTTCTTCAGAGAAAGTTCTTGGAGTGACATTTTCCTTGTCTGCACTGTGGAGCAAGAAGAGTGTTCCTTCCTCATTGCCACAAGCTGAAGGGACCAACCAGACGGGGCCCTTGACCTTCTGGGATTTTGTGAAGCCAGCCCGCTGCACTGGCACTCACCGCCAGGTGAAAACTCTAAGGGAAGGAGCGGAGATAGCAGTGTGGGGACTCAGCTTCAGTGGGAAGAGGCTACACTGCCCCAGAGCGCGGAGAGCCAGGATGGTCCACTGTTTCATGCTGACCACACTTGCCACTCGAGAAGAAATGCTGGCCAGAAGCCTATAAAAATTATGTCCAGGAGCGACATGGTTGCGGGGGGAGGAGGAGTGCCTGACTGAAAAGGAAGAGGTAATCGCGGACCTGAGGGCGCGCTTTGCCCCTGGCTGGGAAGCGCTGTTAGGTGTGCTCAATGGAGAAATCCAAGGGACACACAGTAGCACCGTACAGAAGAGTCAGCCCGGAGCTCGCACCAAGCCCAGAGTGCGCCGTCACCTGACCCCATGCAAACCAGCCCACCCGGCCATTCCTGAAGGCTGCGGTGGAAACGGAGGCTGCGGGTGTGGGCAGAGCAGAGCAGAAAAAGCTCGAGATGGATTAGTGAGAAGCTCATCGCGAGCAAGACGGAGAGTGGGCAACAGCTCTAAGTGAAGTTTGCTCTTTTGACTATTACACAGGACTGCGTCCTCTAGTTACTCAAAAGGTTCTGTCTTATGGCTAAAATTGCCGGGAGGGCTGGTTTACCTGAGAGTTCCTTGAAGAAATGTGGGATCAGTTGGAATTTTCTCGCTGAACTAGGAGGGTCAGAAATGACTTCACAAAATTTTCAGTCAGCAGTACCCCTTGAGTTGTGGGGTATTTGGCTCTTGTAAATGGTTAAAGGAACTTTCCTCACTCCTTCCTTTGGCCTCACAGGCTTCCTCCAGCCCCAAAGGACCTGTTCCAGGCAGAGAGAAGCACCCTGAGTATTATAAAAGACTGCTTCTTTCTCTAGCTTCTTGATCGTGCCACAGATTTTTGACACTGGAGGAAAACATGTCCTCCCGCCATTTTGCTCACTCCCTGATCCTGTGGCAGGGACCTGAGATTTGGCTTCTTTCTAGAAGTCTCTGGAATTTCTCC
The DNA here is from genome assembly GCA_006410635.1 of Cephalophus harveyi. Lineage (NCBI taxonomy): Eukaryota > Metazoa > Chordata > Mammalia > Artiodactyla > Bovidae > Cephalophus > Cephalophus harveyi. Next base: position 320,659 of record SJYT01068431.1, on the reverse strand, counting down.
CAGGTGCTGAGGCGGGGTGGATCACAAAGATTCTACTGGCACCCTCTGCTTGTCTCTGGCTCATAAGTCAGGGTCATCATTGCCTCTCTGTCTCCTAAAGTATTGTAGATTCCTTGAGGGCAGGGATTCTATCTTATTTACTTGTTAGAGAATGTCTGGGCACATTGTCGATGCTCACCTAATGTTTATTAAGTCAATGCATGAACAGGAAAGGTTGCTGTTGAATTATGACACCGGGATTCTTGGCCCCCAGAGGAGAAGAATTCAATCCGGAGCCAGAGACGAGGCTTGATCGCTCAGAGCTTTTGTGTAACAATGTTTTATTAAAGTATAAAGGAGATAGAGAAAGCTTCTCACATAGGCATCAGAAGGGGGAAGAAAGAGTACCCCCCTGCTAGTCTTTACCTGGATGTTATATAGCCACCAGCAGTCTGTTAATGAAAGAAAGGAATGTCTCAAAACTTAGAATGGCACCAGGCCCCTCACCCATAAGATGTATTTTGGGATAATCTTGGTTCCAAATGGTTTATCTTAGGCCATAAAAGGATTAACTTGAATCTTGAAGAGGGGCAGAGCACCATACAAATAGTGTCATTTACATAGATGAGAGGAACAATATCAGAGTATAACATACTGGTTTATCAAGTAGGTTCTGAGGGGTAAATGCATAGTATATTAGCATAGCTTAAGATAAACATTTCCATAAGAAAAAGGCATTGGTTAACTTCAGGTGAAACCAGGTGTCATGGCAACACAGAATTTTAAGAGAAACCTCCTTTTAAATGTGTATAGAGAAGGAAAAAAATATCACTAGTTTGTTTCCTCCTGCCGATTAAGAGAGATAAAATGTCTGACACTTGCAGGCTATTTCCTCCATTTGGAGATCCCTGGCCTTCCTGCCTGTTACCCTCTCAAACACACTTTAGCAGGACTAAAGGACAGAGAAAGAGGAAAAGAAACTGAGTGGGCCACATTTCCTTCTGAACAAAGCATCTTTCAAAACTAAGATCTCACTGTGTTTTTGGCTGCTGTAATTTGTCCAGAATTACATGCACATCATCCTGGAAGGGAACGGCCCTGTGGTCTCAGGCCCTGTCCATGCAGTCTTACTCCCCAGCCTTTGTTGGCTTTCAATGAGCCGACCCTCCCCAGGACGGGGACTGCCCCCGCCCCTCTTCATTGATCACTGTCCTGTAAGCTCCCAGGTATGGAGGGGGTGCTCTTCCTGCACCATGGATTTCCCACAGCCAGCACTCCTGAATGCCTTCCTCCCCACCAGGTTCCAAGGTGCTCCAGGCTTCACCCCTTGTTCACGCGTGACAAGGCTAGCTGTGTGATGAGCCCTCTACCTGGTTTCTCCACACAAACTCAGCACTCGTGGCAGCAGAAGACGGTGCCCCCGGCCCACCTCTTACCATGTGGCTATGGCTGGGCTCCACACAGGGCTACGTGGCAGAGAAGGCCAGGCCCTGTCTGTACATGGAGTTAAGAAGAGGGTCACAGGATGTGATCAGGATGTGGACTCACATGCTAAACTTAAAATACTAGATGAGGAAGTGCTGGGACTGTGCAAAGCCACCAGGAAAAATAATAATACAGTGGTCCCTCAGTATCTGTGGGGTTTTGAATCTAGGAATTTTTTGAATCCAGGGGTTTTGAACCTCTCCATGGATACCAAACTCCCAGGGTGTTCCAGGCCCCTGTATAAAATAGCATGAGCCCTCCATATCCACAGGTTCACATCTAACTGTACTCTGGAAGTACCTACTATGTACCATAAACTGTTGTCAGTGTATCCAAAAAAAAGAAGAGAAATACAAGCTCTGAAGCCTGACTAATGAGAAAGCTTAACTCTGTATCTTACTAGGTATAAACTGCTCTTTCGCCTGTTCTTGAATCTCTCTGGCCTTGTTCCTGTAACAGGAGGGAAAGAGGCAGGGCACAAGTTTTGAAAGAATGACACAGCCCAAGGACACAACATAAACCAATTAGAATCAAATAGATTCAACATGGCAGACAAGTCGACTTTGATTGGACCTTGATCCTCAGTCAACAAGCTAAATGACACACCCAGAGGTGCCATGATAGTTTCAGGGCACCATCAAAAGACCAAGGAGTGGGCTGTGGCCCAATCCTGGTAATCGCCACACATTCCCCAAAACACTTGCAATAATCTTCCCATCTTAGCATATGAAATTACCCTGCCAATAAAAACTAACCAGACCCACATTTCATGGCTGCACTCTCCCTCTGCAATGGCCCACAAACAAAAGGTTCCAGGTCAGAATATTTTATTGTTTAAAAAAAGTAATGAAAGGAAGTGGTCATGTCAAGTTACTTTGAATGTTTCTTATTACAGGATATTAAGGATGGGAAATTCCTTGGAGATCATCAGCTCTAATGCCTTTATTTTGTAAGGAAAATAATGCTAAGAGTAACTGACCTGAGAGAAACTGATTGTAAATATTAGTTCTGCCTTCTTCTTTGAGGCTATTTTGAAAAAAAAAAAAAAAAAGATGTTTTATCCCATGTCAATTACTCAGGACTTCAGGAAAAAAAAAAAAAGAATGATAAACTCATCTGTATCTTGGGGAAAAATGACCCTAATCAAAATAATGCAGGTGCTGACAGTAAGTCAAAGATGATTTTTAATGTTAAACAAATATTTACTGCATGTCCTCTGACAATGAGTTAACCAGCAAAGAACAGAAAAAAATACCAGCTTGGCTGGAGAAGGAAATGGCAACCTATGCCAATGTATTCTTTCCCGAGAAATCCCATGGACAGAGGAAACTGACAGACTACAGTCCATGGAATTGCAAAAGAGTCGTCCCCCACTCTATGTTCCACCACCTGAGGACACTCCTATCCCGGGGTCCTGTTCAGGGCAGACCTTAGTTTTGCAAAACCCAAGAGATAGTCCTCAAACACTAGCTTGTCGTCCAGCAAGATGTCAAAACCAAGGACCAAATAACATGTTTGGTCCTGGTCAAAAACAGGCACACATACAGCTCCACTCAGATACTGTGGGAAACGGGTTCGGTAGTTGTGATGAAGAACAGAATCCACCAAAATGGTTTTGGTGACCATGGCCTCAAAGTCTCCCCATAGCTCTCTACGATTTTAGCTGTGCTCTCCCAGCCAGGTGTTGAGTGTGGACAGCCTCCTGTGAGGTCCAGCATTCAGAGGAAGATGGGACGGGGACAGGCCACCAGCCAGGAGGCTCCCTAACACTGATCCTGACCCTAATTCCATGCCTAGGTTCCTAGTGTTTTCAGGGATTGTTGCCAGCTTGGAGCAGGGTTTCATCAGAGGGTAGGGTTGGGGGTGACCTAGGTCGTCAGCCCCAGGGCAGCAGTCTATACAACTGGAGCCAGCTCAGCCTCCCAAGGATGAGGTCATCTGTTTCATGGGCTACTGACTCTGTGGGGCTAAAGGACAGAAAGAGGAAAAGAAACTGAGCGGGCCATGCCTCTTATTTCCTGCAGCTTCGACCTGGATTAAGTCTGCATTCTGCTTTTGGATGCCGTAGCTGGTCAGAATCACGGGCACATCATCCTGGAAGGGACGGCCCTGTGGTCTCAGGCTGTCTGTGCAGCTCTTTTCGCCAGCCCTTCGCTGACTGTGGATGGCTTGCACCTCCCCAGGAGGGCTCATGCACTATCCCTCTTCACTGAGACCGTCCTGCAAGCTCCCGTGGAGGAAGCGGTGCTCTTCCGGCAGCCGTAGCTTTCCCACAGACGGCACCCCTGGATGCTCTCCACCCAGTCGGGCCCCGAGGTGCTCCTTTCTTCACCCCCTGTTCACGGGTGACAAGCTAGCGGTTTCTCCACACGAACTCAGCCCTTGTGGCAGCAGGGGTTGTTGCTGCTGGCACGGCTCTTCCCAAGGTGCTCAAGCTGGGCTCCACGTCAGGCTAGGTGACAGGCCAGGCCAGTCCCTCTACGCACATGAAGTTGCAAAGAGGGTCACAGGATGTGATCAGGACAGAGATATTCACGTTGAACTTGAAGTCGTAGATGAGGAAGGGCTGAGAGACTGTGCCAAACCACCAGGAAAAATAATAATACCTTCATCCCTCAGTGTCTGTAGGGTGATGAATCTAGTACTTTGGCCACCTCATGCGAAGAGTTGACTCATTGGAAAAGACTCTGATGCTGGGTGGGATTGGGGGCAGGAGGAGAAGGGGACGACCGAGGATGAGATGGCTGGATGGCATCACCGACTTGATGGACGTGAGTCTGAGTGAACTCTGGGAGATGGTGATGGACAGGGAGGCCTGGAGTGCGCAATTCATGGGCTGTCTCTTATACACATCTAGATGTGTATAAGAGACAGCTCCAGGAATGCTCTAGTCCCTCATCTAACATGGTGTCAGCCTTCCATATCCACGGGCTCCACCTCCCACTGTACTTTGGAAGTACCTAATATGTACCATAATCTGTGGTCAGCACTTCCTAAAGAATAAATCAGCCCAAGTTCTGAAGCCTGACTAATGAGAAAGCTTAATTCTATGTCTTACCTAGGTATACACTGCTATTTTCACTGTTCTTGAATCTCTCTGGCCTTACAGGAGGGTAAAGGGCAGTGGCACTACTTTTGAATGAATGACATAGCCCAGAGATACGACATCAACCGATTGTAATCTAATGGGTCCGGCATGGCAGACAAGCCGACTTTATTAGACCTTGATCCTCAATCAGCAAGTTAAATGGCTTACACAGAGGTGCCATGACAGCCGTAAAGCACTGTCAGAAGTTCGAGTGGGCCGTGGTCCAATTCCTGGAAATCTCCACCCCTTCCCCCAAATAGTTGGAATGACCGTCCCACCATTAACATGAAGTTACCCAGCCCATAAGAACTGACCAGGTCACATTTTGCAGCTGCACTCGGCGATGGCCCACACTCCGTGGATTGTGTTTGTCTCTGAATCAGAATTCTTCCACACTTTACCTATCATTTGTCTCTCACTGAAATCTTTCTGCAATGAGACATCAAAACCTGAGCATCGTTAGGTCCTGAAACCAGGTACCATGGGTTTTGGCAGGGTTCGAGTCCCAGCCTTGTGGGTTCAAATCCCAAATGGATTTTGGCTGAATTCAAGTCCCAGCACTTGGTTCAGTTCCCACTCTGAGGTAAACAGTTTCATTTCCTCATCTGTAAAATATATATCTGAATATTTTTTAAATCATTATAAAGGCAGGATGATACAGCCTTTGAAAAACACATATAACAATGGAATTGTTGTTCAGTCACCAAGTCACGTCCTACTCTATGAAATCCCGTGGACTGCAGCACCCCAGGCTTCCCTGTCCTTCGCCATCTCCTAGTTTTCCCAAGTTCATGTTCACTGAATCTGTGATGCCAACCAGCCATCGCATCCTCTGTCACTCTCGTCTCCTTCTGCTTTCATCTTTCCCAGAATCAGAATCTTTTCTACTGAATTGGTTGTTCGCTTTAGGTGGCGAAAATATTGGAGCTTGAGTCTCAGTTCTTCAAACTGTGTTCAAGGTTGTTTTCCTTTAATATTAACTGCTTTGATCTCACTGCTGTCCAAGGGACTCTCAAGACTCTTCTTCAGCACCGCACAATTTGAAAGCATTAATTGTTCGGCACTCAGCCTTCTTTATGGCCCAACTCTCACATCTGTATTTGTCTATTGTGAAGACAACAGTGTTGACTATAGGGATCTTTGCGGACAAAATGAAGTCTTTGTTTTTCAATACACTGTCTAGGGTTTTCATAGCTTTCCTTCTAAGAAGCAATCATCTTCTAATTTCATGGCTGCAGTCACCATGCACAGTGATTTAGAGCCCAGGAAGAGGAAATCTTTCACTGCTTCCACATTTTCCCCTTCTATTTGCCATAAAATGATAGGGTCAGATGCCATGATCTTAGTTTTTTGAATATTGAATTTAAGCTTTTTCACCCTCATCAAGAGGCTTTTTTAGTTCCTCTTCACTTTTTGTCACAAGAATGGTGGCAGCGGTGGTTTAGTTGCTAAGTCAGGGTCTGACTCTTGTGATCCCATGGACTGTAGCCTGCCAGACTCCTCTCTCCATGGGATTTTTTTTAGGCAAGAATACTGGAGTGGGTTGCCATTTCCTTCTCCATTAGTATGATGTCATTTGCATATTTGAGATTGTTGATATTTCTCCCAGCAATCTTGATTTCAACTTATAACTTATCCAGCCCAGTTTTTCACATAATGTGCTCTGCATATAAGTTAAGCAGGGTGACAATATATAGTCTTATTGTACTGCTTTCTCAATTTTGAAAGTCCGTTGTTCCACATGAAGTTCTGTTACTTCTTGACCGGCATTTAGGTTTCTCCGGAGACAAGTAAGGTTGTCTTTATTCCCATCTCTTTTAGAGTTTTCCACAGTTTGCTATGATTCACACAAAGGCTTTAGCAAAGTCAGCGAAGCAGAAGTAGCTGTTTTTTCTGGAATTCCTTTGCTTTCTCAGTGATCCAGATATTAATCAATTATCTTCTGCAGCTAAAGGGTTAACAAAACCCTTCCTCTTCCTCTGAGGGCATTTGTTATTGGATTCACCTTTTACCAATTTTACTGAGATATGGTAAAGGCAGAAAGTCAACTGTGTTTCGAGGCAACATTGCTGCTGGTTACAGTGATCCCACCCTGGGGAATCACAACCCTACCTAAGAGAAAGTATAAATGAGCTTTGTGTTCTGATTCTTAGAGCAGAACATGGTCCTTGAAGGGACCTTGCAAGCAAATCCAAAAATCAGTTTTAGAAGACACCGGTTTCTAGTTGGAACGTGGAACTTCTAAGCCAGGAAGTCTCCCTGGTTGTTTCCCGGGGTAAGTCTTCTTCCTTCACTTGAGAGCTGTCACTTGAGGGAGCTGTCACAAAAAGGAACCCTGGGACAGATGCACAGACTTCTGTGAGGACCATTCCTGATGCTGCTTTGAGGGTACTGCATGTTTTTTGCATCCTTCTGAGAGTCAGGTCCGGCCCATGGCAATCATGCAGGCCCATTCTCCTTGGACTTGGGACATCCCTGGTAAGGCTCTGCACCTTCCCACAGGCATGCTAAGAACCAACATGGAATAAGCCTTGGAATATGCCTAAGGGTTTGTGAAGCATTCCACTGATAAAGCGCTGGCATGCGTGAGTGCTGTCTAGTCTGCCAGTGCTTCCATTTGGTTGGCCTTGACATGATGGGGCCAGGTGCCACGGTCTTAATTTTTTGAATGTTGAGTTTTAAATCAGCTCTCTTACTCTCCTCTTTCACTCTCATCATTACTAAGGGAGAAAGAAGATGCCAAGTAAATTGGGAAATTGCATAACAGCAGTAGGAATATCTTAATAGAGTAAGAGAAGGTCCCCTGCTAGATGTAAGAAGGCCAACTATGACTTCAAAAAATTTGAGAATATAATTGCTTTATAATATGTTAGTTTCTGCTGTAAAGTGCAGTGAATTACCTGTATGCATACATATATCCCCTCGGTTTAAAGCTCCCTCCCATTCACCCTCATCACACCTGTTTAGGTCACCACAGAGCACTGAGTTGAACTCCCTGTTGTATACAGCAGGGCTCCACTAGCTGTCTTACATGTGGTGGTGTCTATATGCCAACTATAATCTCTCAATTTGTCCCACCCTCCTTTCCCTCCCTGCTCCCAACCCCATGTGCACACGTCTGTCCCTATGTTTGTATCTCTATTCTTGCCCTGGCAATAGGTTTATCTATACAATTTTTCTAGATTCCACATATATGCTTTCATACTCAACATTTGTTTTTCTCTTTCTGGCCTACCTCACTCTGTATAACAGACTCTAGATTCATCCACATTCTACAAATGACCCTATTTTATTCCTTTTAATGGCTGAATAATATTCCGCTATATATATATGTGTATGTGTGTGTGTGTGTATCACCATCTTTATGCATTCATCTGTCATTGGACATTTAGATTGTAAACTGATACAACCACTGTGGAGAACTGTATGGAGGTTCCTTAAAAAACTAAAAATAAAACTACCGTATGACTCAGCAAAGCCACTATTGGTAATACACCCTGAGAAAACCGTAATTCAAAAGAGCATATTGCACCCCAGTGTTCACTGCAGCATTATTTACAACAGCCAGGACATGGAAACATCCTAAATGTCCAAAGGTCAAATAGGACTTGAAGAAAATTGAGAACACTGGGACCATCTATCACAGGTATTGAGTTAGTCAATTATTTAGCTAATAAAAAAGTTATCAAGTGGAAGAATGATGTTATGAAGTTGCAGTGGAACCCATAATCTCAATCACAAGACTTTATATGGAAGCTGCTTAAAAAATTTTTTAACCACTAGATGCATCAGTACATTTTAGATGACCACCCATCCATATACATAGTTCCCAAACGTATAAGACAAATTGTAAATAACAAAAATTTTTGTGTATAACAAAAATTTCCCAAAAGAACTTTCTGCCCTACTAAATATAATGTAACTTATGTTCTACTGATATTTTGAATGCATCTTCTGACCCAGTCCATTGATTTTAGAGCCAGAGCCTTGAAATGTAATCTGAAAATCACTCAGTTCAGTTCAGTTCAGTCACTCATTCGTGTCTGACTCTTTGCAATGCCATGAACCACAGCACGTCAGGCCTCCCTGTCCATCACCAACTCCTGCAGTCCACCCAAACCCATGTCCATTGAGTCGGTGATGCCATCCAACCATCTCATCCTCTGTCATCTCCTTCTCCTGCCCTCAATCTTTGCCAGGATCAGGGTCTTTTCAAATGAGTCAGCTCTTCACATCAGGTGGCCAAAGTATTGGAGTTTCAGGTTCAACATCAATCTTTCCAATGAACACCCAGGACTGATCTCCTTTAGGATGGACTGGTTGGATCTCCTTGCAGTCCAAGGGATTCTCAAGAGTCTTCTCCAACACCACAGTTCAAAAGCAGCAATTCTTTGGCACTCAGCTTTCTTCACAGTCTAACTCTCACATCCATACATGACTATTGGAAAAACCATAGCCTTGACTAGACGGACCTTTGTTGGCAAAGTAATGTCTCTGCTTTTGAATATGCTATCTAGGTTGGTCATAACTTTCTGTCCAAAGAGTAAGTGTCTTTTAATTTCATGGCTGCAATCACCATCTGCAGTGACTTTGGAGCCCCAAAAAATAAAGTCTGACACTGTTTCCACTGTTTCCCCATCTATTTGCTGTGAAGTGATGAGACTGGATGCCATGATCTTAGTTTTCTGAATGTTGAGCTTTAAGCTAACTTTTTCACTCTCCTCTTTCACTTTCATCAAGAGCCTCTTTCGTTCTTCTTTACTTTCTGCCATAAGGGTGGTGTCATTTGCATATCTGAGGTTATTGGTATTTCTCCCGGCAATCTTAATTCCAGCTTGTGCTTCCTGCAGCCCAGCATTTCTCATGATGTACTCTGCATATAAGTTAAATAAGCAGGGTGACAATATACAGCCTTGACGTACTCCTTTTCCTATTTGGAACCAGTCTGTTGTTCCATGTCCAGTTCTCACTGTTGTTTCCTGAACTGCATACAGATTTCTCAAGAGGCAGGTCAGGTGATCTGGTATTCCCATCTCTTTCAGAATTTTCCACAGTTTGTGGTCCACACAGTCAAAGCCTTTGGCATAGTCAATAAAGTAGAAATAGATGTTTTCTTTGGAACTCTCTTGCTTTTTCCATGATCCAATGGATGTTGGCAATTTGATCTTTGGTTCCTCTGCCTTTTCTAAAACCAACTTGAACATCTGGAAGTTCACAGTTCACATATTGCTGAAGCCTGGCTTGGAGAATTTTGATCTATAATTGTCATCCCCCACACTAATACAGGTACTTATGATTCCCCGGTATATGGTTGACATAAATGTATGAGTCATGTAATGTCAGAAACGTCAGGAAGAGATTCTGACTCAATATTTCTGAGTGGAAAAAGAAAAAAAAGCCTGCATGAAACTGGAGATAAATAAGAAACACAGTTTTCTGCTTGATGACCTATCAAAAAATAGCAACCTTGTCAATCATTTTATATGATCTCAAACTGTTCAGGGTTGTTAGAATTTGCCCAAAGTGAGCCTTGTGGAGCCCTCTGTGGAGTCAGAAGTTGAGCCCCAGTACCCTGTTCTAATATTCCTTTCAGATAGAAGGGCAGTTCCTGAGAGTGTCGCACCCTGATGGCATTCTAGACCTGGGACCTGATACACTTTTTTCTCCAAAGCCTTGCATTCTTCCAGCAGCAAGAGAGAGAAGGGTGCATTCCGTAAAGTGGAGCCTGACTGTGTATTTTGTTCTTCACACTGAAATTCTAGAACATAAGACTTTCTTTCTTCTTCCACTTCTTTATTCAGAAAGGAGGAGTGACACTACCAGGGTTTTGGAAATCAGATCTAGATCAAATCCCTATTCTATCCTTTGATGCTTGAGGATGTTGACAATGTCTGTTGACCTTTGGCACTTCATTATACGTAATGTAGAGAGTCCATTCTGAAGGAGATCAGCCCTGGGATTTCTTTGGAGGGAATGATGCTAAAGCTGAAACTCCAGTACTTTGGCCACCTCATGCGAAGAGTTGACTCATTGGAAAAGACTCTGATGCTGGGTGGGATTGGGGGCAGGAGGAGAAGGGGACGACCGAGGATGAGATGGCTGGATGGCATCACCGACTTGATGGACGTGAGTCTGAGTGAACTCTGGGAGATGGTGATGGACAGGGAGGCCTGGAGTGCGCAATTCATGGGGTCGCAAAGAGTCGTACATGACTGAGCAACTGAACTGAACTGAATGTAGAGAGAGTGATATCTTTCTGGTTGAAATAATATGAATGCATCTGAAAATATTAGAAATGTTCAACTTAATTCCTACTCTTTCCCCTCTTTACTCTGTTGTAGCTGTTTTGAAGAAAAAAGGGTGAAATAGTGTAATTAGGTAGGTGTAGAGAGGAAAAATTAATGTAGATGTTTTATGCTTAAACTGTAGTACTCAATCTGGCAAAGATGCAAGCATCCATCATTATTATGGCAAATCTTACTCAAGAGACAGCTTCATGAAACTCATTGTTACTGATATTTTCAAGTTGTTCCATCTCAAAACTTTCTATAACCATAAAGACACTATTGATCACTCCTCTTGGAATGTTCAGGTGGGAAAAACGTGCTGTTGAGGGCGCAGCAATGGTAGTCCAAAGATTCTAAGAATGATCATGACCTAAGGACCTGGGGGCTGAGTCATACTATGGAATATGACTACATTTAGCATGGAACTAAATGAGTGCTAAATCGAAAGGTCAGATTGTGCCTTTGCTAATCAGAAACGCAGCACTGCCATTCCCATTTCCACGATTTGTGCATCAAGAGTCAGGTTTATGTATGTTGGTACCAACAAAGCGAAAACACAGCATTAACACCTAAATAGAAAATTCTAATAAAATCCACAAAGCACAAGGAACCCAATCATCTTTAAGAAAATAATAAGTGATTTAGTGGACACTTCTTGCTCCTCAAGTATAGGAATAAAAAATTTAAAAATGAAATTTCATCTCAAGAATTCTACAAAGGTTTAAATTTTATTTTTCAGGACTCTGAATCAATAAGATTATATTATATGTAGATAATAGATCTAAAATATATATAACTGTATAAATAAGCTTCCTTATTCAGGTAGAAGCTACAATCTTGTTACTTTAACATGTGTTCAGTTTTCTATTTTTCTAAAAAGTAAGGTTTTTTAAAGAAGGAATGATTAAGTTAGTAATTTTGAAGGTGTCTCCCACTTAAGAATCTCAGCCTGAATCAGTGGGTATTATTTCTCACCATAGTCCAAGAACTGTGCTGAGTTTCACTTGTCCAGAACTAGAAGTTAAGATTTTCATGTGCTGGACTTTTTTAGGATATAAATCTATAAGTTAAGGCTTCTGTGGTATCTCAGTGGTAAAGAATCCATCTGCCAATGCAACAGACATAAGAAGATCCCCTGGAGAAGGAAATGACAACTCAGTCCAATATTCTTGCCTGTGAAGTCCCATGGACAGAGGAGCTTGGCAGCCTACAGTCCATGGTTTGCAAAAAGAGACACAACCTAGAGAATAAAAACCACAACAAATCTGTAAATTAAGAAAGTCCAAGATACAAAAAAAGGTAAATCAATCACTTAGATGGCATTTATCCACATGCAGATGAATACCCCTTAAGAAAGTAAAAGTTGACAATTACAGCCATGTCACTTCCTAAGTGCCTGTATAAATATGACTGCTTTTCCTCTTTTCCCTACTTTGCTCATAGAATGGAGCCAAAGACACTGAGTTGTCATGTGGAAGATGTTAAGTCCAGAAAGAGAGCAAGAATAATAATTATGTTCATCCCTATGGTGTCTGGAGGATTAGTAACTGCTCAAAGGCTCTCAAACACCCTCTATGCCAATGAAGCATCACCCATGAGCATAATCTCTCATGTATTTAATATATATCTCTTTCCACATCTGCTAGCTTACACTTACATTCTTGAAGAAAAGGTATTTTCATGCAGTAATCATACAAGTGGCATTTTTATATATATTCTGTTCTATTTCCTATTTTTTCCTACAATTACTTGATTGAAGTCTATGTTGTTACATATTAATATGTTTTTCTGCAGTATTGTACTATATGCTTATTTCACATTTTACTTGATATTCCTATTAATGAGCACCTAGAACATTTCCAATTCTTTCCCTTATAGAAATAAATGCTTGGACAGTATTCCTTTACATGTCTCCATGTGAATATTTGAGAATTCCCCAGGAGTATATGATAAAAATTGAGACAAGTAAATCATAAAATATATCCATATTCAGCTTAACTAAATACTGTTTATTTTCCTCTAAAATGACTGCTTCGATTTCTACTCCCACCAACAGCATTGTTTAGCCATACTCCACCAACACTCAAGAACACCCAACTTTTAACAATAATCACTTTTAAGAAACGGTAACTCCAATTCACACGGAGTCCATTTCTGTAGTTGCCATTGTTTAGAAATGTCCCTCACACACTCATTATTTGGATAGATTTCTATTTCTGGAGAATTCCATAGAGGAGCCTGGCAGGCTACTGTCCATGGGGTCTCAGAGTCAGATACAACTGAGTGACTAATACACACACACACACACACACACACACACACACACACACACACCCTCATTTCTGTAAAGTGTTCATTCTTAGCCTTGATCCATTTTTCCTCTGAGTTACAGTACTTATACTTACATACAACAGGTATTAATAGTATACACAATGTATACACATATGTATACACAAAAACAGTTATTCCCAGTCTTTGTTACCTTTGTCTGTGATATGGTGGCTCAGATGGTAAAGAATCTGCCTGCAATGTAAGAGGCTAGAGTTCAAACCCAAGTTGAAAAAATTCCCTGGCGAAGGGAATGGCCACGCACTCGAGTATTCTTGCCTGAAAAAATCCATGGACAGAGGAGCCTAGTGAGCTATAGTCCACGGGATAGCAAAGAGTTGGACATGACTGAGTGACTAACACTTTCACTTTTTGTCTGTGATGACCTTCACTGAATAAAAGTCTTTAACTGTGATATAGCCTAATCCATTGATTTTCCCTTTATGGCTTATATTTTAAGTCTTATTTAAAAGATGGTGTAATATTTTCCACACTTTTGTCATTTAAACTTAACTTTCACTTTCAGTCTTTAAATATATCAGGAATTAATTTATAGAGTGCAAAGTAGTTGTCTATAATAAACTGATTTTCCCAGCACCATTTTTGCAGTACTCCATTTCCTCACTGATTTCACTGATTTGTGTAACCTGACAATTCTATCATGTATCAAATTCCTATGTGCATGAATTTGTGTCTTCACTAAACTGTTCCACTATTCAACACTATATTCCCAAGTGGCTCAGTGGTAAAGAATCTGCCTGCCAATGAAGGAGATGCAGGTTCGATTCCTGGGTTGGGAAGAGCCTCTGGAGGAGAAAATTGCAACCCCCTCCAATATTATCAAATGGGGAATACCATGGACAGAGGAGCCTGGCAGGCTACTATCCATAGGGTTGCAAAGAGTCAAATATAATTTAGTGACTGAACATGCTTGCAAACATAATATACAGTATAGCTAACTCTACCATGTACGTCGGCATTGGCACTACCATAGACCCTGTGGCCCTATCATAGAGACTGCAGACTCGAGGACTGGGCCACCTGAGACCAAACTATAGGGGCAGGGCACAGCCACATCCATCAGCAGAAACTTAGAATAAAGATTACTGAGTATAGCCCTGCCCACCGGAGCAAGACCCAGTTTTCCCCATAGCCAGTCCCTCCCATCAGGAAGCTTGTCCAAGCCTCTTATTCTTATCCGTCAGAGGGGAGACAGAATGGAAATCACAATCACAGAAAACTAACCAAAATGATCACAAGGAACTCAGCCTTATATAACTCAATGAACATAAGTTTATGTAACTATGCCAGTGACAATGTACATTGCCTTATGTACACTGTACAATGTACAGTTCCTTATGTAACTATGTAATTATGCTGTGATGGGCCAACCAGGACAGGGTAATCATGGTGGAGAGGTCTGACAAAATGTGGACCACTGGAGAAGAGAATGGCGGACCACTGGAGAAGGGAATTGCAAACCACTTCGGTATTCTTGCCTTGAGAACGCCATGAACAGTATAAAAAGACAAAAAGATATGACACTGAAGATGAGCCCACCAGGTCAGTAGGTGTCCAATAAGCTACCGAGGAAGAGCAGAGAAATAGCTCCAGAAAGAATGAAGAGATTGAGCCAAAGTGGAAACAATGCCCAGTTGTGGATGTGACTGGTGGCGAAAGTAAAGAACACTGTTGCACAGGAACATGGAATGTTAGGCACATGAATCAAGGTAAATTGGATGTGGTCCAAAAGGAGACGGCAAGCGTGAACATCAACATTTTAGGAATCAGTGAACTAAAATGGATGGGAATGGGCGAATTTAATTCAGATGACCTGAATCTACTACTGTAGGCAAGAATTCCTTAGAAGAAATGGAGTAGCCCTCATAGTCAACAAAAGAGTCAGAAATATAGTACTTGGGTGCAATCTCAAAAACAACAGAATGATCTCGGTTCATTTCCAAGGCAAACCATTCAACTTCACAGTAATCCAGTCTATGCTCCAACCATTAAGGCTGAAGAAGTTGAAATCAAATGGTTCTATGAAGACCTACAAGACCTTCTAGAACTAACACCCCACCCCACCCCCCCCAAAAAAAGTGCTTTTCATAATAGAGGATTGGAGTGCAAAAAGGAAAGTCAAGAGATACGTGGAGTAACAGGCAAGTTTGGCCTTGGAGCACAAAATGAAGCCAGGCAAAGGTTAACAGAGTTTTGCCAAGAGAACACACTGGTCATAGCAAACACCCTCTTCTAACAACACAAGAGACAACTCTACACATGGACATCACCAGATGGTCAATACTGAATCAGATTATGTTCTTTGCAGCTGAAGATGGAGAATATACAGTCAGCAAAAACAAGACCTGGAGCTGGCTGTGGCTTAGATCATGAGCTCCTTATTGCAAAATTCAGACTTAAATTGAAGAAAGTATGGAAAACCAGTAGCCCATTCAGGTAAACCTAAATCAAATCTCTTATGATTATACAATGGAACTGACAAACAGATACAAGGGATTAGATCTGATAGAGTGCCTGAAGAATTATGGACAGAGGTTCGTAACATTATACAGGAGGCAGTGATCAAGATCATTCCCAAGAAAAAGAAATGCCAAAAGGCAAAATGGTTGTCTGAGGAGGCCTTACAAATAGCTGAGAAGAGAAGTGAAAGGCCAAGGAGAAAGGGAGATATATACCCAATGCAAAGAAGACAAGAACCAAAGAAGGCCAAAAGACCAAAGAATTGATGCCTTCGACCTGGGGTGCTGGAGAAGACTCCTGAAAGTCCCTTGAACAACAAGGAGATCAAACCAGTCAATCTTAATGGAAATCAATCCTGAATATTCACCAGAAGGACTGATGCTGAAGTTGAAGCTCCAGTAATTTGCGTACCTGATGTGCACAGATGACTCACTGGAAAAGTCCCTGATGTTGGGAAAGATTGAGGGCAGAAGGAGAAGAGGGCATCAGAGGGTGAGATGACTGGCATCAGCGATGCAATGAACATGAACTTGGGCAAACTCTGGGAGACGGTGAGGGACAGGGAGGTCTGGCGTACTGCAGTCCGTGGGGTCGCAAAGAGTTGGAACTTGACTGGGCGACTGCACAACAACAATACCCATCTGAATTCAGAGTTCCAAAGAATACCAAGAAGAGATAAGAAAGTATTCTTAAGTGAGCAATGCAAGGAAATAGAGGAAAACAATAGAATGGGAAAGACTAAAGATACCTTCAAGAAAGTTAGAGATACCAAGGGAACATTGCATGCAAAGATGGGCTCGATAAAGGAAAGAAACAGTAAGGGCCTAACAGAAGCAGGAGAGAGTAAGCAGAGGTGACAAGAATACACAGAAGAACTTCAACAAAAGAACTTCATGACCCAGATAACCACGATGGTGTGGTCACTCACCTACAGCTAGACATCTTGGATTGTGAACTCAGGTGGGCCTTTGTTCATTACTATTGATAGCTTATGGTGAATGATGTCTGATTCATGATCTTTGAAGAAGATTTAGCTACAGGACCAGGGACCAGTCTTGATCACTCAAGAGCTTTTGTGTAGCCGAGTTTTATTAAAGTATAAAAAGGGACAGAGAAACCTGACATAGACATCAGAAAAGGGTCAGAGAGTGCCCTATTCACTAGTCTTTATCAAGACCTTATACACTTTTACCAGACCCACTCCCACAATATACATCTTAAGATATCAAGATTAGTCAGAAGGTTCTTGTTAAGGAGAAATATGTCTTTGAGCAAGATATTTTGTTATAATTGACTAAGACAAAGCAATGTAGAAAATAACATTTGTCCTTTTCCCCTTGACAGCCTCAGACCCCCTTCTCCTACTCAAGGGCTCCTGACCCTTCTCTTCTCCTTGGGGACCCTGGATTTCTTATCAAGCTCCCTAGTAACTGACTCTATCACTATGAACAAAGCTAATGGAGGTGATGGAATTCCAGCTGAGCTATTTCAAATCCTAAAAGATGATGCTGTTAAAAGTGTTGCACTCAACATGCCAGCAAATTTGGAAAACTCAGCAGTGACCACGGGACTGGAGAAGGTCAGTTTTCATTTCAGTCCCAAAGAAGGGTAATATAAAGAATGTTCAAGTTATCATACAACTGCATTCATTTCACAGGCTAGCAAAGTAATGCTCAAAATCCTTCCAGCTAGGCTTCAACAGTGAGTGAACTGAGAACTTTCAGATGTTCAACCTGGATTTAGAAAAGGCAGAAGAACCAGAGATCAAAGTGCCAACATCCACTGGATCATAGAAAAAGCCAAAGAGTTCCAGAAAAACATCTACTTATGCTTCATTAACGATCTTAAAGCCTTTCACTGTGTGGATCACAACAAACTGTGAACAATTCTCAAAGAGATGGGACTACCAGACCTCCTTAACTGTCTCCTGAGAAACCTATATGTGGGTAAAGAAGCAATAGTTAGAACCAGACATGGAACAAAGGAGTGGTTCAAAATTGGGAAAGGAGTCTGTCAAGTCTGTATATTGTCACCCTGGTTTTTTTTTTTAACTTATATGCAAAGCACATCGTGAGAAATGCTGGGCTGGATAAATCACAAGCTGGAATCAAGATTGTCAGGAGAAATATCAACAGCCTCAGATATGCAGATGATACTACCCTAAAGGCAGAAAGTGAAGAGGAACTAAAGAGCCTGCTGATGAAGGTGAAAGAGGAGAGTGAAAAATCGGGCTTAAAACTTTATATTCAAAGAACTAGATCATAGCATCCAGTCTCATCATTCTGTGGCAAATAGATTGGGAAAAAATGGAAACAGTGACAGATTATTTTTTGGACTCCAAAATCATTGCAGACGGTGACTGCACCTATGAAATTAAAAGATGCTTGCTCCTTAGAAGAAAATCTATGACCAAACTAGACACCATATTAAAAAGCAGAGACATCACTTTGCCAACAAAGGTCCATATAGTCAAAGTTATGGTTTTTCCAGTAGTCGTGTATGGTTGTGAGAGTTGGACCATAAAGAAGGCTGAGCACCAAAGAATTGATGCTTTCAAACTGTGATGCTGGAGAAGAGACTTGACAGCCCCTTGGACTGCAGGGAGATCAAACCTGTCAATCCTAAAGGAAATCAATCTTGAATTTTCATTGTAAAGACTGATGCTGAAGCTGAAGCTCTGATTCTTTGGCCACCTGAAGTGAATAACTGACTCATTGAAAAAGACTGTGATGCTGGGAAAGATATATGTACAGTTTCGAAAAGTTAACACCTTTACAATATTGCCACCTCCTCCAGAAGATAATATTTCCATTTACATGGTGCTTTCTCCAAGTCTCCTAATGAAGTTTTAAATTGCTCTCCATGAACACTTTTGTGCATTATTTTTATAATTAATTCCTGTATCATTTGTGAATTTTTCTATTTAAAATATTGCTTTTTCTGATTTTTAATTTCTGGAATAACATGTTGAGTATCATATATAGATTTTGAATCAAGTTATCCATTTAAATGCTGTTGCTGTTATGTCGCTTCAGTCGTGTCCGACTCTGTGCGACCCCGTAGAAGGCAGCCCATCAGGCTCCCAGGCTCCCCTGTCCCTGGGATTCTCCAGGCAAGAACACTGGAGTGGGTTGCCATTTCCTTCTCCAATGCAGGAAAGTGAAAAGTGAAGTCACTCAGTTGTGTCCAACTCTTAGCGACCCCATGGACTACAGCCTACCAGGCTCCTCTGTCCATGGGATTTTCCAGGCAAGAGTACTGGAGTGGGATGCCATTGCCTTCTCCAATTTAAATGCTAATTCATTCCAAAACTTTATTAGTTGATTCTTTTTTGCTTTTATATGTAAATACACTGGAAAGTGAATTTTTTTGTTTCTTGACATTTGTGCTTCGTACAGCCTCTTTCTGCTCTTATTTTCATGTCTAGAACCTCTGCTACTATGGTGAAAAATAGTGACTGAAGTGAGAATCTTGTCCTGTTTCATACTTCTAAGAGAACATTTCTAAACTTTCTTAAATATGAAGTTTTCTATATACTTTTGTTAAATCTTATCAGCACATATTTTTCTGTACTTTTTAGTTAATGCGCTGTACCTTCTTTAGGCCATTAATGATGAATTCTGTCTTAAGATTATTTTATGTTCAACTATTCTTAAGTTTCTAAAATAAATCATACTGTGTATGCATGACACATTGAGATAGTATTTTATTGAGCTTATAATGTCCTTTTCTTGTACTAACCTTAATCCATTTTAATTATACCAGCTTCACAATAATAAGCTAGACAGATATTTTACTTTTTCTATTATGTGAGGACATGTATAAAATGAGGTTATCTATTTCCTGAAAGTGAGTAAGCCTAGTTTTAAGTTTTATCTCATTCTTTTATTTATTCCTAACAGAATGAAACACACACTGATATTTTCCTTTTCAACTTTGAGATCAATATATTTTCCTCCATTAAGTGAAAAAAATTGCAAAATTTTAAGTTTTTATCTTTCTTCAGTTTCCCTACTCAACTCTCATCTTCTAGATTGCTATTTTCTGGATTTTTGGTTTCCTATTGTTAAGGACAATTCGCTTCATTTGTTTCTTAGATGAAGGAATAATTTATTATACTTTAATCTATTTTCCAAGTGGCAACTCCATGAATGTCTTTTTTTACAAACTATATTCTCACGAATCCCTACAAAGAAATCCAATGCCTGGCCAAGTTTATTAAATCCTTTATTTCTTAAAATATATTCATTTCATCTCCACATGTAAATGTTACAGATGTGTGTAAAACCTGAATTTCAAAGAGTTTGCAATTAAAATAAATAAAAGTTAAGAGTTTCAATCCTTTGTATTGCTTTTTTGTACTCCTGCTTTTAGGAGAGCTGTTGAGATATCTGATATCGACCTATTCTACGTGCCTTTATACATACATTTCTCTTTCTGGATGATTTTACAATTTTATCTGTCTTTGAAGTCATTTACTTTCACTCTCACATCTCCTGATATAAGCATGTTTAATCTGATGTTATATCTCTAGTGAAACCTTGCTCATTATTTTAAAATATTTCTGCCTCATCATCATTTCTTTGCTGTCATCTCTACTTCTCACTTCATCTTCTGTCAACATTTCTCTTTTTTATACACTTGCAGAGACATCACTGACCAAATCATCCAGATCTCTAATTGATTTTTTCATTGTGTCTATTTTGTTTTCAGCCATTATTTTTTTATATAAATAATATATTTCCAACTCTTTAGGAATCATATTACTAACAACACTTTGTTATTTATCTCTGAGTGTTTATTATGCCTATGAGGGAAAAGCAAGAAGTGATTCAGTCTTGTTATGCAATATTTTTCTGCCTAGATGAAGCCCTTACTTACTCCATTACTGCCAGTACATGGTCCTGGGAATGTAAAAATGAGTTCGTAGGAATCAATATATGAAAGATCATAGTGTGTATCAAAAGAATCATTTGAGTGAGCCCAGACTCTTGCACCTTTCCACATATAGAAAAATGCTAAGTTCCTTATCTTGAAATATTTTATTTTCTTTCATTAATTAGCAATAACTTCCCTGGTGGCTCAGATGGTAAAGTGCCTGCCTCCAATGCGGGAGACCTGGAATTCGATCCCTGGGTCGGGAAGATCCCCTAGAGAAGGAAATAGTAACCCACTCCAGTATTCTTACCTGGAGAATCCCATGGACAGAGAAGCCTGGTAGGCTACAGTCCACGGGGTCGCAGAGTCGGACACAACTGAGTGACTTCACCTTCAAGAAATAAAGATAACCATAGATATAGAGGCACTGTCCTATCATACCTGCATTAACAATTGAGAATAGACAATGTCTCATATATGCAAAAGTAAAGTGAAAGCGAAAGTCACCCAGTCGTGTACGACTCTTTGTTAACCCATGGACTATACAGTCCATGGAATTCTCCAGGCCAGAATACTGGAGTGGGTAGCCTTTCTCTTCTAAAGGGGATCTTCCCAACCCAGGGATCAAACCTCGCATTGTAGGAGGATTCTTTACCAGCTGAGCCATAAGGCAGAATTGCCTGTTAATGGAACGTATGGTTGGTCTTGATCAAATAGTTGCTACTGTATTAATTTTATAGAAAATTATTCTATTTTGAACATAAATACTTCATACAAGAATTTTAAAAGTCTTTGTAGACCTAAATCAGTTTTTTTGGAGGAGAATAATTTTAGGATTTCAAATTTATTTTGTTTCAGACTTTAACCTTTCATCTCATGCCCATTTATTGCTAGTTGTATCAAATGTATTCCCTTGCCTATAATTCTAATAGCATGCCTTAATTAACTCATTTTATCTTTTAGTATAAATCAATTACAATTAAAATAGGGTTTGTTAAATCTCAGTGGAGTATTGTTCTATGTTAAAAACATTTTTACTCAAGAGATCAAGTGTGAATAGCTTCAGTAAGAGGCTAAAAGGTCAAATTATTCTGAATAGAGGGAAAAAGTCACAGGTTCTTTCTTTATGGAATATTTTATTCCATTTCTAAATGTGGGATGATAAATCTCCATTAGTCATACTAATTTACTCCAAACTAAAATTTTAGTGTTGTTCTCAAGTAACAAACATGCATATGAGGGTAAATCCAAGGTGACCACACAGGGGTTGTCAAGAATGATCCCCTAAACAGATTCTCCTGAAAGAGGTATGAATGCTGTATTTTGTGGCTGCCCTTTGGACTTCTTGGTCTGATTTTCACTAAACAGAGTGCTTTTGAGATTGATCCATGTTGTTGCATGTACCACTCATTTGTTGTTCTTCTTTTTTTTTCTTTTATGACAGAACAGTATAGGTAGTTGTATGGACTTAGGCTTTCACATATTCTATGGTAAATCTCAGGAGTGAAAATGCTAGTCATTTTTTCAAATTTTTAGGAAATTGTCTTTTCCACCACCATTACTGGTAGAAAGCAATGATGGTGGAAAGGGTAATTTCTTGTAATGTTGCACTGCAATAGTGCATATATGATGCATTTATGAGAGTGCATTATTAATCCAGTATGGTCAGGATTTTTGTTGCTATTGTTCATTTTAATTTTAATCATTCTAAAACATGGGCAAGAGTATCTCAGAATGCTTTTAATTTGATTTTCAATGACTAATGGTGTCAAGCAATTTTTTATATGCATCTAAGGCATCCATGGAGAAGGCAATGGCATCCCACTCCAGTACTCTTGCCTGAAAACTCCCATGGACAGAGGAGTCTGGTGGGCTGCAGTCCATGGGGTTACTAAGAGTTGGACACGACTGAGCGACTTCACTTTCACTTTTCACTTTCTTGCATTGGAGAAGGAAATGGCAACCCACTCCAGTGTTCTTGGCCTGGAGAATCCCAGGGATGGCGGGGAGCGGGGGGGGCGCCTGGTAGGCTGCCGTCTATGGGGTCACACAGAGTTGGACATGAGTGACGTGACTTAGCAGCAGCTAGGCTGGTTATAACTTTCCTTCCAAGGAGTAAGCATCTTTTAATGTCATGGCTGCAGTCACCATCTGCAGTGATTTTGGAGCCCCCCCAAAAGAAAGTCAGCCACTGTTTCCACTGTTTTGCCATCTATTTCCCATGAAGTGATGGGACCGGATGCCATGGTCTTAGTTTTCTGAATGTTGAGCTTTAAGCCAACTTTTTCACTCACTTTCATCAAGAGGCTTTTGAGTTCCTCTTCACTTTCTGCCATAAGGGTGGTGTCATCTGCATACCTAAGGTTATTGATATTCTTCATGGCAATCTTGATTCCAGCTTGTGCTACATCCAGCCCAGTGTTTCTCATGATGTACTCTGTATGTAAGTTAAACAAGCAGAGTGACAGTATACAGCCTTGACGTACTCCTTTTCCTATATGGAACCTGTGTGTTGTTCCATGTCCTAGTGAAGTGTCCAGATAAATCTTAATTAGAGGTTTTTTTCTTATTAATTTTAAGAGTGCTTTATATAGCCTTCCTGAAGTCTTTTATCAGACAAGTGTTTGTAGGTATATTTTTCCAAGTCTGTGGCTCTCTTTCCATTTTCTTAACAGTGTATTTTAAAGAAAAATGTTTTTAACTTAATAAAGTTGAATTTATCATTTTCTATCATTTGTGTTTTTTTGTTGTTACATTTAAGAATTTGTCTAAGATTACAAAAATTTTCTTCCTTATTTGTACTTCAGGTTTTACAGTTTTAGGTTTTACATTTGAGGATATGATCCATTTTGATTTGGGCTGATTTTTTGTATACAGTATGAGGTCTGAGTAAACATTTGTATATGTATACACATTGATATCCAGTATTTTAGCATCCTTTTTGAAAAGATGATTCCTTTTTCATTTCATGGGTGTGCTAAGTTGCTTCAGTCATGTCTGACTCTTTGCGATCCCATGGACCGTCACTTGCCAGGCTCCTCTGTCCATGGGATTCTCCTGGCAAGAATATTGAGTGGGCTGCCTGTGCCCTCCTCCGGGATCTTCCCAACCCAGAGATTGAAGCTGTGGCCCTAGTGGTAAAGAATCTGGTTGCCAATGCAGAGACACAGGAGATACAGGTTCAATCTCTGGGTCGGGAAGATCCCTGGAGGAGGGCACGGCAACCCATTCAAATATTCTTGCCTGGATAATCCCACAGACAGAGGAGCCTGGAGGGCTATGGTCCATAGGGTCGCAAAGAATCGGACACGACTGAAGTGACTTAGTACCCACGCACACACATATACAACTCTGAGAGATGGTGAAGGACAGGGAAGTCTGGCGTGCTGCAGTCCATGGGGCCGCAGAGTTGGAGTTGACTTAGTGATTGAACAACAACAGCAATATATATGTTCCACATCTTTATCCACTCATCTGTTGGTGGACACTTAAGTTTCTCCCATATCTTGGTTATTGTAAATAAAATAGTGCTGCTATGGACATTAGGGTGCATCAGCTCGGTTCAGTTCAGTCGCTGTCATCTCCGACTCTTTGCGACCCCATGAATCGCAGCACGCCAGGCCTCCCTGTTCATTACCATCTCTCGGAGTTCATTCAGACTCACGTCCATCGAGTCCGTGGTGCCATCCAGCCATCTCATCCTCGGTCGTCGCCTTCTCCTCCTGCCCCCAATCCCTCCCAGCATCAGAGTCTTTTCCAATGAGTCAACTCTTCGCATGAGGTGGCCAAAGGACTGGAGTTTCAGCTTTAGCATCATTCCTTCCAAAGAAATCCCAGGGCTGATCTCCTTCAGAATGGACTGGTTGGATCTCCTTGCAGTCCAAGGGACTCTCAAGAGTCTTCTCCAAGACCACAGTTCAAAAGCATCAATTCTTCTGCACTCAGCCTTCTTCACAGTCCAACTCTCACATCCATACATGACCACAGGAAAAACCATAGCCTTGAGTAGACAGACCTTAGTCAGCAAAGTAATGTCTCTGCTTTTGAATATACCATCTAGGTTGGTCATAACTTTTCTTCCAAGGAGTAAGCATCTTCTAATTTCATGGCTGTAGTCACCATCTGCAGTGATTTTGGAGTCCAAAAAATGAAGTCTTACCAAATTAACAGTTGTGTGTTTTTTTTTTGGGGGGGGGGTGGTGGGAATCTATAACAGGAACTTTTGGATCATATAGAAGTTCTGTGTTTAGTTTTCTGAGAAATTTCCATACTATCGCCCATAGTGGGCAACACTATGTTTGCAACGACAGTGTAGTAAGGGCCCCTTTTTTCCACATCCTCGTGAACACTTGTTTTTTGTCTTGTGTTTTGACAGTAGCCATTCTGATAGGTGTGAGATGATATTGCAGTTTTGATTTGCATCTCCCTGATGATTAGTGATGCTGAGCATCTTTTCATGTGCCTGTTGGCCACATGCATGTCTTCTTTGAAAAATGCCTATGGAGATCTTATACTTAAGTCTTTAATCTACTTTGAGTCTGTGTATACGGTGTGAGAAAAGAATGTTCGCATCATTCTTTTTCATGCTGATGTACAGTTTTCCCAACACCACTTATTGAAAAGCGCACTTTTCCCCTATTGTATAAGTATTGCCTCCTCTGTGCCAGTACCAACCCTGTTTGGATTATTGCATTTTTGAAGTACAGTCGGCAGTTTCAGCAATGTGCTTTTAAGGTTCCTCCATGTCTTCTCTGACTTGAGAGTTCATTTCTTTTCATCACTAACTGAAATTCAATTATATGAATATACCACAGACTGTTTTTCCATTCACCAATGAAGGACGTCTTGGTGGTTTTCAAGCTTTCGAAATTATGAATGAATATTATATAAACGTCTGTGTGCAGACTTTTCTTTGGACATAAATTGTCAACTCATTTGGATAAATACAAAGGGGCATGACTGATGAATCATCTGGTAAGAGTATGCTTAGTTTTCTAAGAAGCTGCTGAACTCTTTTCCAAATGGCCATACCATTCTCATTCCCACTCACAATGAATGAAGTGTAGTTGTTGCCCCCCATTCTCACATTTAATATTGTGGGTGTTTGGGGTTTGAACCATTCTTACAGGTGTATGCTGGGTTCTCATAATTTTTTAAAATATATAATTCCTTAATGACAGATAATGCTAACCAGCTTTCACTATGCTTGCCATCTGTATATTTTATTTGATAAGGGGTCAGTTCAGATTTTATTCTCATTTTATGACTTAATTACTTGTTTTCTTCTTAGTGAATTTGTGCTTTCATTTTTAGCCACAGTGTTTTCTAATTTACCTTCTAATTTTCAATTATTTGGAGATTTTCCAGATAAGACTCTATTATTGATTTTTAGTTTATTTTGTGGTCAGAGAAAATACTTTTTATGACTTTAATTACTTTAGATTATTGAAGTTTCTTTTATGGCCCAGAATATGGTACACCTTTTGCTTTAANTTTTGTACAGTTCTTCTGTGTATTCTTGCCACCTCTTCTTACTATCTTCTGCTTTTGTTAGGTCCATATCATTTCTGTCCTTTATCGAGCCCATCTTTGCATGAAATGTTCCCTTAGTATCTCTAATTTTCTTGAAGAGATATCTAGTCTTTCCCATTCTGTTCTTTTCCTCTATTTCTTTGCATTGATCGCTGAAGAAGGCTTTCTAATCTCTCCTTGCTATTCTTTGGAATTCTGCATTCAGATGCTTATATCTTTCCTTTTCTCCTTTGCTTTTCGCCTCTCTTCTTTTCACAGCTATTTGTAAGGCCTCCTCAGCCATTTTGCTTTTGCATTTCTTTTCCATGGGGACGGTCTTGATCCCTGTCTCCTGTACAATGTCACGAACCTCCGTCCATAGTTCATCAGGCACTCTGTCTATCAGATCTAGTCCCTTAAATCTATTTCTCACTTTCACTGTATAATCATAAGGGATTATAAGCCTTTGACTGTATGGATCACAATAAACTGTGGAAAATTCTGAAAGAGATGGGAATACCAGACCACCTGATCTGCCTCTTGAGAAACCTGTATGCAGGTCAGGAAGCAACAGTGAGAAACGGACATGGAACAACAGACTGGTTCCAAATAGAAAAAGGAGTATGTCAAGGCTGTACATTGTC
Organism: Cephalophus harveyi; assembly: GCA_006410635.1. Classification (NCBI taxonomy): domain Eukaryota; kingdom Metazoa; phylum Chordata; class Mammalia; order Artiodactyla; family Bovidae; genus Cephalophus; species Cephalophus harveyi. The sequence continues at coordinate 293,978 of SJYT01068431.1, read as the reverse complement.
ACCCTGCTTATTTAACTTATATGCAGAGTACATCATGAGAAACGCAGGGCTGGAAGAAGCACAAGCTGGAATCAAGATTGCCGGAAGAAATATCAATAACCTCAGATAAGCAGATGACACCACCCTTATGGCAGAAAGTGAAGAGGAACTCAAAGCGTCTTGATGAAAGTGAAAGAGGAGAGTGGAAAAGTTGGCTTAAAGCTCAACATTCAGAAAACGAAGATCATGGCATCTTGCCCCATCACTTCATGGGAAATAGATGGGAAACAGAGGAAACAGTGTCAGACTTTATATTGGGGGCCTCCAAAATCACTGCAGATGGTGACTGAAGCCATGAAATTAAAAGACGCTTACTCCTTGGAAGGAAAGTTACGACCAACCTAGATAGCATGTTGAAAAGCAGAGACATTACTTTGCCAACAAAGGTCTGTCTACTCAAGGCTATGGTTTTTCCAGTGGTCATGTATGGATGTGAGAGTTAGACTGTGAAGAAAGCTGAGTGCCGAAGAATTGATGCTTTTGAACTGTGGTGTTGGAGAATACTCTTGAGAGTCCCTTGGACTGCAAGGAGATCCAACCAGTCCATTCTGAAGATCAACCCTGGTATTTCTTTGGAAGGAATGATGCTGAAGCTGAAACTCCAGTACTTTGGCCACCTCATGCAAAGAGTTGACTCACTGGAAAAGACTCTGATGCTGGGAGGGATTGGGGGCAGGAGGAGAAGGGGACGACCAAGGATGAGATGGCTGGATGGCATCACTGACTCGATGGATGTGAGTCTGAGTGAACTCCGGGAGCTGGTGATGGACAGGGAGGCCTGGCGTGCTGCGATTCATGGGGTCGCAAAGAGTTGTACACGACTGAGCGACTGAACTGAACTGAACAGAAACCATTTATATTTAATCTAAATAATAAAATGCATACTTTTAAATCTACCTAATTCTTTTTGTTTTCTGCTTATTTACTTGTTAGTTGCTCCTTTTCCCCCTCTTTTTTCCAGCCTCATTTTTATCTAATAAATATTACTGCATTTTTCTACCACTCATGCCTTTTCTTAAAGTGGTTGCTCTAGGACTGACAATTCAGTTCAGTTGAGTTCAGTCACTCAGTCGTGTCCGACTCTTTGCGACCCCATGAATCGCAGCACACCAGGCCTCCCTGTCCATCACCACCTAACGGAGTTCACTCAGATTCACGTCCATCGAGTCAGTGAAAATATGCATATTTAATTGATAACAGTTTATCTTCTAATAACATATCATGAGAATCTTATAATAATACACTCTCAATTCTTTTTCATTCTTGTGCTAATTTTTCATGCATTTTATTTTACCATTTTTGTTTTAGGCACCCTTCACTTAATTCAGCTATTATATTTGGAGATAATTACAGATTTGCATGCTGTTGTAAGAAATGATGACAGATTTTGTACTCTGCCACAATTTCTCCCACTGATAGCATCTTGCAAAACTTACAAATGATAGCACAACCAAGAGATTAAGGTTGATACATTTAAGATACAGATCCATCACCACACCAGGTTCCTCGTCTTGCCCTTTTATAGACACACTCACTTCCTTTCTGTATCAAACCCCTCCCAAACCCTGGAAAGCACTAGTCTCTTCTCCTTTGCTATTGTTTGGTTATTTCAGGAATGTTACATAAATGGGACCATAACTGTGGGGACTAGTTTTCTTTTTTTTAGTATAATTCTCTGGAGATTCATCCAGTCTGTCTGTGTATCACTAGAATGTTCCCTTCATTTCTGAGTAGTAATCTATGGTATGAGAATACCATAGTTTGTTGAAATATTTGCCTGTTGGGTTGTTCAAATTTAGGATATTATGAAAAAAAATTACTATAAACATTTATACACAGGTTCTGTGTAATAACTTCTCTTCCTCTAGAATGTTTTGAATGTAACTTCTGGGTCACATGATAACTGCATATTTAGATTTCTAAGAAAGTGTCAAAGTATTTTCAAATGTAGCTATGCCATTTTCAATTTCCCCACCTATTAGTGATTCAGTTTCTCTGTATTCATACAAACATTTGGTATTGTCAATTATTTTTCATTTTAGCCATTCAGATAGAAGTGTAGTAAAGTGTATCTCATGGTTTTAATTTGTATTTCCCTAATAATTATAAACAACTTTTCATCTGCTAAATTGTCATCTATACATCCTCTACATATTTTGCTCAAATTCTAATTGAATTATTTGTTCTTAATTGTCCAGTTTTGAGTTCTTTATTCTAGGTGCTATCCCATTGTGAGCTATATGTTTGGCAAATATTTATTCCCAGGCTGCCACTTGCCTTTCCATCATGTTAGGTGGATTCTGGTAGAGAAAACATTTTTAATTTTGATGAAGTCCAGATTTCAATTTTTACTTGTCTGTATTGTACTTTTCACACCTTCCTTAAAATGATGGTGTGAAACATTCTTCCTGGCCTAGAAGAATAGAGTGACAAATATCATTTTCTGAATCTGGAATAGCCTTGATTCAAGTAACTGACAAGCCAGCAGAGAAAACCAAATTAAGAACTAATCTCACAACTCATGATTAAAAATAATATAAATTTAAAATGTAATAACAATGTTTTTAAAGAATCTCACTTAGCAATTAAGTCAGGAGTATAGACCTCAGGAGTGTCTTAAGAAATCAAAAGATTAAAACTATTAAAGACCTAAATAAATGCGCAATTAAATAATTTAAAAATTCAGATCCTTTCTTGATTAAACTAAAGGAATAAAACTTGGTTAAAGAAAAAAAAAAAGGATAGGTGGTCATACCATGGCATTATTATATGTATATTTTTATATGTATACATTTTAATAGTTGGGCTTCCTAGGTGGTGCCAATGGTAAAAAACCCACCTGCCAATGCAGGAGACATAAGAATGTGGGTTTGATTCCTGAGTCAGGAAGATTCCCTGGAAGAGGGCAGGGCAACCCACTCCAGTATTCTTCCCTGGAGAATCCCATGGACAGAAGAGCCTGCTGGGCTACAGTCCATAGGGTTCCAAAGAGTTGCGACATAACTGAGGTGACTTAGCATGCACACACTCATGGATAGTTAATACATAAACTGGTCCAAGCCAAGACTGATGCTAGACGACACCAACAGGTTGCAGAATAATTATGCAAATTTATTTTTAAATGTTTATATTAATACTATTATTTTAAAACTTCTGGATTCAAATTTCAAGTATGACATTAAGGTGTAAGAACAGTCATTTCTCAGGATTGTCATCAACCAGATTATACTTGACACTACACTGCACATTTGTGATACCAAACGGACTTTTCTACCTAAGGTCATTAGAGGTACCTGAAGCAGCATCTTGATTACTTTTTCGTTTATATTCTATATTCTTTTTTATGTTTGAAATGAAGATGATTCATTGTGAATATTATTGTACCTAGCTTTAAAATACTTTTCCTGAGAAATTTGAAGTTGGCAAAGTTGACATTCTGCTTTTAATCCATTCTAACAAGATATGACAAATTATCTAAACATACTTTTATTGGGAAGACTTGGCCTAAATGGAATTAAATAGCTAAATATAATTCCTAAAGTATATAAATTATAATTTATAATTCCTATTAATTATAACATTTATAATTCCTAAATGTTATAAATTCTAGCCCAAAAGAATTCTATGAAGTTTGGAACCATTACA
>SJYT01068431.1:115752-289605 GCA_006410635.1 Cephalophus harveyi | reverse complement strand
ATGCAGATCACTTATTTCTACAAAAATTGAATATTAAAACAAAACAATATGTTCCAAATACATATCTTGTTTTTATTATTGATATTTATTTATTTGCAGTTGCTGATGGTTAGCTTATAATATTGGTTTGATTTCTGTCATACATCAACATGAATTAACCATAGGTGTACATATGTCCCTTCTCTCTTCCATCTCCCTCCCACCCATTCCCATCCATCTAGGTTATTACAGAGCCCCAGTTTGAGTTCCCTGAGTCATAAAGCAAATTCCCATCGGCTATCTATTTGTATATATTAGTGTATACATATCCATGCTACTGTCTCCATTTATCTCACCCAGTCTAGAGCCTATGATAGAGAGTGAAGTAAGTCAGAAAGAGAAAAACAAGTATTGTATATTAATGCATAAATATGGAATCTAGAAGAATGGTACTGACGAATCTGTTCTCAGAGCAGCAGTGGATATGCAGACATAGAGACAGACTTATGGACAAGTGTGGGAGAGAAGAGGGAGAGGGTGAGAGAAATAGTTTTTATTATTTACATGGTATTACTTACACTTTTTCTCCTTTGATTTTCACTTCTCTTCTTTTCACAGCTATTTGTAAGGCCTCCCCAGACAGCCATTTTGCTTTTTGCATTTCTTTCCCATGGGGATGGTCTTGATCCCTGTCTCCTGTACAATGTCACGAACCTCCGTCCAAAGTCCATCAGGCACTCTGTCTATCAGATCTAGTCCCTTAAATCTATTTCTCACTTCCACTGTATAGTCATAAGGGATTTGAATTAGGTCATACCTGAATGGTCTAGTGGTTTTCCCTACTTTCTTCAATTTAGGTCTGAATTTGGCAATAAGGAGCTCATCATCTGAGCCACAGTGATGAAAGTGAAAGAAGAGTGAAAAAGTTGGCTTGAAGCTCAGCATTCAGCAAACTAAGACCATGGTATCCAGCCCCATCACTTCATGGGAAATAGATGGGGAAACAGTGGAAACAGTGTCAGACTTTATTTTTTAGAGCTCCGAAATCACTGCAGATGGTGACTGCAGCCATGAAATTAAAAGACGCTTACTCCTTGGAAGAAAAGTTATGACCAACCTAGATAGCATATTCAAAGGCAGAGGCATTACTTTGCCAACAAAGGTCCGTCTAGTCAAGGCTATGGTTTTTCCAGTGGTCATGTGTGGATGTGAGAGTTGGACTGTGAAGAAGGCTGAGTGCCGAAGAATTGCTGCTTTTGAACTGTGGTGTTGGAGAAGACTCTTGAGAGTCCCTTGGACTGCAAGGAGATCCAACCAGTCCATCCCAAAGGAGATCAGTCCTGGGTGTTCTTTGGAAGGAATGATGCTAAAGCTGAAACTCCAGTACTTTGGCCACCTCATGTGAAGAGTTGACTCATTGGAAAAGACTCTGATGCTGGGAGGGATTGGGGGCAGGAGGAAAAGGGGACGACAGAGGATGAGATGGCTGGATGGCATCACGGAATCGATGGATGTGAGTTTGAGTGAACTCTGGAGATGGTGATGGACAGGGAAGCCTGGCGTGCTGCGATTCATGGGATCACAAAGAGTCGGACATGACTGAGCAACTGAACTGAACTGAGCTTACACTTATTAAATATGATACCGATCTATTTGATCATTAATTACACACTACGGCTAGAAAATAGCCATTCCAGAAGCCTCAGTCTTTCAATGGCCAAGGTCAAACAGAACCAAATCATCAATATGGACAGAATATCAGAACTATGGCTGAACTTTTGTTACAGTTCAAATACTTAAGTATGTGTGTATGTATATATACACACAAACATGTGGCAACAGAACAATTATACAATTTGTCTTTTAATGTACCTATCCTCTATAAAAGCTAATAATGGTTTAATGTTATCATTTTCTTCCTTGAATATCTTAAGTGTTTAATTAGAGCTAGTATGTCTAAACAAAAGCTAACATCCTATTCAAAAATAGAACACTAGAAGAATTTCAATAAAGTCAAGACTCTTTCAAAAACGTCCACTCACTATTGGTTTTTACCCAGTCACATTATTTGACCAGCCAGGAGAATAATTCCTGGCCAGGGCAAGGGTGGCCAAGGTGAGTCTGGTTGGGTGAGTGTGGTCACAGGCACTGCTTGGAAACCAAGGGTATTCATTCCACTACTGAGATCAGAGCACCCCAGCCACCCTAAGCTAATGAAAACCAATCTTGAAAAAATAAAATGTTTCATACATTTCTACCATTTTTTTCATGCTTAATGTTCTGAGTATTGACTTTTGTTTTTTTTTTTCAATTATCTAAGGAAAAAAGTTTGCAGGTTCCCATTAACTATAAAATATATGCACAAAATTCTAGATATCCCCATTTTATAAATTAATGACCAAAGATGTACCAAACACTCCCTCATTTAATCCTCACAGAAACATCATACACAATATAAATTTGTAAGCTTATACATAGGGAAATTGAAGCTGTGACTTGCCCAACATCTCACCATGGTAAGATGCGGGGTCATCACACTTCAAATTCGGTATCTACTCTACCCTAAATGCCTGCTGGTCATATCAGCACCTGTTTTTCTTGGCATCAGGTCTGAACAGCTTAGTACGGAGCAGTGAGGTCCCTGAAAGTCAGAGGATTTGCTGTGGCTTATGCCAAAGTTCCATGCATTTCCCAAGACACCCACTCAACACAGCACCTGATTCATCCTTGAGCCGGGGGCTACCTCTCCTGGCAGACAGGCAACCACACACTAAGATCAGCCTCTGCATAGCCCTGGATTTCTGCCACCCACCCTTCATTTCTGTAATTACCTCCAAATTTAACACATGATCATTAATGATGGTGCCTATGAGAATGTGATAATATTTCCCTTCCTTTATTGGATAAGTGCACCTACCCATCTCACTCCATGTTTTTAACAAGTGCAGCCTTAGATTAGCAAACCATGAGGTTTTTTTTTTTTTTCCCCTGACCCCTGCTTCCACAGAAAGCATCTAGCTTTCTCTATTCTAAAGTTCACTGAAGTATTTTTCTGCTTTCCTGCAGTTTTTAAGTAGATAATAAGTTCCAAAATTCACCAGCCTTTCGCTGAAAGAAGCTTGTCACGGTGGTTGGTAGCTAATGAAGGCCCCTTTAGTTTATCTTCATCAATTGTCAAATATTTGAGTCCGTGAAGTGGTGTGATGAGGTACAAAGACAGATATTTGAAGGGATTTTAACTCATTTGAGCAATTACATGCTTAACTGCCCTGCGATAATCTGCCAGTCTGAGTCTTTTCTACACAGCACAAGTGGGGAGCGTTAGAATAGCTGGATTTAGAACATAAAGGCTTAGGCTGAATGGAAGAAAGGCACCAGAGAGATTAATTGCCAGTAACAAACAGCAGGACTGCTTGCAAGTTATATATCACATAGTTACCTACCAGCAGTGAGGGAGGCCAGCTCATAGAGAACGGCCCGGGCTGGGACAAAACAGGCATTACACAGAGTCCTGAGCGCCAATGACCGCCAGTTTACAGGGAGGCAGAGAATTCACTGTTCAAAAAGTGTATGCATACATACATACAATATACACATACATTCACAAATGCAACATATACGTTAATGCATGCGCTATATATACACATTTATACATACGTGTGCATATATACGTATATGTTTAAAATAACAGCTTTTGTCAACACACCCATTTAGAAAATTTATAGGGCCATTCTTCTAATAGTTAACAGAGTCTGCTAACCCATCATTCACATATCATGGAAATTACATGTGTTTAAGTATTAAAAGTTAGAATAAATGCAATGCCTAGAGAGCCAAAATAATTTTGAGAAAGTTGAACAAATTATCTGATTTCAAAACCTACCATAAAGCTATCATAATCATGATAATATGATCTGGGTATAAAGACAGATATGTTGATCAATAGGCAAAATAAAATCTTGACAATTTCACAAGTGAATTTCTAGTCATTAAAAACATGATTCTAAGAAAACAAATATCAAAAAAATAGATTTTTGTTATTGTTGTTGCTTTGGCTACTGAATCTTGATTTTTTTTTTTCCTACTGTCTTTCCCAGATTGTCATTTGTATTTTTGGCCCAGCAGGAGTTATCTAGACTGACACCATGTTGATTATGTTAATAACACTGTGATATATGATGTGATATCTTCAATTTACTCACTTGTTTAATCACTAATTTGTTTTAGTCATCTACATAATGTTTGTTAAGCACCTGTTGAAATTTATTCAGCTTAGGAATGGGGATCAGTGGAGTATGGGTGGAGGGGTGGCATCTCAGGGGGCTTTGAAGACTAGTAGGATTCCCAGAGAAGTGGGGAGAGTTGAGCGTTTCCTGTGGAGTGATGAGCATAAGCAAAAATATGGAGAAAAAGTGCGGTGGGTTGGGAATGAGGAGTATTTATTGTGAAAGGCCAAATTGTGGAAATGTGGGTGAAAAGGCATGGATGTCTTTAATGTCACTAGACAAGGTTGGACTTAACCTGTGGGAAATGACATATTGTCAGAGAATCTGTGGGTAGAAGCTGTGTTTTAAGAAGGTTAACCTGGAAAGAAAAGCTATGACAAACTTAGACAGCATATTAAAAAGCACAAACATTACTTTGCCAGCAAAGGTCTGTCTAGTCAAAGCTATGGTTTTTCCAGTAGTTATGTACGGGTTGAAAGTTGGACCATAAAGCTGAGGACCGAAGGATTGATGCTTTTGAACTGTGGTGTTGGAGAAGACTCTTGAGAGTCCCTTGGACTTCAAGGAGATCAAACCAATCAATTCTAAAGGAAATCAACTCTGAATATTCATTGGAAGGACTGATGCTGAAGCTGAAGCTCCAATACTTTGGTCACCTGATGTGAAGAGCTGGCTCATTTGAAAATACCCTGCTGCTGCCTCCTGTTGAAGGCAGGAGGAGAAGGGGACAACAGGGGATGAGATAATTGGATGGCATCACCAACTCAATGGACATGAGTTTGAGCAAGCTTCAGGAGATGGTGAAGAACAGGGAAGCCTGGTATGCTACAGTCCGTGGGGTGGCAAAGAGTTGGACATGATCGTGTGACTGAAAAATAACAACAACCACCTGATAGAAGTTGTGTCAGGGGGAAAAAAATCAATCAGAAGTGGGGGAACCAGTAGGACAGCTTTAATGATAATCCAAGCCAACCCACAATGAAGAGCAGTTGAACTGTAGTTAGGAAAGTGCAGATAGAGACTGGGAAGGGTATGTAGAATTAAGAATATTTGTCCTCAGATTTGCTGTGGTGGGTGACAGAGGAAGGCATAGAAGATGGCCCCAGGCCTTGAGGCTGGTTCTAGAGAGGGGAATTGATATCATTAGAAAGGAGAATGTGGAGGAAAAGAATGAAGAGCAGATTTGTTAAAGAAGATCACTGTTTTCCCTAAAATAATGTCAGTGGTTCTCGCTCTGGTCCTCAGCTGATCAAAGAGCAGAGGCAATGCCCTCGAGAGTACTCATAAAAGAGGACACAGATCTGGGGTTGCTCACACTGGCATGGGAGTTGAAGTTGGAGCCTAGGAGAGACAAGGAAGCAAAGGGGACCAGGATCAATCCCTGGGAGACATCGTCCCTGAAGGAAGAGGGTGCCACAGTGATGCTCATTAACTACTTATTCTCATAAACACTGAACCAAGGACTTGCACGTGATTCCTTTATCTCATTGAATATCCACAGCAACCACGTAAGACACACTCTTACTCCTATATGGCCAGTAAATGTCAGAACTACATCTTCTCTGGTGTTGGGACACGTAAGATGGGAAAGGCAAAGAGAAAACGAGGGGAAATCTCATTTCAGGAGAGATTCTCCTTTGTGTTTTCAGTTTCCCTTCTTTGTGTGTCAGTTTCCACCCTCCCACCAAACAAGTTATCCAGTCTTGCTTTACATCTCAGATGAGGACAGATGAATGCAAGGATCCCACACTCATCAGGGAGGAGATACTGAGCCCATTAGCGAATAATGCAAAAATAGATGTGCAAGATGAGGGAATGGTCATTCACAGTTATACACTGTTTGCTCCTGAATTTTCAAGATGCTATTTGTGTACTTATTGATTAAAATATGTGAAGGTAAAAGTCGTTCAGTCATGTCCAACTCTCTGCCGCCCCATGAACTATATGATCCATGGAATTCTCCAGGCCAGAATACTGGAGTGGGTAGCCTTTCCCTTCTCCAGCAGATCTTCGAAACCCAGGAATAGAACCAGGGACTCCTGCATTGCAGGTGGGTTCTTTACCAACTGACCTATCAGGGAAGTCCCAATTAAAATATAGTAAATAAAATAAATTTTTATTAAATGAGTGGATTGAAAACAAAAGCCTGAACAATCATATTTTTACACTTAGGGGTTTAATTCATGGATTTTGGCTGGGAAGAAATTAAGATCAGTAACTACAGTGTTTCATAAATGGTTTCTTAGCAAAATAGTGCTACCTACTATCCACCTCCATAGAAGGTTCAGGATTCATTCAAAGTGTGCTTAATGAATCAAGTCATTCACAAGGTTTTCATCTAATGAAATTTGATTTGCCTAGAGAAAAAAAAATGACCTTCAAAAGCAAGTCTCTGGCATCATTTACCCATAGGACAGATGAATATGTGATTCCTCACTCATGCTTCTTACCCAGCCCCCTTTGGAGTTGATATACTTGGGATTAGTTTGCCATCATTTGCCAGTTTCTAACTGGCCTACTACCATCTTACTTGGGTTTCTCTTACCTTGGACATGGGGTATCTCTTCACGGCTGCTCCACCAAAGTGCAGCCACTCCTCCTTGGACGTGGGGTTGCTCCTCTCAGCTGCCACCTCTGATTTCGGACATAGGGTAGCTCCTCTCGGCTGCTGCCCCTGACCTCGGGTGTGGGGTCGCTCCTCTCGGCCACTGCCCCTGACCTCACACGTCGGATAGCTCCTCTTGACTGCTCCTGCACCGTCGCAGCCCGGTGTGGGGTAGCTCTTCTCGGTGCAGTCAGAAATATTAAAAAAGCAGAGATGTTACTTTGCCAACAAAAGTCTGTCTAGTCAATGCTATGGTTTTTCCAGTGGTCATGTATGGATATGAAAGTCGGACTGTGAAGAAAGCTGAACGCCGAAGAACTGACGCTTTTGAACTGTGGTGTTGGAGAAGACTCTTGAGAGTCCCTTGGACTGCAAGGAGATCCAACCAGTCCATCCTAAATGGGAGACCAGTCCTGGGTGTTCATTGGAGGGACTGATGCTGAGGCTGAAACTCCAATACTTTGGCCACCTCATGCGAAGAGTTGACTCCTTCGAAAAAACCCTGATGCAGGAGGAGAAGGGGATGACAGAGGATGAGATGGCTGGATGGCATTACCAACTTGATGCACATGAGTTTGGGTGAAAGAATGCAGGAGAGTTGGATCCCCTGGAGGAGGAAACAGCAACCCACTCCAGTATTCTTGGAGTTGGTGATGGACAGGGAGGCTTGGCATGCTGTGATTCATGGGGTTGCAAAGTGTCGGACACAACTGAGGGACTGAACTGAACTGAACTGGCCTACTGGCCCATCCAGATCTTACCAAGACTTGATGACTGACTTGGCCTTAACTAGACATGTATGTAGCAATGACTACCTAAAAAGCACTGGATGTGATTAAACTTTTCCCTCCTTCCTCCTTTCTTTCTATAAGCAAGTACTAAACAATTAATTGCTGTTTCTAGACCTATGAAAGAACTCCCAATAAAGGAGGGGCATGAATGAGTCTTCCCCTGATCCAGCCAGGTCTAAGAGATGAGCCCAATCCAAGCTAAAACATTTTACAGTTCTGTTTCATTTCAGTGTGCCATTAAATCATACTGTGTGTGCTAAGTCACTTCAGTTGTTTCTGACTCTATGGACTGTAGCCTGCCAGGTTCTCCTGTCCATGGGGATTCTCTAGGCAATAATACTGGAGTGGGTTGCCTTGCCCTCTTCCAAGGAATCTTCCTAACCCAAGGATCGAACCCATATCTCTAATGTCTCCCGCATTGGCAAGTGGGTTCCTTACCACTAGCACCACCTGGGAAGCCCCCTGTACATACATCCAAACATTTTAATATGAGATGCTTGGTTTCCAAGACATTTGCATAAGATGATATCCCCACTTTGGCATGGGCTTCCCAGGTGGAGCAGTGGTAAAGAATCTACCTGCCAATGCAGGAGATGCAGGAGAGTTGGATCCCCTGGAGGAGGAAACAGCAACCTACTCCAGTATTCTTGGAAAATCCCATGGACAAAGGAGCCTGGTGGGCTGCCGTCCACAGGGTTGCAAGGAATCAGACACAACTGAGCACACCTGTGCATGCCACTTCAGCATACACTTTGGCACCCACCAGACCCACTTCACCCCAATTTGAACAGCACTGACCTTGGGAAAACAGATCAGAGATAAAGTTGCCACCCTCGAGTACCTAGCAGCTTAGCAGGGATGACAAATAAAGAAGAAACAATAGAGCATGGTAAAAGTTATGCAAGCAGTGCGAGCCAGAAACCAGAGCTATGGTCTCTTTTCCCTTTGCAAATACTAGCACAATCAGAGGATCAGATGACCGGACCGAGCCCCTGCCAGAGAAGCTGAAGACAAACGAGGAAGGTCTCTGATGCAGCCCATCATTTCAGCAAGTTGTACATATGGCACTTAGTTTTGAACACTACGGTACTGCTCAGGGCCACTTCCAGGTGCCGTGTGCCATCTGCCTCCATCCAGAGCACGGTGGCCCACGCCCTCAGACTGGCACAGAGTCAGACAATACGTGCTCTGTGCTCATCTTTGCTTCATCCAGTCCAGTCTGTCTCCATGCGCAGCTAACCAGCAGCTTGTTTCTCCCTTTCCACGTGGGCGTGATTCCACTGCCTTAAACCATCCCAGTCATATCATTCCTCCTCCAACTGGCTGCCACTTCTCAGGAAAGCCATGCAGATGGATGCGGCTCTCCTGCCTTCATGCCGTCACCACTGATGTGATTTTTCATTTGAAGCGATCACCTCAAGCTGAATGTCAAAGTGCTCTCGGAGCCGTAATGAGATTCCCAGGCACACTTTGGAACCCAGCTGATTCCCTTGGCAGCGGCACACGAACTCCACATAATCTGTTTATTCCTATTGTTCAAGGGGCAGCATATGGCGATGGCAAAGAGAGTACCTATGCACTGATATCGTGAATTGCCATCATTGGCAGACATCTGATGGCACTCGGAGGGCTGTGCATGGATGCAGTGTGGCATAAGAAAAAGCCACATCAGTCAGCAAAACAACATACGCCTCTGCTGTATGGAACCAAACTCTCCTAAGTCACACAGGCACACTGTACTGAGGCTTTCTTGCTAACCGAGGCAAGTCTTCCTTCTTGTCCTTAGCATGGCTCAGCTTTGGAGGAAACTGTATGTCAAAACTTGTACAAAGGCATTTTTTTTTTTTTTAAGATAAACCTAGTGGGTTACCCCTCTACTTAATATCCTCAAGGTCACCCTTCCCTGCCCTTTCATAAATGTTAAACGCCACACTTCATGGTACGATCTGACACACGATCATCCACCAACTCCCATTCTCCCCCCATAAAGAGCTGTTCATCAAACGCACCGCTCTCTTGTGCCCCTCTCAGCATCTATCTCCTCACAGTGCTTCCTCTCCCTGGGATGCCATTCGTGCTCCTTCTACATAGAAAACATCTGCTTGGATTTCAAGGTCCAGTTCAGATGCCGCTGCTTCTTTGTAGCACTGAGAGTCTCTCCTCCTGAGGTGCCCAGGTACATGCATGTCATGTGCTAGGCCATCCTTATATATCTATACATCTGATTCTCAAGCCGGTCTGACTTCCTTGAGACAAGAGTCACATCTTTCTAATCTTTGCTTGGGTCCCCAGCAGAACGCATGCCACATGCCACTCTACCATCTTGTTGTGAACTTCAGTGATCTTTAGATCCGGGAAATGCGGGCAGGGTTAAGGCTTTCTTTGGAATCAAAGTCAAGCGTGAACTCAAATCTGTGCTGGAGCCAGGTGAAGAGCAGAAATGACATGAATAATGTACACTCAGTGGAGACTGTGGTACACTGATGCCCTCATGATTCAAGACTGGCTCCAACACAGCCATCAAGACTCAGCTCCAGTCAATCGTGACCGTGCAGGACTGTGGACTAGGTCTTACTAGATTGTTTGATTACCGCCTCACTCCTCAGCACTCCCCATAACTGAGAAACTTCAGAAATCCAAACTTTTTAATGTTAACAAGCATAAAAATTCAAACTTCTAAAATAGCATGTAGACCAAATATAGAGCTTCCCAGGTGGTGCAGTGGTTAAGAACCTGCTTGCCTATGCAGAAGACATGAGATGAGGGTTCATACCCTGAGTCAGGAAGATCCCCTAGAGCAGTAGATGGCAATCCACTACAGTATTCTTGCCTGGAAAATTCCATAGACAGGGGAGCCTGGCAGACTATAGTCCATGGGATCACAGAGTTGGACATGACTGAGCAAACACACACACACACACGGAACAAATATAACACATCTGGGGGATTTCAATCTCGGTTTCACCTAACCTCTTTCAATCCTGTCCCAAGATGAGGTAGGGAAGCTAAATCAGTCTTCCCCTCCCCTACATATGTGCCTCTAAAGTGTAGAGGAGAGCATGGAGCTGATTAATTATGAGTGTTAATAGCCTGACACTTAAAGTGATAGGAGAAGCAGCTATGTCATTAAAGGGGTAGTTTAATATAGCAGTCTAAATGCTACCTTCTCTCCACCTAACACACCCTCAAATTGTTACCTCCAAATATTGAAGCACAAATGTGCTTAGAATTCATAATACCGAACACAATGGAATAAGGTCAAGCCATAAGTCTAACATTTCATATGTTTGAGTTCTGTATCTGACATTTCCATTCCCTTGGGGTACAACTTTTTAATTATTATTTATAGATAATCTTTTTCTTAACCACCTGAGAAGTGCAATTATCACCCTGAAATGCAATGGCTGAGACATCATTTTTTCTGAAATGGAAATTTTCTACCCAAGTAGTGACCAAGGCATACAATTTATTGCTATAACATCTCTGACAGCCGGTCAGAAGTCTGAGTGTCCGGAATGTGGAAACTAACTCATAATTACCAGTGGAACTGGATCATTAAAAAAAACAAACAAACAAACCCCTTTGCTTGCTCCTCAGATCCCTTTCCCCCTCTTATTCCCATAGCTATTTCTATTGTTGCTGGGATATTTGCCCTTACTACTATCTTGGTCCTGAACACAGGGCTATTAGGATAAATAGTTTTTTACAAAATTCAATGGGTGTAAGGTGCACATACATTTTCCATTCCATATTTTGCAGACTGAATATTCTCCAAACTGCTGGCATATTACCAAAACTGACAGTCATGGCATGAATGGAGATTTAGCTAACATCTGGAAGGAAAATAATACTCAATGGGTTTTAAATCCAAGAAGTCAGAACTAGCAGTCAAGACACTTAGGACTCATTGCCAGTTTTCCAAGATAAAAGATAGTCAAAGCTAGCAATATGTATCTTCATTGACAATTCTTTAATTTTAAATGAATAATGTTAGGGGAGGGAATGGAGTTAGAAGGGTGTAGGGGAAGAAGAGGCTTGGCCAAAACTATGACAGCTGAAACCTGGCCAAAGGGCATAACTGTATACGATGCATTACAATCCCAGATTCCAGGTGACTAGTCTATGACGTGTAGGCAATGATACCATATTCGACGAATTCATGTCTTGAGTAGTAAACTTGTTTGCCTTTCCTAGAAAGAGTTCAGACTTCACTCTTGTAAGAGTAGAGCGTAAATCACCATTGAGCTCAGCTGATAACACTGTATCATTTGATATCACTGGTGGGTTGGAAAGGACCTTGAAGTTCAGCTAGTGATTTCCACCATCTCGCTACTGTCTGAATCCCCTAACGACAGGTTAACAGAAGGCCATTCATTCTGTAGTACTGTACCTCCTGCGGCAGAGAACTCTTTAGATATATCTTTCCTACACTGCATCTTCCTCTTTTATGCTTCCACGCATGCATGCATGCTCAGTGACTTCAGTTGTGTTTGACTTTTTGTGATCGTATGGACTGTAGCCCACCAAGCTCCTCAAGTCCATGGGGTTCTCCAGGCAAGACTATTGAAGTGGGTTTCCATGCTCTCCTCCACAGGATCTTCCCAACCCAGGGATCAAACTTGCATCACTTTATATTCTCTGCACTGGCAGATGGGTTCTGCCACTGAGCCCCCAGAGAATCCTTTTAAGCTTCCATGCATTGGTCTAAGTCCGAGACATTGAGGATGTACAAAATACAATGAACTTTTCATTTAAATTACATCTATTGGAACTTTCTTCAAACAGCACTGAAGACTACACTTATGACCTTCAAATTCTTTTCAGTTCCTAGTTAAACAACCACAGTCCCTTCACCTGCTCTGCGTATGATGTGGCTTCTTGACTGTTGCTTAACAGAGTAACTCCACCCTGGAAAGTAGTTCAAAATCTCACATTAGTTTTAGCTAACCATGAACCTTGTGCCAGCCATGGCTCATTAGGTAAATTCAGAAATTACCTTAGGCTAGATTTCTCTGACTCCACTTCTATTTCCAGAAAATAATGTATAATTTTGATTTATTTTCTTGCTGAGCCATACTAGCTATACAAGTCATACTGTTCCATAGCATTTTGATTATTCATTTACTTACTTATAATTTTAAATATCTACTCTTGCCAGGCAGTGTGATAGTTCAGTACTGTTGGTATAACTGATGACAAAACAGTGTTCCTGATATCATGGAACTGTGCTTTCTAGCTAGGTCATTGACCCAAACCGATTCCCTAGTTAAGGGAAGTGAGACTCTTTCCTCAGAACTTCATTGCCCCTTGCATGTATCTCCACATGGCCCTTGTCATTTGTAAAATAATTGTTTGTTTTCATATCTGCCATCCCTGTTAAGCCCTAAGACTCCTGGGGGAATGGCTGTGCTGCATTCATCCGTATCTGGCCAGAGGATGGCACCCAGTGGACAGTCATGGGCAGATTTGTTGAACACGTGCCTTAGCCCTCATCTCTCTATATAAGTGGTTTGTCGACCAAGATCATTCATTGTTTCAAGTTACTACTTTCTATTGCCATTGTGAGAATTCAGGATAGATCCTTGTGGAGAAGGAAGCTCTGGAAATAAGGGTTTGCTTTATATCCTCTTCACTATGCCATTTCCAAAGCTGTAATTACTTGGTGATTCTTGAAAATTACATCAGATTAACAATTAGAATGACTCATATATGCAGTAATTTTCATAGCCATAGTCTCTTTGATTTTTCTTCTTTACAAAAGCGTGGAATACAAAGATGGAAATAATATATTGAAAAGATATCAAATAGTTTTTAAGTACTTGATGGAGCCAGTTAATGGGTTATACTCTTATTTACATTTTAAATGAACTTTGAAAAATCAATACTGCAAGGTAGCCTTCTAATGGATACACTTATGAATATACAATGCATTTGATATGGCATGTTAAAGAGAATAAAGATGTTTGCTGCTTCTACCAACAAATCCTATTGATACAATTGGTTCAATGAAGTTGTCAAAATTTACCAACACAAAACAAATGACCTCTACGTTTATCATCACTAAAGGTTTCTGTTAATTAGCATCTAGAGATATCATATTATAGATGCTTCTTTAAAAGCTCTCAGCCCTCCAACTCTGCGTAGTGACATGGTATCTATCAATGTCTCATGGTGCCTGCAATTCTGACAAAAGGCACTTTGAAGAACTGGCACGTACATCCATATTTGCATTTTTGCATCTCATTATGGACATAATTGCATACCAACACAGCAATTCTTCTTCACTATCTCAAAAAACATTATCAGCAATTTCTGAAATAAATGCTTAAATGTCAGCTATTGACAAGCAAGAAAAGCTGACCTTTGAAGGTTCTCATTCTTCTGAGATGTGCCCTGCTATGACTCATTTCTTAGCTTTCTGTCTGTGTTTGGTAACAGAAAAGGGACACAGTGACTCTTGAGTGGTTGAGTATGGCAAACAAGAAGGGAATGAGGAACTGCAAAATGGCTACTAACAGTGATCTGGAGTTGGTTGAATATTTGTCAAGACAAATCTTTAAAATCACAGAAACTTTACAGAGGGTGAATATCAACATTCTTTTGTTTACAATGCAATTTCTGCAAAAGTATAGATTGTTTCCACATTAACCAAAATGAGCTTATCCCTGATTAATGTTGTGACAAAGAACCAAACAACCTTTCTCCTATAAGCATGCAACCCATTTTACACATTGTCACAAGTGGAGGCTAAGTGTTGGACAAGCACCAACAGCTAATCTAAAACTGCACAGAACCATTTACACCCTCTCCTCTGAGATCTCGTCTCCCTGGAGTGGCCTCAGCCGTGTGGATCTCATATCGTATCATATGCCTTTATCCTGTCATCAGCCCCTGTTTGGAGCTACCTCAATTTGCACAGCAATTTGGTACACATTTTTCTGAAAGCACTAATCAATTTTAACTCACGTTGAAATGCCATAGAAATGGCTGCCAATGTCCAGAAAATGCTAATCAATTTTGAAAATCTACATCATGGCTCACATCCCAGATTTTCTACCCAATCCACATCAAACAGAAATGATATAAAATCATGTTAACATGTTCAGCCGCTTGTTTGCTTGTTGTCGCCGAGGCACTGGTCATGCTTCACTGACAGACTAACTGCTGACTTGGAAGCTCATCCAGTTTGCACGATTTCGAGCGGCTGTGTGGTGACGATGTGAAGTGGCTGTCGCACTTCACGTTCAAACACAGGGATTTCCATCTGAATCCTTTCTCCCATTTCGCTTTTGAAGAGCATAAGAGACGTGTTTTTCTTAGATGGAGAAATAAGTATTTTTAATGCTTCTCTTTCCCCCAAAGAACATCCCCTGGTGGGAAAGCTGCTTCTTTGATAGACGTGACACGTAAATTTATATTTCAGACCCATTGAGAAATCTAGACACTATAGAACAGAATGAACAGTTTAGTGGGCAAAGCCCATACAAATAAGTCTCTCCTAGCAATAAACAAACAAAAACCTCTCTCAGAATTTTGATTTAGAAGGGAGCTTAAAAACCAGCTAGTTTAACCTCCCCAACATGAGAATGTTCTTCAAAGAACTCCCAGAAAGACAGCCCTTCTGTTCAGTAGAACTCCACTACTCCCCAGGAGGGGAAATTTCACTAAGAAGCCCATCTCTTGATTCAGAAATTTATAATAAAACTAGGCTCAAATCCTTCTTTTGTTGAAACCTGTCCTAACTGGTGCTAGGCTGTTCTCAAGGAGCAAATGGTTGCCCTGTTTCTTGACAACAATTACTTTGCTCCTAAATTTTCTTGGCTCCAGGGAAAACATGGTCTTGCTCAGTCATTGATTTCTTATAAGATGCGGCTCCCAAATAGCCCCTGGCTCTCCTAGTCAGTTTCCTCTGGTCACTCCCCAGCTGGCCAGTAGTCCTGCTGAAATACCCAAAACTCTCCCCAGGACTGGACCCTATTCTGTCCAAGTGGGACAACTACTTCTGGAACTAGATGTTATAGTTCTAGGAAAACAATCTGAGAACATTTTAAGATCCTTAGGAGCAGGAATGCCCTTCTTGGTGCTAAGGAGTTCATAATCTGCCTTACCTCAGTTAAAACCAGTTTGAGTCACTATTTTTATGTCATACCTTTTTTCTTTTTTATGAAGCTAAAGAGTCTACAATCTTAAGAGGTCTTCAGTGCCAAAGAGAGGAACTCAGCTTTGCCCTGAGTCTAGCAAAGCACTGGTATGTCTTCTTCATCATCACTGCAGCAGTAACAGAACTTAACCACTACTAAGCACTTACTCAATTCATAAGGTGTCTAGCTATGTGTGGCTATTTATATAACTTAGCTCACACAGCCTTCTTCAGAAGCCTATGAAGTAGGGGTGGTTATTATGCCCTGCTTTTTGTTTAATTTTCTATTTTCTATTGGAGTAGAGTGGAGTAACAATGTTGTGATAGTTTCAGGTGTACGGTGAAGTGATTCAGATATAGGTATACATGCATCTATTCTTTTTCACATTCTTTTCCCATTTAGGTCAGTACAGAATATTGAGCCGAGTTCCCTGTGCTGTACAGCAGGTTCTTGTTGGCTATGTATTTGAAGATACCAGTGTGTACCTGTCAACCCCAACCCCCTTTTGGAGATGAGGAACACAAGATCCAGAGAGGTTAAGTAACTTGCCTGAAGCCACAAAGCTAGTAAATCGTGATTCTGATCCCAGTGCTCTCATTAATCAGTGCAGAAAATGGCCTTAGAAAAGAGCAGAAGCTCAGAGACTATTTGAAACTCTAATCTGCAGCTAAAATAATGCTCAAAATTCTCCAAGCCAGGCTTCAGCAATATGTGAACCGTGAACTTCCAGATGTTCAAGCTGGTTTTAGAAAAAGCAGAGGAACCAGAGATCAAATTGCCAATATCTGCTGGGTCATGAAAAAAGCAAGAGAGTTCCAGAAAAACATCTATTTCTGCTTTATTGACTATGCCAAAACCTCTGACTGTGTGGATCACAATAAACTGTGGAAAATTCTGAAAGAGACAGGAATACCAGATCACCTGACCAGCCTCTTGAGAAACCTGTATGCAGGTCAGGAAGCAATAGTTAGAATTGGACATGGAACAACAGACTGGTTCCAAATAGGAAAAGGAATATGTCAAGGCTGTATATTGTCACCCTACTTATTTAACTTCTATGCAGAGTACATCATGAGAAATGCTGGGCTGGAAGAAGAACAAGCTGGAATCAAGAATGCTGGGAGAAATATCAATAGCCTCAGATATGTAGATGACACCACCCTTATGGCAGAAAGTGAAGAAGAACTAAAGAGCCTCTTGATGAAAGTGAAAGAGGAGAGTGAAAAAGTTATCTTAAAGCTCAACATTCAGAAAATTAAGATCATGGCATCCAGTCTCATCACTTCATGGCAAATAGATGCAGAAACAGTGGCTGACTTTATTTTCCTGGGCTGCAGATGGTGACCACAGCCATGAAATTAAAAGACGCTTACTCTTTGGATGGAAAGTTATGACCAACCTAGATAGCATATTAAGAAGCAGAGACATTACTTTGTCAGCAAAGGTCTGTCTAGTCAAAGCTATGGTTTTTCCAGTGGTCATGTATGGATGTGAGAGTTGGACTATAAAGAAAGCTGAGTGCCGAATAATTGATGCTTTTGAACTGTGGTGTTGGAGAAGACTCTTGATAGTCCCTTGGACTGCAAGGAGATCCAACCAGTCCATCCTAAAGGAGATCAGTCCTGGGTGTTCATTGGAGGACTGATGTTGAAGTGGAAAGTCCAATACTTTGGCCACCTGATGCAAAGAGCTGACTCTTTTGAAAAGACCTTAATGCTAGAAAAGATTGAGGGAGGGAGGAGAAAGGGACAACAGAGGATGAGATGGTTGGATGGCATCACCGATTCAATGGACATGAGTTTGAGCAAACTCCGGGAGATAGTGAAGGACAGGGAAGCCTGGCATGCTGTAGCCCATGGCGTCACCAAGAATTGGACACAACTTAGTGACTGAACAACAGTAACTTGGTTCTCTCCATTCTTCAGAGTCTACATAGCAGGGAGCACGGTCAGGTCGAGTCAGGAAGGTGCCTTCTGCTGTTAGTAGGAGACTATGCTTCACAAGCACAAGCCCAGCTCTTTGCAGATCACTGAGCCAGCACCATTTAGCCAGGAGCATATCATGCCTCCCCAGATTTGAAGTGCCTCCCAGATCCCCAGGGTCCCCACTTTACCGTTTGGTGCCGACCCAGTGGTAAAGTATCCAATGAACCTCAAGCCCCACTGAATTTCAGAGAACCAGTATCAAGTGACAGATCTTCCTGTGGTCATATGTTCTATGCTAGGACTTAATCTAGAATTCTGCTCCGTGGCTGTATTATTTGAAGGAGAAAATGATGGCCAGCAGGTAAAAAGAGCAGAACTGCAAAGAAGCACTGCATTTAATTCCATCTAATTTATGCTGCTGTGGGTGGGAATCGAAGTTCATCTCCCAGACATTAATTAAAGCAGAAATGTAGGGAAATGTCAGTCCTCTGGCTGCAAAGGCCCTTTTCAGGAGGAAGCCGGGAGCTGGGAAAGTAGGTCTGCTATTTCATTGCTGTCACAGAGCTCATAATAGAGGGCAGCCGGCTCTATGGGTTCTCAGAAACTGTCCTGTCTCCCAATCAAGAATCTTTCAGCAGAGAAGAAGAGGACCTGGAGCCTGGCAGCTGTATCCATGGGAATTCCCCACCGACAGGGAGGAGAAGGGACTCTGCCACCACGGGCTCAGCAGTCAGTCCCGTTCACATGTTGACATCTCCAAGCATCTCCCCCACAAAGCAATTTTTTTTTTACTCACCCACACATTTTGCAGGAACAAAATTACTGTGCTCTTCTGTTTCTTCCCCCTCCTCCCTTCCTTTGGACTTTTTTCTTCCAGTTTTATTGAGAAAATTGAGCATGCATCATTGTATAAGTTTAAGGGGTAGCACATGACGGTTTAATTTACATCTGTTGTGAAATGGTTGCCACAATAAGGTCAGCTAACACACATCTTCTCAGACCAATACGATAAAAAAGAAAGGTGAAAAAGCATACGGAGTTCTGCTTGTGATGAGAATTCAGCATTTACTCTTTTCACAGCTTTAACAGCTTTTCTCCGTATTATACAGCAGTGTTAACTATAGTCATGTAGTATATGACATTCCCAGTACTAACAGCTGGAAGTTTGTACCTTTTTTATTCTGTTTTAATGAATTGTCAATTAAGAAGCTTTAAAGAGACAGAAGCAGGGAGATGCTGGCTTTAAATTTAAACAAGGGGAAATCAAAAGGGAAAAAAGTAAGGCCAGAATAAGGCAACCTCTGTTCCTAAATTTAGAAGGCCTCGACATCTCCGGAAAAACATGCTGTGTGACGGTGCGCACAATTCTGCAGGAAGAGAAACTGACTTAAACAAATAATTCTAGGAAAGCACTCCATTTTGAGGCCAAATTCTCTCTGGACTTGGGGCACAAAGCCACCCCTGGAGGCAGTGTGAGATGAGGAATGAGGTGCTGGGCACATACTGGGCTTTATTTTCAGAAGACGTAAAATGTGCTCTACCATTTTATTCTAGAGATTTGGAAGGAAAAAAAAAAGCATCTGCAGGAAAAAAGATATGAACAGAGTTTCTGTGAATATATTTCTGCTGGACACAGATATGGCAGTAATTCCGATAAATACTTCTATAGAATTCTGCTTACCTCAACTACTTTTTGCTGCTGCTGCTAAGTCACTTCAGTCGTGTACAACTCTGCGACCCATAGACAGCAGCCCACCAGGCTCCCCCGGCCCTGGGATTCTCCAGGCAAGAACACTGGAGTGGGTTGCCATTTCCCTTTTTGCTAGTCAAGCAATAAAAATAAAACCAGGTTTATCATTAAATCAAGTCACCATGGTTTTGTTAGACCAGGCAGGGGTTGACAAATGTTATCCATAAAAGGTGAGATGGTAAAAAAAAAAAACTTTAGCTTTTGCAGTTTACACATTTTCTGCCCCAACTACTCAGTTTTGCCCTTGTAGCACAAAGTAGTCAGAGACAAAATATGAATGAAAGGTCTGGATGTGTTCTGATAACACTTTATTTAATGAAATTGTATTTTGTCAAATTTTATGTGTCACAAAATATTATTTTTTTGAATTTTTTCAGCCATTTAAACATGCACACAAAAAATTGTAATTCTCAGTCTGTTCAAAAACAGCTGATGAGTGGGGCTTAGGCCACCAATTGTCAACCCCCTTCTTAGTCCTGAACTCACTGGTGTTGAGCCAGTGGAATCCTTTCCTATGTTTGTAATCAGGCTTCGAGCATTTAAAACTACAGGCTGTGTGCTAACAGTACAATTCGATTGTATCATCCTAAATACTGATGCTGGATGGAGACTGTTTTTTGTCCTTGGGTTGTGTGAGTCAGGCAATGTTTCAATATGTGCAGTCATTTTGGTCAGTATTGATAGGCTAGATATGACTCCACAGGCACTGTGCAAGATGAGGCATACATGCACACATATGATATGTAAGATGAGGCATGACCTTACTGTGACTTCAAAGGTAATCACGGCAGGTACAAGCTCAAGAGATTTGCAGAGGATTTGACATTATGCTATGCTCAATCCATACCACAAATCTGTGAGAGAATGTGATTTTGCAGCTCCATTTCACAGATGGGAAAGTTGAGGGTCAGCCAGGCTGTTTACATAAGACCACTCAATCTGCATGTAGTGGATTTGCAATTTGAACCCACGCCTTTCTAGTCTCTCTGCTATGGGCTCTCATCCCTTCAGATCTTCCACACTCAAGATGAAGATCTTAATTTAATCAGCCAAGACTGGGACCTAACTTAGCCTGAACTCACCGAAAGCTACTCTGGTCTCTAATTTCCCACGTGATTCAGACATTCCCTTTAAGAAATGAATGTGTAGAGGCAGTCGTGAGAGGCATAGAGCTTACTTGCTCTGGGGGAAAACTTTGCTAAGTAAAAAATACAGCTACAAAATTATTGGCATCTCACAAGTAGTTAGAGGCATTTGTCAGTTGAACTGCCAAATATTTATATGTGAAGATCCACCCTGTGCTAAACATTCGTCTAGGCACTGAGGACGCCACAGTAAACAAAATAGACAGAAATTCCTGCTCTCGAGGATTTATGTTATACTGGGGGGAGACAGGCAGTAAACAATAAAATAAGTAAAACATATGCTATGTCAGATGGTGATAAGTGCTGTGGGAATAAAACAACCAGCGAAGGGTAATTGAGAGTACCAGAGCGGTGTGGGGGTGGGAGAGAGACAGGGACACGATTTCCAAAAGGTTTGTCAAAGAAGCACTGCCGAGGAGATAATGTTTGAGCAAAGACCTAAAGAAGAAGAAGTAGCGAGCTATGTTTCCTTCCAGGGAAAGGGGACCGCGATGAGGATGGGGTGGGGGGTGGTTCAGAAGTTGCAGGCAGAGCCTTCAAGATTTGGCTCCCAGTGGAAACATTTTGAAGGAATCATGGAAGCATTATAAGCAAAGGAGTGGCATAATCTAATCTCATTTATGATGTGATAGAATTACTCTGGGCTTCCTTTGTGGCTTAGAAGGTAAAGCATCTCCCTGCAAAGCAGGAGACCCAAGTTTGATCCCTGGGTCAGGAAAATCCCCTAGAGAATGAAATGGCAACCCACTCCAGTATTCTTGCCTAAAGAATTCCATGGACAGAGAAGCCTGGCAGACTAGAGTCCACGAGGTTGCAAAGAGTCAGACACATATGAGGGACTAACACTGGCACTGGCTAGGATTATTCCAGAAGCTTCTTTAAGCAGAGGTGGTAGAAGGCAAGGGTCTAAATGACTGCAGTCACTTAGGTGGGGGTGTTGGGCCTTGGACGAGAGGGGCAGCTATTAAAGGTGATATCCTAGGTCTCGCTATGATAACAAAACACCACAGCCTTGGGTGACTTACACACTACACACGTTGGTTTCTCATGGTTCTGGAGGCTAGAAGTCTGTGATTAGGCAAAGTGGATCCCGTGTCTGAGAGCTCCCTTCCTGACTCATAGATCAATCTCCTTAGAGTGTCTTCTGTAAGGGTGCTAGTCTCATTTAAGAGGGCTCCACCCTCATGTCCTAATCACCTCTCAAACCTGAGCCTTTAATGCCATCTTAATACTATATCTTAATTCCATCACCTTCAAGGTTAAGATTTCAACATATGAATTTGGGAGGGGACACAAACATTCAGCCTATTGCAGACGGTAAGGGATGGGGCTTCCCGGGTGATACAGTGGTAAATAATCTGCCTGCCAAGGCAGGAGATGCGGGAGATGAAGCAGGTTTGATCCCTGGGTCAAGAAGATCCCCTGAAGAAGAAAATGGCAACTCACTCCAGTATACTTGCCTGGGAAATCCCATGGGCAGAGGAGCCTAGCGGGCTACAGTCCATGGGGTCACAAAGAGTCAGACATGACTGAACGACTGAGCGTGCGCACACACACACACACACACACACACACACAGGAAGGGATCAGATTGAAATCCAAGCCAACAGGATTTACCGGCCATGGGATATGGAGTATGAGAGGAATAAGAATCAAGGATGACCTCCAGCTTCTGGGCCCAATCAGCAGGAAGGATGGAGTCACTAGTACCTGAGTTTGGCAAGACAGCGGCAGGGGGAAGCTTGCAAGTGGAAGACTGAGGACTTTGTTTCAGCTCAGTTCAGTTCAGTCGCTCAGTCGTGTCCGACTCTTTGCGACTCCATGAATCGCAGAACGCCAGGCCTCCCTGTCCATCACCATCTCCCGGAGTTCACTCAGACTCACGTCCATCGAGTCCGTGATGCCACCCAGCCATCTCGTCCTCAGTCGTCCCCTTCTCCTCCTGCCCCCAATCCCTCCCAGCATCAAAGTCTTTTCCAATGAGTCAACTCTTGGCATGAGGTGGCCAAAGTACTGGAGTTTCAGCGTTAGCATCATTCTTTCCAAAGAAATCCCAGGGTTGATCTCCTTTAGAATGGACTGCTTGGATCTCCTTGCAGTCCAAGGGACTCTCAAGAGTCTTCTCCAGCACCACAGTTCAAAAGCATCAATTCTTCGGCGCTCAGCCTTCTTCACAGTCCAACTCTCACATCCATACATGACCACAGGAAAAACCATAGCCTTGACTAGACGGACCTTAGTTGGCAAAGTAATGTCTCTGCTTTTGAATATGACAAATTTGACTTGTCTATTAGACACCAAAGCAGGAGTGTGAACAGGCAGTTGAGGTTAAGAGTCAGAAGTTCACACGTGTAGTATGTACCATCAGTTCAGGGATAGAGGCACAAGAATGAGAAAGAGGAAATCTTTGCAGCTTAAACTCGCAGGTTAAGAATGCAGCCAGTATAATTCCCTTTACATCTGCTACCTTATATCTTGCTTCAACAATCTGGAAGTTTGGCCAGGGTCCACCTGTTTGAGGATGACGTTTTTCGGAAATTTTCTGCCTCCCTTTTACTAAAAAGTTTGATGTGATTAGCTGGAGATTTTGCGATTAATTTTGTAACCTGGAGATTTAGAGTTTGGGGATTTTTACTATTGACATTTGATCATTTTCTCTTAGATTGCTCAGCTCAGTGGTCGTCTTTATTTAAATCCAGATATTTCGAATGTACTTATTATCATGGAGCTCAGCTTAGCAGAAATCATATGACATCCATTGATCAAGTCATCAAATCCATTTAATGCTTAAAATGAAAAGAAAAAAAAAATTGGATGATGCTTGAATCCAATACAGGTGGTGTGTTTCTGGACCTTCTCTCCATGAAAAACCTTAAGTGGATTGTTTTTACCTGCTGTTATTAATATGTTGGGATACATCTCCCATGTGATATCCAGATTTTCAAAGGGGAATCTACTGCATGAATGGTTATAATTTCCTTTCACTTTGACAACAATGAGATGGCAAAACCAATGTCAGCCATTGGTCCAAGCTCAAAGGATAACATTCTGCTGTCCATTTGCTTCTCACCAACTCCAAAGGCTCATGTGCAAATCTTACCCAAGGAAACAGTCAGGATGTCTCTCCCTGCCTCCCAACCTCCTTCTCTCACCTTATAGAAACAGAGGCAAACATTGCTTGATCGTATTTTAGCTTTTTTTCATGTCTGCTAAATCTAATATTAAAACATGGTCCTCAAGAGAACTATGACTTGGGGTAAAGATTAAGGTTCGAGGATAGAATTTATGCAGCAGGAAAAGAAGGAGAGAGTATAAAACATGCTAAAGTGTATTACCCACAACTGACTCTCATCGCTTCTCTTGTCAGACGCAAAATGCAAAAAAATCTCAGGATTGGGAATGATTAGTTATGGGTAAAGTGAGGGATTTTCTCGAAACACAGCAGTTCTTTGGGGAAAAGAAATTCCTGAAGGACATGACTTGGTTTTTTCCTCTCCTGAGGTTGAAGTGAAAAGTTGAAAAAGAAAGAAAAAGACAGCATTTCCTTCACCTGAATTTTCGCTGGAGCTCTGGGAGAGGAAATTTGCTGGACACATTGCCACGCTCCCGGGCTGGGCAGGAAGCCTCCAGCTGCTCGAGCAGCAAGCGCAGAGGAGCAGAGAACAGCGGTCTCCGCGGGCAGGCTCGCGGCGTGCCACCCACCTGGCTTGACTCGAAGCGCGTTTCTGCGCCTTGATCTCGGCTTACATGGGAGATACCGTGTTACCCGTCCTGTTGCCCACTCCGCCCTGGCTTGAGATTTAAATAAAAACAAATTACAGGTCTTAACAGTGATAGATGGACTGCTTTTACATTTGTGTAGAGTATTTTTGCTCAAAGATTAAAGGCTTACGCATTTATCTGCATAAACTAACCTCTAGAGTAGGGTACTGCTGACATTTTCCAAGAAAAATGAATCTCCTAACTTATTCCAAAGAGAAGACTTGGTATTTGTATGGCCAGAGTGACCTTTGCAAGTGCCCTTTCAGATTAGGTGCACTACATGGAAAATTGTGCTCTTACAGTACTCCATAAATCATACCTACCAATTTTCTTTAAAGGGGTATGTAAATATCAGTGTACCAGGTGGGTAAACAACACTAACCTCGTACAAATGGCTTGAAAATTGAAGAAAAGCACCTTATTTTGCTGCTGAAATTGCTTTTGAAGCCCAACATCGGGGCTTGGTTTGTAGAATGCACGAAATGATTTGTGCACAGGGAGTAGAAAATGGGCTGATGATAATCACCCTGCACACAGTTCCTGTATTCCTGAGTCCTTTCCAGGATCAAAGATGCTGTTGCTACTCATTATTTTTCTGTGCGTATACCAACTGCATGCACATGTTAAGTGACACCTTGATTATCTGCATATTTCCAAAATGGTTAGACAGCTATTTTACCTGGTCAAGATTTCTAGAGAAGTCTTCTTGTTTTGACCACATAACACTTCAATTAAGAAGAAAGGGTGGGGGGAAGGAAAAATTTACAGAAAAAAAGTAAAGAGAGACGCTATAGCTTCTGAAACTTCCAAGGTCTTAGTATGATAAGCACTATTTTTGTGACTTAGTGGTATGTGTTCATTGCATCTCCTTATTTTAAAAGAAGAACAGACAAATGGGAAATAAGAAAAGTTCCTGCTATTGAGCCATTTTAAAGGAATGACCACGGCATAAGATACAGTTTGTATTGCATCCAATTGATATGAATAGTTTGAATCTCAGTTTTGTACAGTTTTCATAAGCTAGAAATCCTTGAGTTTGACACTTTTGGGAGTTTGTGGCAAAAGTCATGATTGATATCCTGAGAACTTTATACATATAGTAAAATTCACATTTCTTAATCATGTAAGTTGCCAAGGGGTGAGATTTTTAAAACATATAGTGTTTAAGTAGATAACTCTTGACATTCCCATGTACCATATAGTGCATATGTCATTCAGAAGCAACAAATGTATGGTGGGGTACATCATCTTATGAACTAGAAGATTTATGATGCAAAGATGTCATTTCTCTCAAAATTGATCCACAGAGTCAATATAATCACAAAATCCAGCAAGTCTTTTCTGTGTGTATGGAAATCCATTCTTTTTCATGTATTTCTTTTGTCCTTTCAGTTTATTCTCTTCATTTTGTAACTTCATAAAATGGATTCTTAGCTCATTCGTTTTAAAGATTTCTTACCTAATTTATGTATTTAAAATATAAATTTTCTTCAAAACTCTACCTTAGCTTTATCCCTCAAATATTGCTATGTAATGTTTTCATTGTCATTCAATTCTACGCATCTCAGATTTGTGTTACTCATTTAGCAGTATGCTTTTTTAAAAACTTTTACTTTCTGTTGGGCTATAGTTGATTAACAGTGTTGTGTTAATAATGGATAATTCTGAAGAAAATGCATTCCCCCCCGGAATTTTTAAGACTAAAATTCTACTGAAATTTTTGCTTCTAAATCAGTAGTATATTCAGTGGTATCACATGGGTAATGGCTAAATACAATATTTCATTGTGTGGGTTTTCATATATTTCATTGCCTTTATCCCTGGGTGTTTGCTGGCTCTTTTGATTCTATTATAAACTTTACAATTTTTCTTTGAATTCCATTTTTAATTTATTGGTTGCTGGGATATATAAACAAGTAAATTTAAAAAGAAAAAAAAAAGACATAGTATTATCATTTTGCAGCTCCTAGTGAATTAATGTTTCTAGGTATTGACCACCAACAGCAGTTACCTTCATGTAAAGAGAGACAGCAGACACGATGAGCTCCTGATGAAAGAACATAAAGGGACCTAATGTCAGTTTTGTCAAGTCTCTGAATCCAGTTGCCAATTTGTAGGGGACACAGAGGCCCAAGGAACATGTTCATCTTCCTGTTGGAAAATCCTGCATATGGGTCCAGTGTCTAAGTTCTTCAACATAGCAGCCATAACGGGAAAAAAAAATCAGATGAAGTGGAAAAGAAACAGATGAAAGTGGAAATGTGTGAATTAAAAAGGATTGAGAAGACAGCTTTTTTGTTTTTCTTTTTTTAAATGAGCAACTCTAACCTATAGTGTCGAAGAATGTATGCATGCATGTGTGAAAAGTCGCTTCAGTCATGTTCGACTCTTTGTGACCCTATGGACCATAGCCTCCTCTGTCCATAAGATTCTCCAAGCAAGAATACTAGAGTGGGTTGCCACACCCTCCTCCAAGGGATCTTTCCCACCCAGGGATCAAACTTGTGTCTCTCGCATCTCCTTCACTACAGACAGGTTCTTTACCATTGTGCCACCTGGGAAGCCAATACCTACTGGGCATAACGAAGAAGAAAGCATTCTTCTTAAGTCCGGGGTGGGGAGGGCGATTGGGAGTAGGCACAGTGTTCCCAGTGAATTTCATTCTGAACCTTAAACACGTGCTCAGCTTTGAGCTCTGTTTCCCTTTCATCCTGGAGCACAGTATTTCACCATTTATACTTTTACACTTTGGTTCATCAGTTTCCTGATGCTCTTAAGCACAGTCCTTGAGACCCCTTCCAAACAATATTTCCCTGCTTCCTTCTAAATAGGTAGAGATTGAAAGTTTTTACTTTATATTTTTGTAAGGAGAGATAAAAAGAGTGAGTGCTATTTCAAATTAACCCCCATTAATTACTTTTATTTTTCACTGTTGATGAAGTAAAAAAGCCTCAGATTTAAAAAAAAAGAATCTTTTTGAACACAAAATTTCAGAGCATGAAAATTCATAACTAGGTACAGCTATTCTTTTGATATATACATATAGACCTCTATATTAAGCATCAAATTTAAAAATAGGTCACTAAGCTCATCAGTCCACAATTTTTTAGCCTGTCTATAGGCAGTTCGTATTCCTTCCCCAGTCTACATCAATATATGCTACCTGTCTGGAGAAAATGAGATTATTGGAAAGGATATTTTCATCCAGGGAAAGGAACTGCTCACCTGACCTCACCGTCATTGTGCTTCACTCTATGGCACCTTGTATTTCATAGAATTTTCTTCTTAGAAATTCTTCATAGAATTTTCCACTCTTGCCTTGATTAATTCAATAAATATTTATTGACTGCCTACTCTGTGCTGGGGGCAGTTCTGGGACCTGAGAATACACCTGTGAACAAAACAAAACAACAAGAACAATAAAATCCTTGCCTCAAGCAGCAGAATTAATACCACTATAAAATGAGATTAGCCATAAATAAGCACAGCATGTTCTAAGCATATTGTCTGAGAAATGACCTTGTTTTTCATGTCACTTTAAGTTCAACATATTTCCAAGAGTCAAAGAGATCATCTCTTTTGTTTAAAAGTTGAATATGTGAAAGAATAGTCAGTATCTTGCTATTTACCATATTTTCAAATTGTCTCCATTAATAAAACATTTTGGGAAAATATAATATTTATTATTTACTTCTAAGAGGGTATGTTCATTTTCCTACAATAGGTAGATTATATGAATCTTTAATATTCACCTTTATTAATTTCTATGATTAATCATAATGCTTAGTCTTGAGTCTTTCATACATTTCCAACTGGCTTATCCCAAATCAACTTCTACCAATCTAGGTTTTCTACTGAGCTTATTGTAGGTGTTATATCATCGACTCAGCAAACACTGATTTTTTAGTTTTAATTTCTTTGGTCTGATTGTCCTTACTGTTTGGAAAAACCTGAAAGAATGGTTAATTTCTTTCATTTATTTCTTCTAGCAACTAACATATAGCAGACGGGAGGAGTTCAATAAATGTGTTTCTTTTCTGCTAAGTTCTAAATCGGAGTCTTCTTTATTTTTTAATTACTCCATTCTAGACTCATTAAAACTGTAGGATTCTTCATAACAAGTACTGAAAAAATGGCAATTTTTTAAAAGAAAGATTTTCATGTTAGAAAAAATCCATTTCAATAGGACATTTTGTTAAGCAAAATATAATGTGCCCATGACATTAAAAATATACATACATGAATTAAAAACTTCTTCCTCCCTAATTAGAGAAAGTGATCCTGCATATTTCACACATTTTAAATCAACAGTCGGGAGACCACAAGGTCTCTGATAGACAGAATTTATATATATATATATATGTGTGTGTACATATTGAATACTGTTGACTTTTCTTTTTTCAAGAAAAAAAAACATCAGACTCCAAATTTTCAACATTTAAGCTGTATAAAAATGTTAAGTAGGAAAAAACCTTTAGATCTCATTTTATATTTTCAGTTTTATGTGCCGATTCAGTTAATTTTACAAATACAACACAGATATGAGAGCTAGATTTGATGTGAAGTAAAAATAGATTAAAATGTACTTGTTCCATTGACATTTGGGGGTAAATTTAATATATACCTTTTAATACTAAACATAATGTGACCTACAAGTCCATGTTGAATCCTAAAGCCACCATATTGATTATTGGTTTCCTTCTTTGTTAATTCAGACTGTCTCTTCTTGGACAAATGCCCACAAATGGACAACTACTAGGCTACTTGGAGAGCTGATGAAAATGGGAGAAAGTGAGAGCACCTCCATAGAGCTGTTCTTGGATAAAATTTAGAAAAGCAGTGCTTCCTCCTTCCTTTCTTCACAGCCCCTTTTCCTCCAAACAATGTCTTACCTCACCCCCTCCCTTCACTCCAAGGCCATCTATGACCATCACTATACTTACTGACCTTCCAGACGCCTCACTGTGAAGCGTCAGCCAGTCTTGTCCACCCTGAAAATACCTCAGGGCCTCAATTGTTTCTTTTTTACTGTCTTCCTAAGTAAAACTGATTTGTCCTGTGTCCCCTTCCCTCCATTCTTTTCATTCTGCTAGTTGGCACATGTAGATGTATAGACAAAGATTGATTTAGACTAGATTCTTAACGGCTGACAGTGACTTAGAAGGGTACCTCCCCTAGGCTAACTGAATTTAAGCATGTAATTCTTTGTTTTAAGGACATATTTTTTCAGATCTTTCTCCAGACCAGAGATGGGCCAATGTTTCCCATAGAAGATCAGGTTATAAATGTCTTATACACTGAAGATGATATGCTTGGTTTGCTCAGCTCTGCCATTGCAGCTTGAAATCAGCCATAGACCAAAGGTAGATTGGCAGACTGTCTTTCTGAGACAGGAAGGGGGCAGGGCACAACCTTAAAACAAACAAAAAAAGACAACCATTGAGGGTACTACCTAAACCAGCTAAAACCAACTAGGTCCAAGATGGCAGACAGCCTCTACTAGACCTCAGTCCTCAGTATACACTCATTATAATACATCAGCAGGTTTCCCTGATGGCTCAGCTGGTAAAGAATCCTTCTGCAATGCAGGAGACCCCAGCTTGATTTCTCGTTTGGGAAGATTCCCTGGAGAAAGGATAGGCTACCAACTCCAGTATTCTTGGGCTTCCCTGGTGACTCAGATGCTAAAGAATCCACCTGTAATGAGGGAGACCTAGCTTTGATCCCTGGGCTGATCCAGGGATCCTGGTTTGATCCAGGAAGATCCCATGGAGGCAGGCCTGTCAACCATTCCAGTATTCTTGGCTGGAGAATCCTCATGGACAGAGGGGCCTGGCCGGCTACAGTCCATGGGGCCACAAAAAGTCAGACACAACTGAGTGACTGCCTGCATAATACATCTGCAAGCTAAATGACACAACCATGGGCTCTATGACAGTTCTAGAGGTTGATCATAAAAGCCTCCAAAGTGGGCAGTGGTCCAATGCATGGAAATTCCCTCCTTTTCCTCAATTCTAATGAGTTGGAACTATCCTCCCACTCATTAGCTAATATCCTATAAATTGCCATAAAAACGGACAACCCTGTACCCTGTGGCCTCTCGCCTTCTGAGACGGCACACATAGAATTGTCTCGGGAGTGTTTATCTCCCTGAATAAACCTTTCACTTTGTTATGGCTTGCTCTTGATTCTTTCCTGCCCAAAACCAAAAGCCCACATTCAGTGGCCATCCCAGAGACTCACCTGAGACCTGGGATATGACCACCCTCTCGGGTCCTAATTTATTTCCTGCAATGTTTCCATAGAATTTATATACACAAACGAGAGGTGGGTTGGCATTGGCCTGGAGATCACAGTTTCAAACACTGTCTAAATTAGTTAAATAATTCTGGTGGGGATGAAGAGGACAGAGAGATCCTTTCAACCCCCATAAATCCATAACACATAGCTAATTATTCTCATGAAAAGTCTTCCTGAATAAGTGGCATAAATTGGCTCAGCCATATTTTCTAGTAGCAATTATTTAAATTACATTAAAGCCAATATCCGCCGGATTGTTGAAAAAACAAGAGAGTTCCAGAAAAACACCTATTTCTGCTTTATTGACTATGCCAAAGCCTCTGACTGTGTGGATCACAATAAACTGTGGAAAATTCTTCAAGAGATGGGAATACCAGACCACCTAACCTGCCTCTTGAGAAATCTGTATGCAGGTCAGGAAGCAACAGTTAGAACTGGACATGGAACAAAAGACTGGTTCCAAATAGGAAATGGGATACGTCAAGGCTGTATATTGTCACCCTGCTTATTTAACTTATATGCAGAGTACATCATGAGAAACACT
This sequence comes from Cephalophus harveyi, assembly GCA_006410635.1. Taxonomy (NCBI): domain Eukaryota; kingdom Metazoa; phylum Chordata; class Mammalia; order Artiodactyla; family Bovidae; genus Cephalophus; species Cephalophus harveyi. The sequence continues at coordinate 258,437 of SJYT01068431.1, read as the reverse complement.
GGGCTGGAAGAAACACAAGCTGGAACCAAGATTGCTGGGAAAAATATCAATAACCTCAGATGTGTAGATGACACCACCCTTATGGCAGAAAGTGAAGAGGAGCTAAAAAGCCTCTTGATGAAAGTAAAAAAGGAGAGTGAAAAAGTTGGCTTAAAGCTCAACATTCAGGAAACGAAGATCATGGCATCTGGTCCCATCACTTCATGGGAAATAGATGGGGAAACAATGGAGACAGTGTCAGACTTTATTTTGGGGGGCTCCAAAATCACTGCAGATGGTGATTGCAGCCATGAAATTAGAAGACACTTACTCCTTGGAAGGAAAGTTATGACCAACCTAGATAGCATATTCAAAAGCAGAGGCATTAATTTGCCAACAAAGGTCCATCTAGTCAAGGCTATGGTTTTTCCTGTGGTCATGTATGGATGTGAGAGTTGGACTGTGAAGAAAGCTGAGCACCGAAGAATTGATGCTTTTGAACTGTGGTGTTGGAGAAGACTTTGATTGCAGCCATGAAATTAGAAGACACTTACTCCTTGGAAGGAAAGTTATGACCAACCTAGATAGCATATTCAAAAGCAGAGGCATTAATTTGCCAACAAAGGTCCATCTAGTCAAGGCTATGGTTTTTCCTGTGGTCATGTATGGATGTGAGAGTTGGACTGTGAAGAAAGCTGAGCACCGAAGAATTGATGCTTTTGAACTGTGGTGTTGGAGAAGACTCTTGAGACTCCCTTGGACTGCAAGGAGATCCAAGCAGTCCATTCTAAAGGAGATCAACCCTGGGATTTCTTTGGAAGGAATGATGCTAACACTGAAACTCCAGTACTTTGGCCACCTCATGCCAAGAGTTGACTCACTGGAAAAGACTTTGATGCTGGGAGGGATTAGGGGCAGGAGGAGAAGGGGACGACAGAGGATGAGATGGCTGGATGGCATCACCAACTCGATGGACATGAGTCTGAGTGGACTCTAGGAGTTGGTGATGGACAGGGAGGCCTGGCGTGCTGCGATTCATGGGGTCGCAAAGAGTTGGACACGACTGAGTGACTGAACTGAACTGAACTGAAAGACATTAAATGTTCAAAGTCTCTTTGAAATTTGCCTCCCACCTCCGGCTTTTATTTTTAAATGTAATATAGCCCAGGAAATTTTCTCTCTCTCCTTATAAGCAGACAGATTTCTTTTTATTGCCAGGTGTCAATCCAGTTTCTCTTTTTACCTTGGCCATTAGGAAGCTTACAGAAAAGTACTGTGCTCTATCTCTGTAGCTTGTCTCAGTCTTTATACAACTTTCTCATCTTCTTCCCCTTAGGGTTAAAGTTTTTCTCATGCGTTTGTTGTTAATGGTTTATTGCTATGTTCACTGTGGTTACTTCTAATTTATGATGGAAAAGATTGAGGGCAAGAGGAGAAGAGGGCAACAGAGGATGAGATGATTGGATGGCATCATTGACTCAATGGACATGAGTTTGAGCAAACTCCGAGAGACAGCAAAGGACAGGGAAGCCTGATGTGCTGCAGTTCATGGGGCCACAAAGAGTCAGACACAAGTTAGCGACAGAACAACAACAAAGAAATAAAATAAAGACTGAAGAAAAGTGCTTAAGAAACATTTTGGAAGGAAGAACGGTGCTTTTGCTTCCTGGTGAAACTTGAAGCCACTTTGTAAGCCATGTCAGCCCAGCATATATGCTTCAGACTAGCGTATTTGGCCATATGCAGGTTGAAAGAATTTCCCTACAATTGTGCCAATAGACAAAACAGTCTGTTAGTCCAGACGCCTTATGGAAGGTGTATCACTTTCCGTGTTTGTAAGTGACCTGACTCTGGCCAGGGGGAGATCACATCTGACCTCTGCAGGTGGCTGATTGCCAGGGACGGGTCCTTGGTGAGAAGCTGCTGCAGCCAGGCCCAGCAAGCAATGCCCTACTGATGGCGCTGGCAGCCCAGGGCCACTGGCTGGCTGCTCCCTGGGATCTCCAAAATAATCAAGGGCCTCCAGATGCCACCCAATGTGTTGGGATGAAAGAAGAGGTACAGGGTGAGGGAAACCATTGCTGAGCTAACCCTAACATGGAAGCATCCCCTCTTAACTCATCTCAAAGATCTGGAGGCAGCCTGGCAGCTGAGAGAGGCAGTGGGCTTGCAGTTGGAAGATGTGGACACAATCCAGTCTCTACGACAAGGCCACTGACTCAATCACAATGCGGCCAAGGATAATTTAAAACTTTAAGCAAACTCTTGGCTCCCAGATAACCAACATTCAGCAGTAGAGGAATATTTCTTGAATGGGAGGATGACTCTCTCTCCCTTTCTCTCTCCCGTCCTACCTTCCACTTCTCTCAAATCCTAGCTACACAGCTGAGCTTACCTGTAATTAACTACTGAGTGTCAAGTCTCTCGTTAGATTAAAAACAATCACACTGGGGGAAATTGTGCATTAAAATATCAAGTGTTTATTATATACATATTCAGTTCAGTCGCTCAGTTGTGTCCTACTCTTTGCGACCCCATGAATCGCAGCACGCCAGGCCTCCCTGTTCATCACCATCTCTCGGAGTTCACCCAGACTCACATCCATCGAGTCAGTGATGCCATCCAGCCATCTCATCCTCGGTCGTCCCCTTCTCCTCCTGCCCCGAATCCCTCCCAGCATCAGAGTCTTTTCCAATGAGTCAACTCTTCGCATGAGGTGGCCAGAGTACTGGAGTTTCAGCTTTAGCATCATTCCTTCCAAAGAAATCCCAGGGTTGATCTCCCTCAGAATGGACTGGTTGGATCTCCTTGCAGTCCAAGGGACTCTCAAGAGTCTTCTCCAACACCACAGTTTAAAAGCATCAATTCTTCGGCGATCAGCCTTCTTCACAGTCCAACTCTCACATCCATACATGACCACAGGAAAAACCATAGCCTTGACTAAACGGACCTTAGTCGGCAAAGTAATGTCTCTGCTTTTGAAAATGCTATCTAGGTTGGACATAACTTTTCTTCCAAGGAGTAAGCGTCTTTTAATTTCATGGCTCCTCTCTTCTTTTCACAGCTATTTGTAAGGCCTCCCCAGACAGCCATTTTGCTTTTTTGCATTTCTTTTCCATGGGAATGGTCTTGATCCCTGTCTCCCGTACAATGTCACGAACCTCATTCCATAGTTCTTCAGGCACTCTATCTATCAGATCTAGGCCCTTAAATCTATTCCTCACTTCCACTGTAGAATCATAAGGGATTTGATTTAGGTCATACCTGAATGGTCTAGCAGTTTTCCCTACTTTCTTCAATTTGAGTCTGAATTTGGCAATAAGGAGTTCATGATCTGAGCCACAGTCAGCTCCTGGTCTTGTTTTTGTTGACTGTATAGAGCTTCTCCATCTTTGGCTGCATAGAATATAATCAATCTGATTTCGGTGTTGACCATCTGGTGATGTCCACGTGTAGAGTCTTCTCTTGTGTTGTTGGGAGAGGGTGTTTGCTATGACCAGTGCATTTTCTTGGCAAAACTCTATTAGTCTCTGCCCTGCTTCATTCCGCATTCCAAGGCCAAATTTGGCTGTGATTCCAGGTGTTTCTTGGCTTCCTACTTTTATAGTATATGTTTCTACATATATATACATATGTATATATATATGTGTCTATATATATATACATATGTGTGTGTGTGTATATATATATATAATATTTACTAATGCCAATGAGCTTCCCTGTAGCTCAGATGGTAAAGAATCGTCCTGCAATGCGGGAGACCTGGGTTCGATCCTTGGGTCAGGCAGATCCTCTGGAGAAGGGAATGGCAATCCACTCCAGCTTTCTTGTCTGGAGAATCCCATGGACAGAGGAGCCTGGTGCGCTAGTACATGGGGTCGCAAAGAGTCAGACATGATTCAGTGATTAACAGTACTACTACTAATGCCGATGCATACATGTATTGTGGCCAGCTACTTAGTAGTTAAATGCAATAAGGCACCTTGTTGCAACCAAGTAGATATCTGATACTTCCAATATCAGCTTCCAATATCTCCAAATTACTTGAGGTAAATGTTTGGGATGTCAGACCAGTATTTTGGTACTGACCATGTCCCTCTTGAAAACCCTTTTTTAGGCACCAGGCAAATCCAGGCAGAAATGTCATGGTCCTAAAGACTGCATTACTCAGATGTTGCCAGGGGTGTGATGCTCTTCAAGGAACTGAGTTAACCCCAGAACCCATGAGGCCATAAACAGATCTCTTAGAGAACCCCAGCATACACGAGACCTGGCTGCAGGACCCAGGATCAATTTTAAATTCTCCTTATACCCACGATGACTGTTATCCATTTGGGTTGTATCTTGGGGTAGGACTCCCAGCAACTGAGTGCAGGAGGTATCAAGACTTTGTAAAAACCCAGAGTTCCTAAAATACATGATATAGACTACATTATTCCTGGGTCTGTCATGTGTTGTTTTAATACAGTGCAGAGGAATCAACCACAGTTAAGCAAAGAACCTGGAACATATTGTTGTGAATAAATGCACCGTATCTATGAGGCTTTGAAAATATGAATGATAAAGCTTGGGAAAACGCCTTTATTTATTTTTCAGTTCCTAAGGGTCAGGGGTGCCCCAGCTGAGAAGGCAGAGCTCTTCATGATGACATACCTTGTGATGAGACAGATATCATTGACCGGAGTTTTGTGAAGCGAGCGCAGAGGAGGCAGGGGAGGGCCGCTGGAGCCCGGTCAGGCGCTCTCCTGACGGTGCAGTCCTGATGTGCCATTGTGTTGCCAGGCTTCGCTGATCCTCAGATCAAAAGAGCTATCCATCTTCCCCAGATCTATACAGATCCGTCCTGGGTCAGAAGAGTAATCAATAACCCTTAGTCCTCACTTCACAAAAGCAAAGGAGCTGTTGGTTTGTTTACTTTTAGATTGTATCTTGATGAGGCATCATTAGTGGGCATGGTGGAACGAAACTGTGTGCGTGGCTAACTCCCCGGGTTACATTTCAGGATGCGGCATGCCACGCAGAGGCACACCCACATGTGATGTTCAGAGAGAGCTCCTGGGAGCAAGGTGGCACACAAGCCTGGGCTGAGAAGGCAGGACGTAATGAAAAAGCTATCAAGGGTTAGAGATGAAGGGACGTTAGAGACAACGCAGCGCCAACTCCACATTTTACAGATAGAGAAGTTGGGGCTCTAAAAGGGCATCAGCCTGCTCAAGGTCACTTAGTTGAATGAAGTCAATATGATATGATACACCTGCGTGTAGATATAGCGTTCTTTCTTGCCTGTTATGGACAGTAGTTAGGGCTTATTACTATCGGTTGGAGTTTTGTATATTCATGGCAGGTTGTTTTATTTTCTTGGTAAGGTATAGGCTATCGTGGAAAGATACTAAGCTTTTAGAGTCCAAAGGTCTTGCTTTCAAAACCTGGCCTGTCATGGACAAACTGAATCATCTTCTGTGAGTTCCCTACCTCCAAGAGTTCCTTACCTTCTTCATTGCCATCCTGAAGATAATAATATCTGCATCTTAAGGTTGTTGTGAGAATGAAATAGAAATAATAGTTAAAATTGTCTAGCATGATTCATGGCACATAGCAGGTGTCTGACCCGTACTAGCTTCCTACCCTCTCTCCCTTTCCTCCACTGTAGTGCAAGTTGGTTCTAGTTGATGAGAATTTGTCTTTTTCTTCCATAGCTACTCCTGGAATGTAAATAACAGAATTTCTGTCTGTCTGAAAATTGCATAGATAGGTAGATGGATAGGTAGATAGACAGGTATATATCCATAGGTAGATGGATAGATAGACAGGTAGAAAGGTAGATAGAAAATAGATAGATAGAAGCATATATGCAAAATTGAATAACTTATACTCATAGATAGGGGCTCTGTTGGTAAAAAAATCTGCCTGCAATGCAAGAGACCTCCATTTGATTCCTGTGTCAGAAAGATCCCCTGGAGAAGGGATAGGCTACCCACTCTAGTTTCCATTGTGGCTCAGCTGGTAAAGAATCTGCCTACAATGCAGGAGACCTGGGTTCAATCCCTGGATTATGAAACTCCCCTGGAGAAGAGAAAGACTATCCACTCCAGTATTGTGGCCTGGAGAAGTCCATGGACTTATAGTCCATGAGGTGGCAAAGAGTCAGACACGACTGAACAACTTTCACTTTCACGTCCATAGATAAATGTTTGCACGTGTGTGCTAAGTTGCTTCAGTTGTGTCTGACTCTTTGCGACCCCACGGACTATAGCCCGCCAGGCTCCTCTGTCCGCGGGATTCTCCAGGCAAGAACACTGGAATGGGTTGCCATTTCCTTCTCCAGGGGATCTTCCCAACCCAGGGATTGAACCTGGGTCTCTGGCATTGCTGGCAGATTCTTTACTGAGCCACCAGGGAAGCCCCAATATATGCATACATGTTATGCCTGATCAGCATATCCATACATGCAAGGGATATGTGCTCACCAAGAGAACAATGGAAAAGTTAAGTACCAAGATGTAAACTTTAGTAACATTTCAATATAAATGAAGAGAAGCAACACAAATGATCTCAGATAATAAAAAACAATCACCATGAGGAACAAAACTACAACAAAAATAATAACTAATATAACTGAATCCCACTGAGTCAAGATCCATAAAAACATAATATTCTTTAGAGTAACATTCCATGATAATTTCTTGAACCAAAGAATGGTATGATAGCTAGTTTCCCTGCATACTGAAATAGTACAGCTGGTTTAGGCCTCTGTATCCCTCAAGGAGTTAAATCCTGGAGACAGAGTTGGGACAAAGGTGAAAAGAATAGCTTTATTGCTTTGCCAGACAAAGGGGTCCACAGTGGGATAAAACTGCATGGCCCAACCTGGAGGGGGTAGTAAGGAGTTTTATTATAAAGGTTCAAAGAGGGTGTGATCAGCTTATGGACAGTCTTCTCACTGGTTGGTGGTGAGGTAATTGGGAGTCAGCATCATCAGCCTTCTGATTCCAACTGGTTGAAATCTAGAGTTTGTGGGTAGTACACAGTTAATTTCTCCCATCAGGTAGGGGCTTCAGCATCTGCAGAATGGCTCAAAGATACTATTATGTAAATCCCTTAAAAGGGAATCGGGATCCTGCCCAGAGGCTGTACTATTTTTTTTTTCTTTTTGATTGTTCCTCCCTTGTTTCCACATCCCTCCATCCCCTAATCAGATGAGTTGGAACTCAGGGAAGGTCATGGAGGCTGAATGAAGCCTATTCCCTGTAATCAAGAAAGAGGAGATACAGAAAGGACCCCCACCAGGTCCTGCTTGGTGTCAATAGGAGTCCTCAAGCTATTCCAAACTATCCCAACTGGAGAAGTATCCAGAACACTGAGACAGGTGAACTGAGCTGGCTGGCAGTCAGTATTCAGCTCCAGTTGGTTTATGTTTTCAGTTTTCTCTTTAGTTTCCTTTTCCTGGGTCTCATTCCCCATGGTGGAAGGCAATAGGGTCAGTCAGCGAGAAGATGCTCAAACAAGCCTGGGAGGACATCACACAGAACCCTGGTCATGATACTAACAGCTTCCTCTCGACTTTTGCCTGGACTCCCTATCAATGACTTCTGCAGTTATTCTCTGAAACTGGGAAAATTCTCCAAGATGTGTGTCCTCCTGGCCTCACACCTGCCCACTAAAATCTGCCTGTCCAATTTGTCTCCTACTAAGTCATTTACACTCAGATTTCCAGGTCTCTGGCTTGCAACCTAACTGGATGATGACCTAGCTTTGATTTTATTTTCTCCTAAAGCAATGCCTCTATGTGGCCTCGGTCACAAATCTCTGGATGTCTCCCTCTTTTATTTGGGTCAGGCCTATGAAATATTGTGTAGCATTCCCCTGGGAGTGAAAGTTTGCCTGCTGGAATTTCTGCTGTTCTTTCTTAGTTCTCACATAGTTCCATTTGAAGGTCAACATCTCCTTCCAAACTTAGAGCTAATTTATGCTATATGCATCCTATTATCATTGAAACATAAAGAGGATAAACTGTATCATCGTTCAGATGTGATGGAAAAGAAAATCCAGCTCTAAATGACGAAAAGCAGGTGATTCAGAGGAATTGTCCTCATGCTTTGATGCCTTACTAAGTTTCTTGGGCATTCAGCCATCCATCCTCATGGCAGACCAGCAAGGATGGAGACATCATTTCTACTTTACAAACAATGAATATGATGATTTGGATGTTTACTCCCATGCCTAAGTCACACAGCTAGGAAGTAGTAGAGATCAGATTTGAACCCAGCTCTGTGAAGTGAAAGTCGCTCAGTCGTGTCTGACTCTTTGCCACCCCATGGACTATACAGTCCATGGAATTCTCCAGGCCAGAATACTAGAGTGGGTAGCCGTTCCCTTCTCCAGGGATCTTCCCGACCCAGGAATCGAACCCCGGTCTCCTGCATTTCAGGCAGATTCTTTACCAGCTGAGCCACCAGGGAAGCCCAAGGATACTGGAGTGGGTAGCCTATCCCTTCTCCAGGGGATCTTCCCAACCCAGGAGTCGAACCAGGATCTCCTGCATTGTAGGCAGATTCTTTGCCAACTGAGCTACTATGGAAGCCCAAACCCAGCCTGATGAGAGTTCCCCATTATTCAACTTACCCAGCCCAGTCATATTCGTCAACGGTTCAGACTTAGTTGCCCTTAGCAGAAGAGCCTGAATAGCATATCCATGGACCTCAAAGCCTCAGCCATCACCAAAAATACACTGTTCAGGCTCTCCTGCCAAAGGCAACTAAGTTTGTAGGAAAATTCTGGACCTTTGAGAAATACGACTGGGCTGGGTAAGCTGAACAGTGAGGAACTTCGATCGGGATGATGCAGGAGCTGAGAAACCTGGAGAATTAGCCTAGAGAAGAGAGCATGTAAAGAAGCAGGACTCAGAGTTCTAGCTCTCCTGCTTTTTCCTCCTTGCAACTTTTTGTGAATATTCTTTCAGAAGCAACTCTGTGAGGATGAGAAAAGAGTGAGCTGAAAGGATGACACAGCTAAGAAGCACCGAAGGCTACTTGAAGGAGCATTCTAACAAGTAATACCGTGCACAAGTTTCTCCAAAGGAGCCAGAGAGCTCCTTACGGCGACACGTATTTTAAGTAGAAGCTTTGGATATCATTTAAAGATATTGTTAGAACACAGTCAGATACCTAAATGGCAGCTAGTATGACTGAGCGCTTACACAGTACCAGGCATTCTCTGGAGACTTTCCACATGTCTCAATCTTCCCAACAACACCCAAACCTGGATATTATCCCATTTGAAAAAAATGAGAAAACTGATGGTTAGAAGGGTGAAGAACTTGCTCTAACAGAGATGTGGGATCTGAGCCCAGCTAGTAGGCATCAGAAGTCCTGTTTTTATCCAAGAGGCCTTGAATGGCCCTGCTAACTTTGAGATTGTATGAAAACCACCTTCTCTTTCAAGATTAGAGGTAATAACTTCTCTGTCTCCCCACACTCACAACTGTTGTCCATTTATCACCAAATAGTGATCCTATAGTCTTATTTCTTTACCATGTCAATGCCTAACACATTAAAATGAACAGTAACTGAGAATAATGATGAGTGTCCATTAAAAGAGAACAAATTAAAGCTAGACGACACATCTTTACCAACACCTCTGCAATGCACATGACAGGTCTCTGATACTTAAGGACGTATTCGAAGAAAATGCCACTTTGAACTATACATTTATTTGCACTAAAGCAGTGAAGCATCGCCTGCCCCCTGCATCTATCTCATAGGAGATTCAGAGCCCAGTTTTGACAGCTAGCTCGAATAATAAAAAGGTTTTAAATGTAAGGTATAACAGCATTGCAATCAGTGCCTAATCAGGGTTATGCTTTTCAAATTATATTGTGTCTGCCTTCACCTCCCGCCTAGTATTTGCAATAAAAATGTAAGTGCTTAAGAAAATACTTGATCTGTGCACGTATATTTTTAATATTAATATGTCAGGCCAGTGGCAATAAGGATATTAGGGAAATGACGGAATTCTCCCCCAGCTGGACATGTTAATTGAGAAGCCAAGCCTGGGAGGCAAAGTTCACATTTGTGCAGATGGCGGGACAAAGCCGGGTGTCGACGCAGGTCAGTGTCAGCCCCAATCCAGGCTCTAATGGTTCAAGTCTCTGCTTTCTCTGCATCAGCTGGTCCCTCTGGGCTGTGTAGGTTGGGGAAGTCTGTCTCTCCAGTATTTTTTTTTTTTTTTGCCCTTGACTCTGAGGTAGTAATTACTCTTGAGATGTCAATGTGCTTTTTTTAAAAAAGAGGGGGAAGAAAGCAGAGGAAAGAAAAAAAAAGTTTTATCTTTCTGGTTGGAGGAAATATAAATTACACCTCATTCTGCCCTTCCCTTTCAATCCCCCAACAAAAATAAAAAGAGAAACCACCTTATTTGGGGAATGGAGAATGTTATAATCACTCCAAAATAAGGAGCTGAGCTCTTATGAACTCAAAACAGTGACAGACCCAATGCTTACTTCTTTTTTTATCTGGATAGCTTTAGACTTTATCCACATCTATTACCAATTTTCCACCCACAATGTATTGCTTTTAATATGATTTGTGTCTTGCTACTCACCCATCAAATACAGTAGTATGGTACCAGCAGTCTTTAATAGTTTCAGTTCCTAAGTGATATAATTATTTATTATTTCTAATTAAAATTCAGGGTTTGGCTTTCAGCATGAGTCTGGATGCGAAGCCTGTTTTAATGAAAAGAGCAACTGTGAGCTCTAAATTTCTTTATGAAGGAGATAACTTATGTAATCACTGGTAACCTTTTTCAAGAATATTATCTCACTATTTATAAAACAATGCCTTTTTTACTTTAGAAATTTTCATTTGCATATGAAAAAGGCATATTTATTGATGCTTTTGACTGATGCACATTTTCCATTCAGGAATGCTCTTTTCAAATTGTTCCTATACCATTGAATTTCTCTTTGATAACTTTAAGCTATGGTTCTTTAAAAGATATTCTCATATATATATATATATATATATATATACACACACACACACATATATGTCGATATACATGTATACATACATAGTCATTAAGAAAATTTTCAATTGTTGGTTTCTTTTAAAATTATCAAATGTTAAAATTCAGAACTGTTTATGCTTCTGAAGCTGCTTGTAATAAGCATTGGCACTATTCTTTCCTCTAGCCATAGGCATAGACCTACAAATCTTTTCTTCTGGAGAAAAAATCATACTGGTGTCTAACTATGATGCTGCTGCTGCTAAGTCGCTTCAGTCGTGTCCAACTCTGTGCAACCCCATAGACGGCAGCCCACCAGGCTTCCCCGTCCCTGGGATTCTCCAGGCAAGAACACTGGAGTAGGTTGCCATTTCCTTCTCCAATGCATGAAAGTGAAAAGTGAAAGTGAAGTCGCTCAGTCGTGTGCAACTTGATGAGTTCTAGCTAAATATATTTTCAGGCTTCCTCTACAGTATTAGTAGCAGACACTTTTATTTAATTCACAAAATTTGAATCACTGAATCATTTCACTAACAAATACACTTTGAGAAAAGAAGAACCACTTTCTAGTATTGGTGCAGAAATTTGTATTTGAAAGTTTTCTCATGGAGGCAAATAAGCCAGGGTTTTGACACACGTGTTTTTAAGCTTTGGTCATGTAACTCATAATGTCCTTCCCCAGGCTCTGGATTTTGCTAGACCATCATTTTATAATGAGTCATTATGATGAAACAGATACCATGGTTTATATACTACCTATAATAAAAGAAAATGAATAGATCAACAGCTTTTTCCTCCCTGTTCTCACCTTCCTCAAGCCTCCAATAATTTCCATATCACTTCTAAGATCCTATTGGCTGAACATCTGAAATAAAGTGAGCAAGTTGAAAAACATTTTTTTCCTGGAGGTATTTTAAAATTTATCAGAAATCCATTGTTACTGTGCCATCTAACCACTCCTGGGCTTCCCAGGTGACTCAGTCATAAAAAAATTGCTTGCCAGTGCAAGAGAAGCAAGAAACGTGGGTTCGATCCCTGGGTCGGGACAATCTCCAGAGTAGGAAATGGCAACCCACTCCAGTATTCTTTCCTGGAAAATTCCATGGACCGAAGTGCCTGGCGGGCTACAGTTCATGTGGTTGCAAAGAGTCAGACATGACTAAGCAACTTTGAGAGAGATTGCTTAAAAATATTCAAATAAGTGAATGCTATGTATAAAGAAACAAGTATACACAATACTTTTAAAAGTATGTGAGTAAAAGTAAAAAGGAAAAATATAAAAGGAAAAGTTCAGTTCAGTTCATTCCAGTCGCTCAGTCGTGTCTGACTCTTTGCAACCCCATGAATTGCAGCATGCCAGGCCTCCCTGTCCATCACCAACTCCCGGAGTTCACTCAGACTCACGTCCATCGAGTCCGTGATGCCACCCAGCCATCTCATCCTCTGTCGTCCCCTTCTCCTCCTGCCCCCAATCCCTCCTAGCGTCAGAGTCTTTTCCAATGAGTCAACTCTTGGCATGAGGTGGCCAAAGGACTGGAGTTTCAGCTTTAGCATCATTCCTTCCAAAGAAATCCCAGGGCTGATCTCCTTCAGAATGGACTGGTTGGATCTCCTTGCAGTCCAAAGGACTCTCAAGAGTCTCCTCCAACACCACAGTTCAAAAGCAGCAATTCTTTGGTGCTTAGTCTTCTTCACAGTCCAACTTTCACATCCATACATGACCACAGGAAAAACCATAGCCTTGACTAGACGGACCTTAGTCGGCAAAGTAATGTATAAAGTATTAAATAAATCTGTAAATATGGGATGAAGAGTAAAGTTTCTACCGTTGCTTATGTAATTCCATGTTGGTGTGAAACATGGGAAGCCAGTCAGTGCTCCCAGGAAGCGAAGTCCTATTCACCTGCTAGATCAGAATTGTAAGCTAATGAAAGGTTCCCAAGGAGAGGATCCCAGTGGTTTAGTGGGTAAAGAACCTGCCTGCCACGCAGGAGACACATGAGAGGTGGGATCAATTCCTGGGTCAGAAAGAGCCCTTGGAGACACATGAGATGTAGGCTGATTTCTGAGTTGGGAAGATCCCCTGCTGCTGCTAAGTCACTTCAGTCGTGTCCGACTCTGTGCGACCCCAGAGACGGCAGCCCACCAGGCTCCCCCGTCCCTGGGATTCTCCAGGCAAGATCACTGGAGTGGGTTGCCATTTCCTTCTCCAATGCATGAAAGTAAGAAGTGAAAGTGAAGTTTTTTTTTTTTTTTGCCCTTGACTCTGAGGTAGTAATTACTCTTGAGATGTCAATGTGCTTTTTTTAAAAAAGAGGGGGAAGAAAGCAGAGGAAAGAAAAAAAAAGTTTTATCTTTCTGGTTGGAGGAAATATAAATTACACCTCATTCTGCCCTTCCCTTTCAATCCCCCAACAAAAATAAAAAGAGAAACCACCTTATTTGGGGAATGGAGAATGTTATAATCACTCCAAAATAAGGAGCTGAGCTCTTATGAACTCAAAACAGTGACAGACCCAATGCTTACTTCTTTTTTTATCTGGATAGCTTTAGACTTTATCCACATCTATTACCAATTTTCCACCCACAATGTATTGCTTTTAATATGATTTGTGTCTTGCTACTCACCCATCAAATACAGTAGTATGGTACCAGCAGTCTTTAATAGTTTCAGTTCCTAAGTGATATAATTATTTATTATTTCTAATTAAAATTCAGGGTTTGGCTTTCAGCATGAGTCTGGATGCGAAGCCTGTTTTAATGAAAAGAGCAACTGTGAGCTCTAAATTTCTTTATGAAGGAGATAACTTATGTAATCACTGGTAACCTTTTTCAAGAATATTATCTCACTATTTATAAAACAATGCCTTTTTTACTTTAGAAATTTTCATTTGCATATGAAAAAGGCATATTTATTGATGCTTTTGACTGATGCACATTTTCCATTCAGGAATGCTCTTTTCAAATTGTTCCTATACCATTGAATTTCTCTTTGATAACTTTAAGCTATGGTTCTTTAAAAGATATTCTCATATATATATATATATATATATATATACACACACACACACATATATGTCGATATACATGTATACATACATAGTCATTAAGAAAATTTTCAATTGTTGGTTTCTTTTAAAATTATCAAATGTTAAAATTCAGAACTGTTTATGCTTCTGAAGCTGCTTGTAATAAGCATTGGCACTATTCTTTCCTCTAGCCATAGGCATAGACCTACAAATCTTTTCTTCTGGAGAAAAAATCATACTGGTGTCTAACTATGATGCTGCTGCTGCTAAGTCGCTTCAGTCGTGTCCAACTCTGTGCAACCCCATAGACGGCAGCCCACCAGGCTTCCCCGTCCCTGGGATTCTCCAGGCAAGAACACTGGAGTAGGTTGCCATTTCCTTCTCCAATGCATGAAAGTGAAAAGTGAAAGTGAAGTCGCTCAGTCGTGTGCAACTTGATGAGTTCTAGCTAAATATATTTTCAGGCTTCCTCTACAGTATTAGTAGCAGACACTTTTATTTAATTCACAAAATTTGAATCACTGAATCATTTCACTAACAAATACACTTTGAGAAAAGAAGAACCACTTTCTAGTATTGGTGCAGAAATTTGTATTTGAAAGTTTTCTCATGGAGGCAAATAAGCCAGGGTTTTGACACACGTGTTTTTAAGCTTTGGTCATGTAACTCATAATGTCCTTCCCCAGGCTCTGGATTTTGCTAGACCATCATTTTATAATGAGTCATTATGATGAAACAGATACCATGGTTTATATACTACCTATAATAAAAGAAAATGAATAGATCAACAGCTTTTTCCTCCCTGTTCTCACCTTCCTCAAGCCTCCAATAATTTCCATATCACTTCTAAGATCCTATTGGCTGAACATCTGAAATAAAGTGAGCAAGTTGAAAAACATTTTTTTCCTGGAGGTATTTTAAAATTTATCAGAAATCCATTGTTACTGTGCCATCTAACCACTCCTGGGCTTCCCAGGTGACTCAGTCATAAAAAAATTGCTTGCCAGTGCAAGAGAAGCAAGAAACGTGGGTTCGATCCCTGGGTCGGGACAATCTCCAGAGTAGGAAATGGCAACCCACTCCAGTATTCTTTCCTGGAAAATTCCATGGACCGAAGTGCCTGGCGGGCTACAGTTCATGTGGTTGCAAAGAGTCAGACATGACTAAGCAACTTTGAGAGAGATTGCTTAAAAATATTCAAATAAGTGAATGCTATGTATAAAGAAACAAGTATACACAATACTTTTAAAAGTATGTGAGTAAAAGTAAAAAGGAAAAATATAAAAGGAAAAGTTCAGTTCAGTTCATTCCAGTCGCTCAGTCGTGTCTGACTCTTTGCAACCCCATGAATTGCAGCATGCCAGGCCTCCCTGTCCATCACCAACTCCCGGAGTTCACTCAGACTCACGTCCATCGAGTCCGTGATGCCACCCAGCCATCTCATCCTCTGTCGTCCCCTTCTCCTCCTGCCCCCAATCCCTCCTAGCGTCAGAGTCTTTTCCAATGAGTCAACTCTTGGCATGAGGTGGCCAAAGGACTGGAGTTTCAGCTTTAGCATCATTCCTTCCAAAGAAATCCCAGGGCTGATCTCCTTCAGAATGGACTGGTTGGATCTCCTTGCAGTCCAAAGGACTCTCAAGAGTCTCCTCCAACACCACAGTTCAAAAGCAGCAATTCTTTGGTGCTTAGTCTTCTTCACAGTCCAACTTTCACATCCATACATGACCACAGGAAAAACCATAGCCTTGACTAGACGGACCTTAGTCGGCAAAGTAATGTATAAAGTATTAAATAAATCTGTAAATATGGGATGAAGAGTAAAGTTTCTACCGTTGCTTATGTAATTCCATGTTGGTGTGAAACATGGGAAGCCAGTCAGTGCTCCCAGGAAGCGAAGTCCTATTCACCTGCTAGATCAGAATTGTAAGCTAATGAAAGGTTCCCAAGGAGAGGATCCCAGTGGTTTAGTGGGTAAAGAACCTGCCTGCCACGCAGGAGACACATGAGAGGTGGGATCAATTCCTGGGTCAGAAAGAGCCCTTGGAGACACATGAGATGTAGGCTGATTTCTGAGTTGGGAAGATCCCCTGCTGCTGCTAAGTCACTTCAGTCGTGTCCGACTCTGTGCGACCCCAGAGACGGCAGCCCACCAGGCTCCCCCGTCCCTGGGATTCTCCAGGCAAGATCACTGGAGTGGGTTGCCATTTCCTTCTCCAATGCATGAAAGTAAGAAGTGAAAGTGAAGTCGCTCAGTCGTGTCTGACTCTTCGCGACCCCATGGACTGCAGCCCACCATGCTCCTCCGTCCATGGGATTTTCCAGGCAAGAATACTGGAGTGGGAGGAGGGCATAACAACTCACTCCCATATTCTTTCTTGGAAAAACCCATGAACTGAGGAGCCTAGAAGGCAACATTTCAAAGGGTTGCAAAGTGTTGGACATGACTGAGCAACTGAGCACAGTCGCAAACATATAATGTGTGTCATAAACATATAATTTATTTTTAAAACATTTGGATTAGCAATGGCTAAATCTTAAGTATTTGGTTAAATTTATTTTTTAATTTATTCAGTTTTATCTTGATTTATAACAACAAGCCCTACCAATTTACACTAGATGAATGAAGCCTAGTAAATACATCCTTTTGCAATAACACTTTAACCATTCATAGTGAAAGAAAACCTCCATCTTTTGTAGAAACTTTTGTTGATGTAATTTCACATTTTAAGACATCTCATCACATCAGGTGAAACTACTTTCTACAAAACATCAGTGGAATAATTCAAAGTAACACAGACTACACTGCTTCTTTTTATCTTTAACTCTTCAGAGTCATTTTGAATGTAACATCCCTTCCTTCTTTCCTCAAAGCACAGAATTTATCTCAGCTGATCTCACCAGATATTTTTTCATCTAATCATTCAAATGATTCCTGGTACCCCTGTTAAACATTAGTTTAACATTTTGCATTACTGTCAATGATAAATCTAGGAAATTCTAAAATTAACTTTAGACTTGGTCCTCTTTCAGTAATAAGGAATAAATATTGGCACACTATTGTTAGTGTTAATGCAAATAACAGAAACCCTAGTGTATCCACAGACGATTCATTAATACTCGGATCAATTTGATTAATACTGATTCACCATGTACATGGGTTGCTACAGAATCTGTGTTGCATATGGTCAGTAACAATATAATTACTTCCTGTAAACGTGTCCACAGATCTGGTCTACATGTCATGATTATCGTATTCACATGAAATTACGGGAGATATTCAAGTCCACAGTCTTTGACCACAGACCCAAGCAGGTGTTTGCTTAATATTTTAGTCAAAGATCAGTGAGTTAAAGGTTAGACCGAGGAGAGTGAGAATAGAGGGGTCACCACACTTGCAGGAGGGGGTGAGACTTGATCTTCTTGGGGCTGGAATAGTCGAACCCCAAGGTCACCCATTAGTGATCCTGCCGTTAAGGACTGTGAGATGTCAACAATAAATTCACCATGCCAGAACCTTTAACCCTCTTAATGCTGTGAACACCAGAAGCCAAGGCCAAAACCCAGAAGGAAAGGACCCAGGGAGAACTATTCACACAATTGTCTGAGGGACGTGACATTTATGTCCTTTAGGCTTTGTCTATGCTAAAGCAGACAGCTAAGAAAAAATGAGAAGGTTGTCTGATGTCCAAACGTTCTATGCAAACAATACATCCGTGCACAGGATATAGACATGAGATAAATATGGTGCAAATAGCATTGTTCAGTTGTCACATTTTCATTCTATCACAAGTGTTTTCAAGTAGCAGAGTCTTAACAGAAGATGCCCCCCACCCCTGCCTCCACAAGTAGAAACAGTCACTCCACGAGAGATAATGGGATTAACATAAGACACTAGGAAATTTCTTTCTTAGTAAGAACTAGATTTACATAGGAAAGACTACAGATTTTAAGAAAGCCTGATGCTTGGATCGCAGACATAATTTTGCTTAACAGAACAATCACTTCATCAAGTAGTCAACTCCAAATTTATTGCAAGACTTAAATAACATGAACAAAAACAGCTTACCCTGTTACAGCTTACCCTGGCCACAGTCATTACTAAAGGCAATATGGAATCTTCCCCTGGTGGTCATATATGTCATAAATTGACATATTCTGGGAGCAATGATCCCCACTAAATATCTTGTATGTGTGTCCTAATCATTTCTGAAACCCAATCATTTATCAAATATGTCATCAAATAGTTTTCAAAGTCAACCTCCTCCCAGCAAACATCCGCAGTGAACATGCTTAAATTTCAACTAGCTATGAACATACTGCTGCTATCAACCCAATTTTTAAACCCGTGAACTCCTATTCCATTCCTCAGACACAGATATCAGTTCAACCCACTGTTGAGAAGCAGGTTTTTGTTAGCATGCATAGGTCTGCAGGATTGAGAAAAATGAGCAAAGCCATTCAACACCCACAGAGCTAGAGTCACACTGAAACAGCGACCTAAACAAAGGCAGAGCCAAATCCAAGAAGTGACGGAGAATTATTTTGTAGGCTGATTTTTCAATACACTGATTTTTTTAAGTCCCTGGAATACTGAACAGCAATGTTAATCTGTTATTATTCTTATCTCCAACTTTGCGTTATGGACCATCGAACATTCATCAAGTCGAGAATCTTTCATGGACAAATGCCCCAGTTTAGATGATAAATCACGTGATTGTTCTATCTAGAGGTATATTCTGACAGTCACAATGGGAAGGCAACGACATAAACTGCTAGATCTGATTGGCTCCATACAAAGGACTAAGAACCTACCCCTAAGGAATTTACAATGCAGCAGGTGGGAGAGAAGGGAAGACTGTTTCAGGCACAAAGTGCTTTGGGAGCAGAGAGGAAAAAGAAAGAAATCCAGATTAGGAAAATTCACTGTGACGCTATATCTGTAAAAGGGAACCATGGTGCAGAGGGAACACCATGGATTGGCTTAGAATTTGATGTATGTGAAACAGAGAGACAGACCAGCACAGGAAGACTGGGGCATGTGGTGGGTACTTTGAGCATCAATTAAGGAGTTTAGATCCATTCTGTGAGTAACTAAGAGTCTGAGAGATTTTTAGCAGAGAAGTTATATACTCGGATATCTCTTTCAGGGGGCTCTCTCTCCCTACTATATATATATACATGTATACATATATATATATATATGTATACATATATACATATGTGTGTGTGTGTATATACTTAGTCACTCACATATATATATATACTTAGTCACTCAGTCATGTCTGACATTTTTGTGACCTTTTGGACTATAGCCCAGCAGGCTCCTCTGTCCATGGGATTTTTCAGGCAAGAATACTGGAGTGGATTACCATTTCCTTCTCTATAGTATATATATTTACATTATTTTCTAGGCTAATTTTTCAAGAGTGGATTCACTGATTTTTTTTTTTAATCCATCGGAATACTGAGCAGTAATGTCAGTCTGTTACTATTCTTATCCCCACCTTTGACTTATAGACCACCCACCCATATATATACATTTGCTCTCATTCAACCATCTAAACAACTGTAAGATGCAGGCATTGTTATTATGGTTGTTGCTATTATTATTCTTTCACAAATAAACATTATGAAGGAGATGAAGTTACTTGCACAGTCAGCCAGGACCAGAGCCTGTATTTGAACCCAACTCTGCTCTGGCTCCATCATCTTGCACATAAAACTGTCTCTGGGGAAGAGAGGCAGCGCTTAGAGCCAGCATGCTTTGAGAGGTACCCACATATCATTTCTATTTTGCTATTCTGGAAAAACACTGCATAGTACTTTATTTTTATAATTATTCAAGCCAGTAGAACTTTCTGATTTCCTTTTTGTCCTTTGGGAAAAAAATAAATTTACCTAGAGACTTAGAAAAAGATGCCACAAAAATACTCCTGTATGGGTGGCTAGATTTCAGGGGACACATGAATTCAATGTGCTCCTTTTTTTTCAGATTTAAGAAATACTTATTAAGTACTTGTTGTTTAGTCGCTAAGTCATGTCCAACTCTTTTTTGACCCTATGAACGGAGTCCACCAGGCTCCTCTGTCCACGGGATTTCCCAAGCAAGAATACTGGAGTGGGTTGTCATTTCCTTCTCCAGGGGATCTTCCCAACCCAAGAATCAAATCCACACCTCCTGCATTGCTGGCAGATTCTTTACCACTTAGCCACCAGGGAAGCCCTTAATTAAGTATTTGTGCTCTGTGTGTGTGTGTTAGTCGCTCAATCATGTTGGACTTTTTGCAACCCCATGGACTGTAGCCCACCTGGTCCCAGGCCCTTTTGTCCATGAAATTCTCCAGGTAATAATACTGGGGTGGGTTGCCTTTCCCTTCTCCAGAGGATCTTCCCAACCCAGAGACCGAACCCGGGGCTTCCGCAATACAGGCAGATTTTTTACCATCTGAGCCACCAGGAAGTATTTGTATCATTTCAATTTGTGTTCAAAAGAACCCCCCTCCTTAGTACTATACTGATCAGATAGAAAAACAGAGGCTCAAAGGGATAAATGCAATTTCTCCCAAAATCAATCTAACAAACAGTGGCATTGTTGGGATTACACATGAAGCTCCAGGGGCTCCCAGCTGCTTCATGAATCTAATCCCAGGCTCTCTCTCTCTGTTCCTTGGGGTAACAGGAACGGACTCTCGATTTCGCCAGACTCCATGTGCTTCTAAACAATATTTCACAAATCACTGGTGTATACAACACAACACACTACTTGGATTGCTGGGTCCCAGACTAAATGAACTAACAGTGCTGGGTTGTAGTGTAAAAACCCACAATTGTCAAAGTCTTCCAAAAAGAGACAACTTACAGACTCAATGAAGCCTTTGTTTCTGTCATCCTTTCCATTGCATGAGTCAAACAAAAAATCTAGCAAAATTAAAAACAATAGAAACATGAATGAAACAACAAACATGAATGAGACAACAAGCTCAACAGGGAAGAAACAAAATAAAACCCTTTTCTCTAAGTGGATTTAGAGCCATATTATCAGCCTAATGAATGAACACCCAATGGCTTTTCCAAGAAAACTGTGAGCATTCATTTCTCCGAATCTGTCTAGAGTTACAGAGAGAAAGAAGAAATACATGTTGACCCCTTGTGAAAATATTGATAGACATTTGAAAGAAAAGACCCTGAATCATGATCAATTAAAGCCCAGCTCCTGGTGAGGCTTGAGAATATTTAATGCATCTTCCAAATCTGCCCCCTTGTCAGGCACACTGTGAAAGATGCTGAGCGCACCTGTTTATTTTCCTCTCATTACACAAGAGTATATTTTCGGTTGGAATCATTAGTTCCAACAAATGAAATCTCTATTTTTATTCAAGCAAACATGAGTAGTTTAAATGAATCTGCAAAAGGAGGATATGCACCAAAGACAACAAAATTATGACAACAAATTATATAAACTTTTTTAAAATCTCAAGTTATATTTTTTTCCCTGAAACTAAAACATCTACAATATGTTTCCATTTTGGTAATGTGTATATTGTTGGGAATTTTTTTTCTCCCAACTTCAAACATCTTTTGAAAATAGCACACTTTTTTTTTCTAAAAATAAGAAATGGCTCTAAAATGAGAGAGGAAAAATATGCTTGTCTAACCATAATATTTTAGAAAAAAAAAAAAAACAGCTGCTTTTAAAACCGAAAGACAAAGAAAGTATATTTCACTATAAATTATTCATTGCACTCATTTTGGATCAATATTTATAGATATTCACTTTTTTTTTATAAAGCTGGAAAGATTCTTTTAAATGTCATAATTCCCTCCTCAAAGCCATTGTTAGAAGCACATCTCAGTGCTGGCAATAACTGAGCACCACTTGAGGCTTATGCCCTATTTTTTCCAGCTTCAGCATCAGGACAGCTTGATATACTGTGGGTTTCTGCCAGTGTCCTAACCAGATCATCCCATTGCTGACTTTCTACGTTCTGTCAAGTGGCTGCATTTTATAGAAACGGGTTACCCTTTCCCACTGAATAATAAGAATGGAAATGTGGTCACTAGCGTGATTCACAGAATTTAGGGAAAGTGGAATTGCATTTAATCCTGTGAACCCACATTAATGGAGCAAGGAATATGTTCCTTCTAAACTGGTCTGGGGGAGCCATGGTTACATATCACGGCTTTCAGAGGACTGCTTTCCTATGTTTGGTTTGCTGGGGACAAGTCTGAAGATGAGGTTTAGAATAGAGAGGGGGTCAAAGCAAAAAAACGCCCTGACAGCATCAAGTCTCACCTGCTTCGGTCTTTTCATGCTCCTGAAAGCTCAGATTTCCCTACTGTGAAAAAAAAGAAAATATCAGCACCTCCAGAGCTCTTCTTGGATCCTTTGCTAGGAGCATGGCTGCAGTGAAAGAAAGGTGGGCTTCAAAAGCTCCTACAACTACTTCACCTGTCTGGCTTAAGAACCAAAAGAAGATTTTCTCCTTGTACCATCAGAAAAACACTTCCCTTGTACCTTTCTCAGTCGGACAGTACAAACAGATTTAAACTATTTAAAATAATATGGAAATAGCTTTCTTTTTCTTGATTACCTGCCCTTCTTTATTACTTATTTACTTATATTTAACTGGGGGAAAATTGCATTACAATGTTGCGATTGTTTCTGCCATACGTCAACATGAATCATATCATGCCAGAGGTATACCTATGGCATATGGCCCCTCCTTCTAGAACCTCCCTCCCATGTCCCCCCCATCCCATCCCACCCCACCCCTCTAGGTTGTCATAGGGCAGCAGATTTGAGAGCAGTTGGGTAAGTAAAAGAGTTTTGGAAATTCTAAGCAGAGTGAAAAAATTTAGAGATCATCATGGATACTATTACTGACTATACAAACAATTTTCTATTATATTGAAGAGATGGAGCCAGTGAATTTGCATAATTGTGGATGGTTTTATAAGAACCAAAAATGAAATCTAAATCTCAAAGTCTAAGAGATAGTGCAGCCAGGGACCCTCATCTGGGTCTTGGAAGCCTTCATCTTCCTGTGTCACAAATGGGCACTCCCAAAACAATGGCTGGGCTTTCAAAGAGCAAGAGAATTCAGCAACATGGCATTCAGTTGACACTGAATGCTACTGTGAAAAACTCTTGCGCCTTTTATTCTTGGTCTTAAAATGATCCCTTCATTAAAATGGTTCTTTTCAATAAATGCATTGCCTTCCCAAGTAGTAACAGGAATTCGGTCACTGACTATATCAGGGTATGTAATTTAGAGTATTTTGTTAATGATTTTAGCTGCGGAATGCTTTGGCAGTCTTCAGGTTGAGGGATGTTACATCAAACAATCACTAATATCAAATAATACCTTTAAACAAAAATCACTCTATGCAAACTTTGATACATATCAAAAGAGTTACGACAACCCTTCTGGAAAATGATGGATGTAATCTGAGCATGATTTTTTTTTTTTTCCCCTGAGTAGGGTACAAGTCACATTCTAGCTAATAAGAAAAAAGCATTTCAGTTATATTTATTTTTCCAATATACAGATCCATCTCTAATTTCAGCTATTTTTTTCCTCTTTCTCGATCAAAAAGCATGCCAACTCAGGGCCAATACACACTCTTTTTATTTCAGTTGTAGCCCCCCTGTGTCTCCAGAGACTGCTGATGGAGTTCAGCATCTTGCTTGAAGCCTGAAGCCATTTCCTCAGAGTCTTCCCTACAAGACTCCAATGCCTCAGTGACTTTCTGCTTGAGCAGTTCCATCTTTGGGGCACGAAGATTGATTTTCTTTCTTCCTACAAGTGAAAGTCCAGAGTGTGAGCCCCCCCGCCTGGTACCCAGAGGGACCGACAATACAACCACCAGGATCAACTTGAAAAACTCATCCAGCGGGAGCCTTCCCACCACCTCTGTGCTTCTCACTAGGTTAAGTGCTCCATATATCAATGAAAGCAAGCCCTGCTAACCCGAGTTCCCACAGCAGCTGCCTGCAAAAACTCAATTTTTGCAACCCTCCGTGTCTCCTGCATAGAAAGTCTACAAGCCGCATAACAGTACACTCATGGACACTCAGGATGCATTTTGGTATGGGAGTCTGAAAATCATGCCTTGGTCTATGGCTGCGGTGAAAATAACAAAGTGTTTACTTGATCAGGAGATCGTTAATGCAGTCGTACATGTGTACACCTTACAAATATGTATGGTCTTTTTTAACACTCAGTTTTTTTAACATGTAAAAAGACTGCTTAGAAATAAAACTTTTCATGTTTCAAAACTAGGGAAGTCCCCTTTTGAAACAGACTTGACAATCTTAGGGAAATATTTGGACTTTTAATGGACAGAGTTGGAGAAAGGAAAAGACAAGGTTTAGTGAGCATTAATAATATTATCAATATGTTAATAATATATTTGTTTGCAGGTGAATTTTTTTCTGTGCCTTAAGAAAGTAGTTTTCTATGCCAAGGAGAGTGATAGAAGAACGCAGTAGTGGAGGTAGATAGGGGAAATTTAGAATTATAATCTGAACACACATGAAGCAGGGCAACCAGATTGCACATTTACCAGCAGTGTGGACCTATACACTTAGTTTAAAAGTACCATATTATTTTCCTATGTACAAAATAATGTTATGTTCAATTGATGTCAAAGGTAAGAGAATAATGATGTGATGTGTTTCCTAAGCTCTAACTCTTTGCAAATAAAACAAATAATAACGTTTAGAAGAGTCCAAACTAGAAAAACATTCAAGTTACTTTAATAGAAATTACACTATGATCTTGGCTAGGATGGGTGTTTGTCATTTCCCCATCATTATTTGACCCCTGATGTTTTATAGAAAAAAATTGCAAAAAAAAATTCCCTTTAATCCTTTGAAAAACAAATCAAGAGAATAAATATTGCCTTGAACTAAGCATAAAAACACTCTGAAAATGGTTATTTCCAAGACTTCCCTTGCAATACAGTGGGTAAGACTTCACCTTCCAATGCAGGGACTGAGGGTTCAATCCCTGGTTGGGGATCCAAGATCTCACATGCCTCAGGGCCAACAAAAACTAAAAATGATGCACATCAAAAAAATCTTTTAAAAAATGGTAATTTCACTGTTTTGAACTAATCCAGAGTTTCCTGAAAGTTGATTACATCGGTACAATATTTCAGATTTGAAATTTGCAAAAAATAACTTACTATAATGTGGTCTGTCTTTAAAACCATCATCTGTAACACACATCTTTAGAAAAATCAGTGCTGTATCTTCTGATGATATATTTATATTAAATATGGTTTGTTTTATTCACAAAACATTTACAGCATATTTTGCTTTCTATACTGTACCCACCTAATACTTTTGGATACAAGTTACCAAATAAACATTCTTTATCATGTCAAATGCATACTAGTTGTTTGCTTCCTTTATGAAGTCTCACATTTTCAAAAGAACCTATTGAAATAAAATTTGAAGAAAATGTACATAAATGAAGCTGGAAAGAACCTCTCCAATGTCTGCAGATTTAAATGTCAAATTCCTATCAAAATTTATCACAGTGATAGGGAAACACATAAACTTATAAAGAAAAGGAAGCACATTTATCTTTAATATTAGAAATAAAAGAACAGAAGAGATTTATTGTCCTTCTTCCACCCTCATTGAAAAAATTCTAGCAAACAAACTATCACAAGTAGTGTTGACTTAGCAACATTTTTTGGGGGGGAGATGGGAGTGGTGGTGAAAAGGGTAGATTAAAATGATATATGTCAAATATTAGTAGCCTTTTAAGAAGTCATCGCCCATGGCCCTTAACCCCGTACAGATGGCAAATCAGGTGCAGAGCAAACGAAATTAAGATGATAGTGCGTTGACAGGAGCAAGCAGATTCCAGTTTTCATCTCCGCAGACAACAGGAATGACATCACATCTTCTCAAACTGACACCTTAATGAATTTAGCAACACCTGAACTTTTCTGGCACCGGACACCTTTGACACCGGTAGGTCCGTCTGTGTCAGTAATAATAGGATTCTGTATCACTCCCCGAGTCCGTATTTGATGGCAGAATTACCTTTTGGGCCCTAACAAGTTGACAGGGTTTCATTTTGCTTCTTCTTTTAATGACATCTTCTTTGCAGGTGAACTGGAGACGTAATGACTTCCTTTTTTGTCCTGGAGGATTCCTAAATGTCATTAAGAGACCCAAGACATCTCAATCTGGCTTAATGCAAACAGGAAGCCAGGGTTTTTAAAGGTGAAATGGATCTTGCTAATGAAGAAGTATCGCTTTTCCTGGGGCAGGCAGCTTGTTAGTTCGAGTTAGGTGAGTGTCACGGGTTAGGGTTCAAGCATGACACGGGGTGTGACTCAAGATGTCATATTTTATTTACTGGGCTTAAAAAAAAAAAACATCATCTAATGCTTGGGCAATAAAAACAGGGAACCCTTTCTGCATTAGGCAGCAATCCGGAGAGAAAGGTAATGAGCTCTTGCCTCAGAAATTTGCGATGATGGGGTCCTCATGATGATCAAGTTCAAGTATGTGAACTTTAAATCTGTAAATGGTAAAGCCACCCTGTAAATACAACTGCCTATTCATGGGACCAGAAACTCAAGTTTTCTGTTTATCTCACTTCTTCAGTCTTTTTATTTTTCTCATGAGTGTGACTCAATAGTTACATAGTTGTCTCTTTGTTTCCTTCCCTCTTCTTTTACACTGTAAAACGGCAAGAAATACAATACTTGTGGCCATCGTGAATTTGCAAAACGGTCCTGAGGCCCAAAGTAGGGTGGAGAGGAGGCAGCCCAGATTTTAAAACTTGGCACCGTTCAGAACCTCCTCCGCATTTAAATCATTTCGAAATTCTCTGCTTCCCTGGGTTTTTTTCTGATATTACTCACTGGCTGGTCACCATTTGGGGGAAATATAAGAATGGAAAATCCGATTCATACAATGACATAAAATCCATCGTGGGTGAATAAAGCCAAGGCTGCCAGCACAACCCACCTTAAACATGGACATGCTTGCCCAGAGCTGAAAGGGTTAAAGAGACACCGTCTCAGCTGTCAGCTCAGGGGCACCATCAAATTACAAATTACACCAAAATATAATGTCCCAAAGTATTAAATGATAATGTTTTCAGCCCATCTGATCTAATGAGCAGATTCTACTCGCCTGTACCTTTTTTTTTTTTTTCTTTTTACCTTCAAATCTCTAATTACTGCAGACAAAACTTTTTGCATCCAGAGGTTCGTGTGAAAATTCAGAACCTCACCCTTTCGAGAGAGGGCTCTGCCTGTCACAGAACTCCCCTCTTTTTCCTTGTCTGCGGGCTGCAATCCATATAATGATTAACTGTTAGGTTTGCCCCATCTCCCTTTATGGAACAAAAAGTATTCCTTCAAAGATGAGGAGGGTTTCTCAATTAAAACGGTTCTGTGAGTCACGGCCTTGGTGTCATTTTAGGAAAAGCACACAGTCCCATTTGGTTCTAACAGGTAAAATAATGACTTCTTCACCTGTCAACGGCTAGCTTAAAATTCCCACACATGTAGGCCATTTCTGTTTCATCTGTTCTTTGAATTTCAGCTGCTTTGCTTTTCAATGCCTCCGTTTCACTGGTGTCTCTTTTGTGTCGGAGACGCTCACACTGGGTTCTCCCTCTTTGGCGCTGGGCTTTCTTTTCACAGTGACATTTCAACATAAACAGTCAATATTCATTACCTCAAAGGAGACTTCCCTCCTATTGCTGACCAATTAAATACCAGCTGAGATAGGCAGACAAAGGTAAAGGAGTTGTAACACAAGACAGGCTTCGAGCACACTTTCTGCTCTCTTAAAGGAAGAAAAATTGTCATCAAAACAAAGAAAGCTGGCGATTGAGGGACTATCTCTAGCCAAGAGACACAATTCCGTGGGATACTATGGTCCCCTATCTTTTCATCTGGCATGCTGCAGAGTGTGGGGTTTTGGTATTGTGTGTGTGTGTGTGTGTGTGTGTGTGTGTGTGTTTTTAATAATTCAGCACCATGCATTTTTGAGGTTTCACTGAGAAGGACAATCAGCCCTTAATTAGTTCCTGACTGAAGATGGCCATATTGGCATAGGCTGTTTATTCAGATGCTGGTGGACCTGACCTTTATTTTCTTCCTCTGCTGACTAATTTGATTTAGCTTGATTTCTGTATTTCTCCACCACACAAGAGCGACTCAGGAGGTGCCACTTAGAACATCTGTTGAGACTGAGCCCTTTATGGTGAACTCACCGCTGTCTCAGGAATTACTGGGAATACCCGTCAGCGATGTCCTCTGAGCTGGCGTTCATTTTAGGGGGTTAGGGGGGTGGCAATGCTCTGATATATTTCCTTGAATCATTAAACAGTTCAACTCCTTTCCCATCCATTTCCCCTCCCCCACACTCACACCTTCCAAGACACACCTAAAGATGCAGGGCACTTGGAAAACCATTTGCTTTAGGAAGGCTGGAGAGATTTTTTTTTTTAATATTTCCGCAGATTTCAAACTATTCCTTTCTTCTTCTTCTTCTTCTTTTTTCTTCTCCCCACAATTCTGGGCAGCATGCATGTGCCAAGCTGCAAGAGTTTTCTCCACCACACATGAATTGTGTAGTAAATAGGGCATTCGGATCCTTCCTTTGTGAAATCATTCCCATAAGTAAGCCATTTATTCCACCTCCACCAAATGTCATCCTCTTCCGTGGTGAGGGAACCACATGCGTGCTGACTTTTATATTGGAAATGTAGCCTAGATTTAAAGGCTTGTAGCCCAAATTGCTATCAGGACTGCCATCCACAAACTCAACATTTTCTGAAGGACTCATTTAGATTAACAACATTCCATGCAAAGTGTGACCTTAAAGCAGAAGGTTACATATAAATGAAGTACACCCACGCCATTCATTTTCATAAGCAGGCATATGCATCCTAGCTTTGTCATTAATCCTAAAAGGCACTGCAATATTTCTAAAACAAACAAACAAACCAGAGTCTCTCTGAATGGCAATCCTTACTCAACTTCCTTTAGAAACAGAATTAAAATCAGCGCCCAATAGTCAAAGCAATCCATTGTCCAAAATTTCCGTCTTATTAATCAGCCGCTTGAGAGAAGTGAAATACCAGTTTCATTTTCTGAGAATCCCTCTTGAATTATTATTCTGTTTCGTCTTGTGAAAATGAAGGGGCAATTAATTCAAGAAGGTAAACTTTTTTCTTTTGGTATTTTCTTCCTTAATAAAGGAAAAGAACTTTCACTCAGGAATAGTAGTTTCTTTTTTTTTTTTTTCCTCCCAAGCCAGATTAGGTGAATTTAATCATCAGAGAATTTTATTTTCCATGTATGCTTCCAGCAGCTAGAGGGCACAAAAGAATGCTTTTACCTTGCCTTGTCTTTTTTTTTTTTTTTAAATCATGGAGTGGAACTATATAGACTCAGAAATAAACAAAAATACAGGGAAAGCTGGTGGATGTATGGCACTTTCTTTCCTCAGATGTCAATGTCTTCAAATGTTCTTTCCAGCAGGAATCCAAATTCCTGATGGCAGTAATAAGTGACAGGGAAATGCAGGAACTTTACCTTCCCAAAAGAAAGAGTGAATTCCAAAGCATGAGAGCCTCGGACGGAGGCATGATAATTCCAAGTCTGGCCCATCGTTACGCTTCTAAACTATTTTGTAGAGCTCTGTTCAGAAGCAATCTAAACATATGTTTAACCTTTATCATTCTAGCATCTTAAATATTAATGTTGGTGGTGATTCTGCATGAACAACATCTATTATTTTTGCACTAATAAGAGGCTTACAAGAATAAACATGAAAAGCTTGGAGCAACCTTCCTGTCAATTAAGAAGCAGTCAGTAGTACTTCAAATGAACAGTTCCAGCAGATCTGATGGCAACTGGAATCCGAGTGGAAATGCAGGCTTCAAGAGCCACAAAAGACGCTCCAACTCATAACTCTTAAGTTTCACTAACCATCCCCTCCACACATTTATATACCCCTCAGTTTGTAAAGCAAGTTACTAAGACTCCATAGTAAAAGGCACTCTTTTTTGGACCATTTATTTGAAAGCGTAATAGTACTTTGGCATTTTTCTGCAAGAAACACTAATAAACCTCAGGAGGAGTCACATCTGTTGCTGGAGTACAAAATGGGTTGGGCCTCAATAGCATAATATATATAAACACTTTTTCCCCCTAATGAACTGTACCACCCCCTTAGGCATAAATGAGTTGGATCTGGATCGAGTGCCATTTGCCAAATTGTAAATTGCCTACATTTATTTTGGGAGTGCACTAAACAGAGTGCTAATTGCCTTGTTTAGCACTTTCCTTTCTTTCATTTGCACTGGTGTAAAATCTTAGTAAATTAACTCAAGGCTTTTATTATGTAGGTAGCATTTGAACAACCAAGAATTAGTGAGGAGGCAGCATGAAAGGACTGATAAAAGAGGAGTTGGCTCTACCCATAATGCCATTTATATGTCCCTTGAATTAAAAGGATGGAATTAACTTTTAATCCTTGGGCTTTTTAAATAGTTGATGTTAACACAGAATGTATTACGCAGCCATTTTATTCAAATTTGCTCACTTAAAATGGGTAGAATGTTAACAACCATGATCGTATGTGGAAAGTGCAGCATGCTGTATTCATATACACAAGTGTTATATATTAAGATTCATTCCAAATAGCAATTTATGTGGTTGCAGTCAATTGCATAGTCAAGATTCCAGCTTGTTGTCAAAGACAAAACACTCCAAAGTCATTAACATCCACTGCTGTGCAGTAGCCTATGCAAAATGAGTTGGGAGCCTCGTTGCCATTCCTAGTAGACAGGTGTACACTTCAGAAAAGCCATCATCAGATTTAGCACAGCACAGAATGTGCACTGGCTGTTTGACTGTAGAGGACAGAGGCAAAATAGCCCCCAGAGGCGGAAGGTCTTGTACTCTTACAGGTGGCCTCTTATGGGGCGTGAGCGGGAGGATTGTCCAGGGAGCTGTGGAATCTTGCAGATACAGATAAACAGATTTTTCTATTTTCAGCATTCTTGGTTCGACTCCGTTCTTGGTTCACTCAGTTTTCCAGATCCTTTTAAACCTAAGGCTACAAATTTTTGCTTTCAAAAGAAAAGGAAATATGTTGCAAACAGTGATTTAAGATGAAAAGCAATAAAAGCCCATCATCTTTGATTTTTTTCTGTAAAAATCGAAAGTTTTGTTTAGATAGAAGTTTGCCAATATGAAAAGCTGAATGATGAAACAAAAATTGATTCAGTTCCTTCTAATCATTTATATTAACCTCCCATACATAGAATTCTTCAGGTAATTACAGAGAGGCTAGAGGAGATACTTAAATGAGACAAGTTCTCTGGTTTTTAAGAAGTTCGACTGGGCCTTGATTTTGATGCACATTGACTTTAGAAATATTTTTCAGGAGAGGTATTATTTATGTTGTGAGGGATGGCAGGGGACACAAGTGTCCTTGCTCAAGGTAGTGGTGATACAAGAAAGTTTTAAAGTATAGAAAGGCAGTCAGTATATGCTATGTTGAAGTCATAGTGAATCCAGTTAGAAAATAAATTCGAGTCTTCATCATCTTATTAGCAGAAAAACAACAATATGAGTTTTATGCAATACTCCCTGGAAATCTAAGTAGCATCAGTGATTTGTTTAAAAGGTAATATGCTAATGGAACAGAAGGTTTTGAACTCAGGCAAACATTTCTGGATTCCAATTTGAGCACTGGAACTCTGACCTCTAATAAGTGACCTCACCTTTTTTATTATTTGTTTTTCATCTCTAAAACAGGTGACAATACCGCTATGTAAATGCGGCAGTGAGAATTCTATTAATAAGACAAAGTATAAGTTTCTAAATCAGAGTACATATTCCATAGAAGTTCATTCCTCTTCTGGTCCTCTTTTTATTTTTGCTCACCTCTAATCCTACCTCTTCATTTAGTTAATGAAGCAAAATTCCCACTTGGATAATAGAAGATATAATAGTATAATTACTTTTGTTCTTCCAGTGTAGAACTTGATAATAGAACTCCTCAATAATAAATACCTGAGGAAAGAATAAATGAATGAGAAAAAAATCAGACAATGTTTTAATTATTGAGGGTTCCCTGGTAGCTTAGCTGGTAAAGAATCTGACTGCAAGGCAGGAGACCACACTTCTATCCCTGAGTCAGAAAGATCCCCTGGAGAAGGCATAAGCTACCCACTCTAATCTTCCTGCCTGGAGAATCCCCATGGACAGAGGAGCCTGATGGGCTACAGTCCATGGGGTCGTGAAGAGTCAGATACAATTGAGAGACTAAACACTGCATAATTATTGAAGATACTTATGATATATATTATACTAAAGGCTTCATGATGAAACATATTTGTAAAATTTCCAGGCTACAACTAAGCATGGCATAATTATTGAAGATGCTTATGATTTATATATATATATATATGTATATATAATAAACATGATGAAACATAATTGTGAAGTTTCCAGACCAGAATTGTTTGGAGTCATTTAAGATTCAACACACTTCTTTAGAGATACTATGTGGTTTGCCTATCACTTAACACCAAATTGTGATTATATATAAGTTCTGCATGAAATAAGATAGGATTTAATGTATTTTTGAAATTAGTTTATTTGCCACAGAAGCAAAATGATACCTACTAAATTTTGTCTGATTTCCCATTTGAATCAAAAGCACATTGACAATGAAAATTGGTGAAAATGAAATAGGAGAAAGTTGAGAGACACTATTTTAACCTACATAATTTATGTCTTTCATTATACAAAACCTCTTCTGATTTAGGGTGATAGTCATTTTTAATGGAACAACTTAAAGGCAATTCTGTGAAATAATAGTTCCATATGAAATAACAGAGAAAGACTCTTGAGGGTCTCTTTGGACAGCAAGGAGATCACACCAGTCAATCCTAATGGAAATCAGTCCTGAATATTCATTGGAAGGACTGAAGCTGAAGCTGAAACTCCAATACTTTGGCCACCTGATGCAAAGAACTGACTCATTTGAAAAGACCCCGATGCTCGGAAAGATTGAAGGCAGGAAGAGAAGGGGACAACAGAAGATGAGATGGTTGGATGGCATCACCGACACTATGGACATCAGTTTGAGTAAGCTCCAGAAGTTGATGATGGACAGGAAAGCCTGGCGTGCTGCAGTCCATGGGGCCGCAAAGAGTCAGACAGGACTGAACGACTGAAATGACTGATGAAATAACGCAGGTTCAATTGTATGCGTCATAAGAGAATTCATTTGACTAGTCCTTGATTAGAGCTAAATTATACTGAAGATTGGTCTTTAGAGTCCTCCAAAGACTTGATTCCATAGTTATCAATGTGGAAAATTACTCTAACAGGAGACTTGGTCAAAGATGTCAGAAATTCAAATGTTTGTTTTCCACGAGACTTTAAAAGACTGATCATCTGTTCCTTAATTAGAGGAACTGAAAATCTGACTAACGATAGTTATTTCTGTCATTTCATTTCAACATGTTTTTCTTTTTTAAATCCTTAGACAAAGAGTCTAAAAATTAATTTTGTCCATGCCTCAATTTAATTTTTTAACAAACAAACGTTTAAGGGTTTACATTTTATCTCCAAAAAACAAAACGGTGCTTCTCATGCCTCACTTCCTAGTTTTTCTCCCCATCTTTCTTCCTTTTCTTTCACCTAATCAGTGACATTTTTATCTAACAGATAATGTTAAAAGAGAGCTTTAATAGGCACTATTCAAACAGATAATCCATGGTTCTTTTGTTCAAAGAAAAACATTTTCTTTATGGGTTACTTTCTCATCATATTGAGTCTTACAATTCTTGGAGTTCAGTCTTTGTGTTTTGGAGTATTCATAACTGTTGACCCACAATCAACTTCCATCTTGAATAAACTTGTCAAATGTTTCATGAGGGTATAATGTAACCAGATAACTGGCTTTGGTACATAAAGTTTTTAAAGATTCAAAGCTACTTGAGACAATTAAAATGTTGGAAAGCCCAAACAAAAAATATTTGTTTTGTTTAGAAGGAATTTATAAAAATGACAGCATACTTTTGAATACAATTGTCCATTATGTTCTCAGGCTATGATCATGAGATCAAAACCAAAAATACTCTTAAGTATAATTCTGTGAGTTAAAGTCAGAAATATATATATAACGTCCCTCATAATTCCAGAAGCTTTCTGGGACACATCTAACTGTAAGTATAGTAGAAGAGATTCCTACACCACAAGAAGTTTAAACAGGGCTTTCCTGGACACATCTAACCATAAGCACAGTAGAAGAGATTTCTATTCTCTTCTACCACAAGCTTCGTTAAATATTCAGACAACTATGCCAATGAACAAAGTTCCAGGGATTGGCTGGCTAGCAGGTTGGTTAACACTGTTTCCAATAATGAGGTGAACAGTTCTCACAGAGGCTTATTTCTGTCTGTATAATATACTGTCTATTCTGACAACTAGGCAGGAAAGGCCTATTTAAATCTGTTTGTGAAGTATTATAATGTTTTCCTTTCTATTATTGGAGCTAAAGCTAAAAACATTTGTGTGCGTGCTTTTTAAAATAGTATTTATGTGTGTGTGTCTTATTTCTGCATCCATTCAGCCAGTCTCTGTCTCTTGGTTGCATTTAACACGTTTACATTTAAGGCAATTATTGATATGTATGCTACCATCTCCATTTTCTTAATTGTTTTGGGTTTGGTTTTGCAGGCCTTTTTTCTTCTCTTCTTTTGTTCTCTTCTCTTGTGGTTTGATGACCATTTTTAATGTTGTGTTTGGGTTGCTTTTTATTTTTTCTATGTGTGTATCTATTGTAGTTATTGAGTTCACTGTTCCCATGAGGTTTTTATATAGGAGTCTATCTATGTACAAGATTGTGTTAAGTCGTTGGTCTCTTTCCCATTGGTTTGGATTTCTAGCAACTAAATCTGTTGCTTTTAAAGAGTTGACTCTGCCCTTCTAGCAGAAATTTATCTTAAGAAAAAAACCTCAGATGGACAAAGGCTTTAAACAAAATGATTTAATTGCATTATTACTTATAGAATTATTATTTTAATATTAAATAAAATATTTTATATAACCCAAAATGTTCAGAAGATGAAATATTAAGTGGTCAAATAAAAACATATTTAAAAGATTCTAGTAATATACAATATACATATAATATATAATATTGACTGAAGAAAAAAGTATACCATACCTGTGTAATATACAATATACATATAATATATAATATTGACTGAAGAAAAAAGTATACCATACTTTACATATGACATGATCTTGACTCTATAAAAAAGAAAAATACAAGGATAAATAGAAGAGAATCGATAAAGTAAATAAAACACGAGGATAAATAACAGCATCAAAACAGTTATTCTCCTTGAGCTGGAAGCTAAGATTATGCAAGCTTTTCTACTCACATATACTTTTCATTGTAATACCTTTATAAGTAAACAAAAGTAGATAACTGGAGAAAGAAGAATTCTTCAACATGATTATTCAAAGCAGTTTCTGTGTGGAGATGCGACCACAGTTGATGATATATAAAAAAAAATTATACAACATGTATATGCACCTGTCTTCAGCCCATCACCTCTTTACAAATCCAGAATAACACAACCAATGAACCAAGTTGGAAAGTAGCACTGGACCCTGGCTCCTCTGCTGAACTAGAAACAAGTTTAGAACATCTTTCTCTAGTTCCTTTTCTAAGTGGTAATGTGAATTATTATAGATTAGATTTGCAAAGCTCCTTGCCCTCATTCTTTATTTTTGAAGTAAAAGAAATACCTAGATAGAAATGGTGCAAGAAATGATAAATCCAAAACCAAAGAAACAAACACCAAGGCCTGAAAACTGAGCCCTTCCTCACAAGCAATTCCAGTTTCACTGACCACACTCTTGCAAGATTTTAATTCACATATTTCTTTGCTGTCCCCATCTCCCATGATTCTCCTCATGGGAGAATGCACACTCTCCCACTCTCCCTCTCTCCCTCTCTCACACACACACACAGAGTATCGCCTCCACATTAGAGTGTGCCATTCGCGATTCTGTTTTCCTTTTAAGCACACAAACAGCTCCTTGGGCTTTTAAATAAATTTCTCAAACAATATTTTTGTGGGAGGCTTACTTAATTTCCAACTCTCTTACTTAAATCTAACCCTTTCTCCAAGTAAGGAAGTTAAAGCTGAGAGATTAAGCCACATTCTGAAGATCACAAAGTCAGCAGTGGAAGCCAGACCAGAATACATTCCAGTGGTGGTATTTCCCTTAAGAGATGCCTGTCACTTTTAATCTACACGGTTAGAGTTTCCCCCCACTAAGCCTTAAGTCTCAGCAATACATATTAAATGAATATTAGATAGTGTGCTCATTGGCCAAACTTTGAGGTGTTAGAGCTCTCTGCCCACCAGTCTAAAGAAAATTAAGCTTCTTTGAAGGAAATGTGGTCTCTATTAGTAAAGGGTTAAACACAGATTATGCAAATAAAGATATTGTCATTTGTCCCCTCTGTTCATTCTGAGAGCTGCTTTTCTGTTGTTGTTTTTCTTCTCCTCCAATTGAGAGATTAACCTGGTCCCAATTGAAATGGCAGTCCATATCATACCTTGCCTTGATCTCACAGCATGGCTAATAGCAGCTGGGGCCCGCCAAGCAAGCGTCTTTATTTTTTCTTTATTGTTCCAGACTACACATCCGTGAACCTTCAGCATGTTATGTACTTAACCATGGTCAGGTTGATGTCATTATTTTCTGATTGTCCGGGAGCTCCCAGGGTACTGGCCCACATTGATGGAGAAGGCTGGCATGCTCTTTGTAGGGTAACCTTTGAAAAAGAAGCCCCTTGACCACCTGCATGCTTAGCCTAGGGCTGTGACATTGCACTGGGCCAATTGGTACGCTTCAAAACACAGATTAGCACCAGTTGGGCTTGTTCCTCTTGCTTTTTAATTTTCACTTGGTCTTGTTAGATAAACCTTATCTGTGTCACAAACAAATGCTTCACAGAGCAGATTTTTCAAGATCTCAGCAAGAAGATCTGGTTTGTGTGGGTCAGTGTGTGCTTTGTCTAAACCTAAGCGTAGCTATTCCTCACCTTCCCCGCCTCTTTCTCGTATTTTTCCCCCTGTTGCCTGTCCATATGTCTAAGTCACTAGCCAGGCTAGTCTAAAGCAGGCACATGAGGACAGAACAGCAAGAAGAGTGGGGCAAAGTGCTTCTCTGCATGAACCATCTCCACACTTAGCTTTTACAATCCTGTAAAAATTGGTCTACTTGTTATCAGTTCAGACTGGAAAGCAAGCAGCCCTCGATTGCCTCGGGCTTTGATGTAAGCACCCCTGACTATTTCTGTTTAAACTCTAGCGGATGGAAGACACCTATAAAGATATTAATTAGCTCCAGTTGTCACCAGATGTGGTTTACATTCTCCGAGCCAGCTCTGAAATACTGGAATTTTTATTAGGCAAGGTAATGTTTATGGCTCTCATTAAAGTCTGAGTCATAAAAGACTGAGGATGAGACTGGAAGGGCTGGGGAGCGGGAGAGAGTTTTCTCTTTGTTTATCAACTTTCAAAAATCCAAAAGACCTGCGCTTTAGATTTGAGTGGCATGTTAACTTTGAGGAATCTGGCAAGAGTCTTATGGTGTTTACACTTTGAGGAAACCCTTTGAGTTATACTGCATAAAATGACTGGTTTGTGTCAGAATTATGAGTTACATTTATATGCTTAATTATAAGAATGTCAGCAGGGTTGCATTGCACCGTGTAAAAGAATTCAATACTAATTGTCATTGGACTGGATACTTGTTTATGGGATATATGACGACAAAAGGAATTAATCATTTATTCAAAATGGGTGAACAGTACTTCTTAACTGGCAGAGCAGGGTGGCAGGGAGAGGAAGAGAATCCAAAAATATCTTCCAAACACTTTTTTTCTCCAATGATCCCCTTTTAGCCCATTAGGACTCTTAGGAAATACTTTTGCTAATTTTTCTTTTGGAGGAATAAGAAGGTAATGGCTAAAACATATTACTAGACTATTTACTTTAAATTTTTTTTTTTTTAATTTGAGAAAGATTTGCAGTCCAAACTGGCTGCTCAGATTCCTTCAATAGCTTCCCTGACCTCCTTTTGAAGTTCCCCCTCATCAAGCCTATACACATAGTAAGACAGACCCAATTCTTCTGCCGGCCCCCGTGATAATTCATGGTCCCTGAATGGAATCTGTCTTCGGCTTGAATCCTCTGATGACTTACATCAGTGCATCCGATTTACAGTTTCATAAGATCTTTGGAGATTTTAAATGATATTCAGAAATATGCTTACGCATTTTTTAAAAGATTCCCTTTTCCCGTCTGAACTCTTTTAACAAAGGTATTACACTAAGTACAAAAGCTGTCCAATTTTTTCCAACCTTTTGGTTCTTTCTAAAACACAGTCATTTTGTTAGACATTGAAAATGTCTTGATTTAGTTGTCTTGCTATTTTGGGCCTGTCCTGCCCCCTGCAGTGGTAATAAGGATGGGGGTTCCTGCTGGGCCCTGAAGAATACCATTTCACGGCCGCCACAGAGCTGGCGGCTTTTATTTATGGAGCCAAGAAAATGAATGGGTATTAGTGTCCAAACATTTCAACATGCTCCCGCGGCCATGCACAAAAGGGACTGATTTGCAGCAAATTTCCACTTATTTTCCAAAAGTATTTACCTTACCGAAGCTTGGCTGATCACTATAATGGCATAGCTTAGGGGGGAAAAAAAATGACCATTTCAGAACCCAATTTATATATATATATTTCTGAACCTTAAAAGTGTTCTCCTTTTTCTGAATAAAGATAATACCCTTGGTTGCTAGGCTTTTATGGATATATGGATAAATCTAAGGTGCTCGCGTTTGTAGTTCTCATTGTCATTTTCAATTCAAACAAGAAAAGACCTCGCACAGTCCAAGCAAAGATAGTTCGTATCAGCAGATAGAGGCTAGACACAAGGGAGCCTGCTACAAGCACGCAGGGTCATCCTTGGTCACTTCCCGAGAGCAAGTCCAGCATTTTAACGTTTGGAATTCGGTCTTAGAATTGAGGGCTAACATGTTCTAGAACTATGCTTACGATTCAACTTCAGACTAATTGGTGGGTAACCCTGCGATGCTATGAAATCACTTTACCTTTTACATTGTGCAATTCACTCCTTTTATCAATAAATATTCATTGAGCACCTACTGTGTGCCAGGCATCTGAAACCAGCCTTGCAGAGATATTAAAATGGGTTACCTGTGGCTTTTCAAGAACTTTGCTCAGGATGTCTCCACCCTCTGCTCAGGCAGATGCTTTGGAGATCCTCCACCCACTCTGCAAGCCCTGTCTCTGAGCATTGTCTGAATATGGTATTGCCTTCTCAGAACTGGACTTTGGTTCTCTCTTCTTGGTACACAAGAAATATCTCTTGTACAAAGCAAAATTCCTGCTCTCTAATTCCAGCCAAAAGACTCATTCTTATATAGCCAGCACCATCCCCCTACCAGGTCCCTACTGTGAGCCTAAAATCTCCTTTCTCTGAGCTCCATCACTACTGTCACATTATTTGTGTGCATGGACTACTGGATAATAAACCGTCCGAGGGGTGAATGAATCCCGGTCACCTTCCCTAAGACTTGTGTGCACTTTGCACAAAGCAGATGCTCTCTCAAAGGGAGAGCGGGAGGCCTTGATGAAGAAATGAGTCTGTCATCTTATACATCCCTCCTGTTATCTTTCCTATTCCACAGGAGGCAAGATTTACAAATCAAAGTGATGTGTGAATTTTCTCTTCTTCCTGTTCTTCCAAAATCCATGTTGGCTTTCCTAACATTTATGGCAATGACACCATGGCTGTAAATCTCCTGGTCACCGTTCCCAGGGTCACCATTTTATTGCCCAAACGTCTATGCAGAATAGAATGATAATCTGCCCAGCTCTAAGTTACAAAAATGTTGCTCACAATATAAGATGTTATTATAGCATAAGAAATGCGAAATAATTGAAAGAAACAAAACCAGGAATTCTTTCATTCTAACTCTATTAACTACTAGTTATTTAACTTTGTACTGGTTGCTTACTTCTCTGTACTTCAGTTTCCTCATCTGCAGAATGGGGTAATAATCATAGAAACTTCATGAATTTACTGTGTGAAGTTAGTGAGTTAGAATATAAACAATGGGCTTCCCAGGTGGTGCTGGTGGTAGAGAACCTGTCTGCCAATGCAGGGGGTATAAGAGACTTGAGTTTGATCCCTGGGCTGGGAAGATCCCCTGGAGGAGGAAATGGCAGCCCACTCCAGCAGTCTTGCCAGAGGAATCCCATGGACAGAGAAGCCTGGCGGGCTACAGCCCATAGGGTCGCAAAGAGCTGGACATGGCTGAAGCAACTTAGCGTGAGAGCACTCAATATAAAAAACACTTACAGAAATTGCTCAACAAATATTAATGGTTATCTCATATTTGAAAATGTATAAATTTTAATTTACAGTAAACAAGTTTTATTTGCAGTCTTTGAATAAGAAATAATAAATCTCTCAGGTATATCTTCTCCAATCAAAACCACTTCAGCCAATGATACCATACTACCTTTCCATATAGCAAGATTAATTTTGGAAAAGCTTCTCCCTGCAAGTTTTGCTATGTAGGCTTCTGATGTCCTGGGTCATGTCCAGTCTTGGCTCATTGGCTGGACATCGTATCAGGGTCTGTATTATTAGCTAGTAAATTGCCAAGTGCCTTACTACTTTAGACTGCCAAGTGGATATTCTATAGACACTCTATCAATGGCTATATCAGCCAAACCTTTTCCTGACCCTTGTGGTTTGCCCAGGCATCTATGCTGGCTTTTGCCCTCTTTCATAAAAAAGTCATTCAACTCCTATGGATTTATTTTACAACCAGAGTTCCATGGGTTTTTTGTTTGTTTTGTTTTGCTTTGCTTTGCTGACAGGTGATATAGGTCATTCTAGTCAAACTCTGACACTAACAGGTGATGTTATACCAGTTACCTCTCTTTACGTCTCCACTTTCTCATAAGTTCAATGAAATGATGGACTCAGAGGAATATTTCCAAGGAACTGTTGGACTTCCATTCACTAATCTTAAAGATTCACTTTCAGGAAGAAATAATGTCAATCCTAGAAACTTTCCTTTACATCTTCATAAAATGGACCTAGATGTGCCGATACTGCAGAGCTTATTCATGAGTCATCACCATCTTGGTGTCGAGCAAGTCCACCGAGCCGTATCTTATATTTTGACTTGGTGGGAACAGAAATTTGACCAACCCATCACTGAAGTCCAATACGTCATTTGTTTCCCTTCT
The DNA here is from genome assembly GCA_006410635.1 of Cephalophus harveyi. Classification (NCBI taxonomy): domain Eukaryota; kingdom Metazoa; phylum Chordata; class Mammalia; order Artiodactyla; family Bovidae; genus Cephalophus; species Cephalophus harveyi. The sequence goes on along the minus strand of SJYT01068431.1, from coordinate 217,035 downwards.
CAGATGAAGCACTATCTCAGACATGTTTCTAAACTTAACCAGACAAGAAACCTGCCTGCCACGTCCACATCACAGTGAACAGAGCTCCAAATAGAACAGTGAATGAGACAGTTTCACCCTTAAGAAGTTCACAGGCTAATACAAGAAATGCATTTAGAAGTAAGTAACTACAGGAGAAAACTACATGTGAGCATTTGAGCATGTTTATCCCGTGTAAGTTAGAAGGGGGGTTGGAAGTGAAGGAGAGGGAAAAGAAGGAAAAAGAAGAGAGGGAGAAAGAAAGAACAATACACCTGAATCCAGGTTTGGTTTCAGGGGCTAAATTCTGGGAGAAGAAAAATTAAAGTTTTCCTTAGTATAGGATTTCTCAGAGCCTTGGAATTGGGCTTCCCTGGTGGCTCAGAGGTTAAAGCATCTGCCTGGAATGCAGAAGACCCGGGTTCGATCCCTGGGTTGGGAAGATCCCCTGGAGAAGGAAATGGCAACCCACTCCAGTACTCTTGCCTGGAGAATCCCATGGACGGAGGAGCCTGGTAGGCTACAGTCCATGGGGTCGCAAAGAGTCGGACACGACTGAGCGACTTCACTTCACTTTACTTCACTTCTGGGTTCGATCCCTGGGTTGGGAAGATCCCCTGGAGAAGGAAATGGCAACCCACTCCAGTACTCTTGCCTGGAGAATCCCATGGACGGAGGAGCCTGGTAGGCTACAGTCCATGGGGTCGCAAAGAGTCGGACACGACTGAGCGACTTCACTTCACTTTACTTCACTTCACTTTGGAATTAGGACTATGTATTATGAAACACTCAGACTCTATTTGCAAAAAAAAAAGGTATTTTTCCCTTTTATTATTTATGTTTAGCTGTTGACATTTTAGAAAGCAGTAATATTCTACTGGAGATATATATATATATAGTTGGAGAAACCTTATCAGAGAGAGAATGATGAGTATAATAGCTAATAGAGTCAAGTAGTCTGAAGTTATGCCCTGACTCTTAACAGTAATAACTTCCTCATGGAATTGTTGTACAGATTAAGTGAGTTATGTAAAATACATAGACCAATGCTTCAAATATAAAAATATTTAATAAAAGTTTATTATCTTATATCATTACTATTATTATTGCAACAGAGTGGAAACTCATCATTACTGTTGGGGACTGGAGTTTGTTTAAGAAATTCCTAAAACACTGTATGAAGTTTCCTTAGAAAACTAAAAACAGAGCTATCATGTGATCTAGCATTCCCACTCCAGGAAAATTCGAATAAAACCATTATTTGAAAAAAAAAAAAAAATACATGCACTCCAATGTTCATAGCAGCACTATATACAAGAGCCAAGACTTGGAAGCTACCTAAGTGTCCATCAATAGATGAATGGATAAAGATGTGATATACACATCTTGTGCATATCACATCTTTATCCATGTGAGCATGTGTGTGTGTGTGTGCAGTGATGTAAAATATTACTAAAACATAAAAATAAGTATGAAATAATGCCATTTGCAGCAACATGGATGATGGATGAACCTAAAGACTATCATGCTAAGTCCAGTAAGTCAGACAGAGGAAGACAAATGTCATGTGATATTCATATGCAGAATCTAAAAGCTGATACAAATGAACATATTTACAAGCAGAAATAGATTCACAGACACAGAAAACAAACTTATGGCTACCAAAGGGGAGAGCTGGGAAGGGATGAATTAGGAGTTTGGGATTAGCAGATACAAAGTACTCTATATAAAACAGATAAACAACAAAGTCGTGCTATATTCAGAATCTTTTAATGGAAAGAAACAATCCAAATCACTTTGCTGTACACCAGAAACTAACACAATATTGAAAATCAGCTATACTTCAATTTAAAAGAAGAAATCCCGAAATTAGCTCCCTAACTGTTGAGTGAAATTCTCCAGCAGAAGGGGCAGAGGTGGAAAGAGCGGAGGATGGCACAAGAGCAGAGAGCGTAAGCAAAGATCCAGAAGTGGAAAGCCCGGCCGTTTATTTAGAAGCGAGTATGCAGCAGATTAAGGCCAGAACCTCTCCTGAAACTGAGGGGAAATTGAAGAGGGCACCAGCCATTAGACGGCAAGCTCCCTGTACCTCTCCTTTCAGAAGTCTCCTAGTGAACGACTTCCTTCAGTTCACAGCAGCCCTACCCAAAGACCATTATTAAATATTATTTGGCGGTGATGCTTCAAATTAAACCTTGCTACTATTTATCACAGCATCTCTTTCTAAATGTATTATTTCCAGGAAAAGGCTTAAGCAGGAATCTCAGTGAACTGGTAGGACTGCCACACTTACCGACACTTTCTAGAAGCTTTACTCTCTTGAGTCTTCTTATCTATATGGCATTTTTAAACAAAATATCAGTACTCAAGAAACCAGCAATTTTTCAGCTTTTGTGGCAATTTACAAGTAACTTGTGTTACACTAAAATCACAGTGATGATTATACAAAAGCACCAGCCTAATTTTTTTTTTAATTACATTGTTTTCAAAGAAATAGTCTAAACATAGGTCATGCTTTTCAGTAAGTATTTATGAATAGCCTACGTTCATATTGTGACATTTATTTTACTTTGCAATTGCAGAATCAAAACTTTTCAGAAATTTCCAAAGTGAAATTCCTCTTTCTCCCCTGCCTCCAATTCCTCTTCCCATCTTCCTCCTCCGTCCTGAAACCACTGCAGTTGTCCCCATTGTGGAATTATGGAGAGGAGTTGGTTCAAGGACCCCTGTGGATTCCCAAATCCACATATGCTCAAGTCGCTAATGTAAAAGGGTAGTATGCAAAAACAGAGGGCAAACTCTAGTGAGACATGGACTTCCATGTTTCCTTTCCAAAGCAATAGAGCCTGTAGGGAAAGAAGTGAGAGACAAAGAGAAAAAATTTCATGTCATTAGTATCTCAGCAAATAAAAGTAACAGTGATTAAACATCTAGCACCCACTTATTGAGCTGTCCCCTGAACATACAGAAGATCCTACAATCTTCACCAGTGGGGTGGCCCCATTTTACAGATAAGAAAACTGAGACCCCTCAATGCTGATAAAGTCACCCACTTTATACAGCTAAAGAGCAATGCAATCTGGACTTGAAAGAGGCCACACAAACTACAAAATCTAGGCTTTACCCATCTGCCTCCAGGAACTTCTAGAAAACCCAAGAGCTTTATGTGCACAGAACAGCTCATTGGCTGAAAGCAATTTTAATAAACAAGGAATTCCTTGAGTTTTTATTAGTCAGAATGAAAATAAATTTGAAGGAAAAGATTTTATCCCTAAGTTGGCCTTGATGGCTCAGACAGTAAAGAATCTGCCTGCAATGCAGGAGACCTGAGTTCCATCCCTGGTTCAGGAAGATCCCCTGGAGAGGGAAATGGCTACCCACTCCAGTGTTCTTGCCTGGAGAATCCCATGGACAGAGGAGCCTGATGGGCTACAGTCCACAGAGACACAAAGAGTCAGACAGGACTGAGCAGCTAACACACACACACACACACATATACACACACAGAGCAGCTATGGATAAAGCTCCTACCTATCCTGAATGCCTAAAGCGAGGACAGAGATCAGTGTTAGCAGACCCATGTGGCTACCCCTGACTGGAGCTTTTACTTAGTTTTTTGAGGGTTTCCCTGGTGGCTCAGATGGTAAAGAATCTGCCCACAATGCAGGAGACCCAGGTTCGATCCCTGAGTTAGGAATATCCCTTGGAGAAAGGAATGGCTACCCACTTCAGTATTCTTGCCTGGAGAATGTCATGGACAGAGGAGCCTGGCAGGCTTACTTAAAGAGTCAGATACAACTGACTGACTAACACTTTTGATAGCTTAGCCTCCCTGAACCTCAATCTTCCCATCCATAAAATGGGGATGATACCTTCCCTTCTGCCTGTTCCTGAGTTGTCAAAAGGATTAAATGTGCTTGAATATATTATATATATGAAAGTAGAGTATAAATATATAGAATACTAAGTATAAAATATAAAATCATTGTCATTTTATATACTCTGAACTGATTAGAATCCCAGTCTTTTTCTGAAACACCTGACTTATTATTTTCTCTTGCTTTTGCATGACATTGTAGGATAACAAGAAGTGTTGAAAGAAACTTAATATGAAGTCATATGAAAAATTCATCCAACCCAGCATTCTGTCCATGACAGACTACCAGCTATCTGAGTTTAGTTAGTGAATCTCTAGCTCGTTTTAAATGAGTGTTATTATGAAATATTCCAAATAGAAAAATAATTAGAAAATAGTATAACAAACATCTGTTACTCGCCAAGTCTTGTTGTTTTTCCATTTACTTCAGGTCTCTTCTCCAATAAAAATAAATAAATAAAGCATCACAGGTACACCTGATGTCCCTCATGTGTTTCTTCTACATTCTGTTATTATCTCTTCCCTGCCCAGAGGTAAACACTGTCCTTCAATTGTTCACTTATTACCATGCAACTTCTTATATTTTTCCCATCATATTTTAATATTTTTACTTGTACTTTAAATATACCTACACATTTTCAAACAATATGCAGTATTAATTTGCCTATATTTAAACTTTATTAAAATCGTATCATATTATACATATTTTCTAATTAACATTTAGTTTAGATCCAGCTGATTAATTGTAACTGCTATTTAAGTGTGACTCACATCTGTAATGGTACCCCAATCCAGCACTCTTGCCTGGAAAATCCCATGGACGGAGGAGCCTGGTAGGCTGCAGTCCATGGAGTCACTAAGAGTCAGACATGACTGAGCAACTTCACTTTCACTTTTCACATTCATGCATTGGAGAAGGAAATGGCAGCCCACTCCAGTGTTCTTGCCTGGAGAATCCCAAGGACGGAGGAGCCTGGTGGGCTGCTGTCTATGGGGTCGCACAGAGTTGGACACGACTGAAGCGACTTAGCAGCAGCACATCTGTAAATTCACCCTCCCAGTGGTGAACACTGAGGTCGCTTCCAATTGCTTACTGTTACAGTCAATGCAATGAATAATACTATGTCTCCCTGGGCACACTGGGACCATTTTTCTAGGACAGTGGTTCTTAAGGTAAGGCCCTGAGACTAGCAGCATTGGCATTATCCAGGAAATTACTGCCCATTCAAATTCTGAGGTCACATCTGCAGAGTTTAACAAACTCCACAAGTGATTACGATGCAGACTAGTTTGAGAAGTGAAAGTGTGAAAGTCACTCAGTTGTGTCTGACTCTTTGCAATCCCACGGACTGTAGCTTGCCAGGCTGCTCTGTCCACAGAATTTTTCAGGTCAGAACACTGGAGTAGGTGCTTTCCCTTCTGCAGGGATCTTCCCAACCCAGCAATGGAACCCAGGTCCTCTGCATTGCTGGTGGATTATTCATAGTCTGAGCCACTTTTGAGAATGACTGCCCAAAACCTAGAGCTGGGCTTCCCCAGTGGCTCAGTGGTTAAAGAATCTGCCTGCCTTGTAGGATATGGGGCAGGAGCTGCAAGTTCGATCCCTAAGTTCTGAAGATCCCCTGCAAAAGGAGATGGCAACCCACTCCAGTGTTCTTTCCTGGGAAATCCCATGGACAGAGGAGCCTGGCTGACTACAGTCCATAGGGTCACAAACAGTCCAACACAATTTAATGACTAAACACAAACGCACAAACCTAGAGCTGGAAGTGCTTAGGCATAAAGTACATAGACATGTCTTTGATTTGACTAAGTATTACCAAATTATTCTTCAAAGAAGTTGTTTTTGCTGCACATCCTCACCAAAACTTTGTACTACCTTTTATATTGTGCATCTGCTGGTTGCAAAACAACTATCTTTTTGTGTTTTTAATTTGCATTTCTTTGATCAGTATGTAAGGTTAACCTTCTTCTCATGCATTTATGAGCCATTCATGTTTTATATCAGAGAAGGCAATGGCAACCCACTCCAGTACTCTTGCCTGGAAAATCCCATGGACGGAGGAGCCTGGTAGGTGCAGTCCATGGGGTCACTAAGAGTCGGATGCAACTGAGCAGCTTCACTTTCACTTTTCACTTGCATGCATTGGAGAAGGAAATGGCAACCCACTCCAGTGTTCTTGCCTGGAGAATCCCAGGGACGGGGGAGCCTGGTGGGCTGCAGTCCATGGGGTCACTAAGAGTCGGATGCAACTGAGCAGCTTCACTTTCACTTTTCACTTGCATGCATTGGAGAAGGAAATGGCAACCCACTCCAGTGTTCTTGCCTGGAGAATCCCAGGGACGGGGGAGCCTGGTGGGCTGCAGTCCATGGGGTCACTAAGAGTCGGATGCAACTGAGCAGCTTCACTTTCACTTTTCACTTGCATGCATTGGAGAAGGAAATGGCAACCCACTCCAGTGTTCTTGCCTGGAGAATCCCAGGGACGGGGGAGCCTGGTGGGCTGCAGTCCATGGGGTCACTAAGAGTCGGATGCAACTGAGCAGCTTCACTTTCACTTTTCACTTGCATGCATTGGAGAAGGAAATGGCAACCCACTCCAGTGTTCTTGCCTGGAGAATCCCAGGGACGGGGGAGCCTGGTGGGCTGCAGTCCATGGGGTCACTAAGAGTCGGATGCAACTGAGCAGCTTCACTTTCACTTTTCACTTGCATGCATTGGAGAAGGAAATGGCAACCCACTCCAGTGTTCTTGCCTGGAGAATCCCAGGGACGGGGGAGCCTGGTGGGCTGCAGTCCATGGGGTCACTAAGAGTCGGATGCAACTGAGCAGCTTCACTTTCACTTTTCACTTGCATGCATTGGAGAAGGAAATGGCAACCCACTCCAGTGTTCTTGCCTGGAGAATCCCAGGGACGGGAGAGCCTGGTGGGCTGCCATGTATGGAGTCGCACAGCGTCGGAAACGACTGAAGTGACGCAGCAGCAGCAGCGGCAGCATGTTGTATACCTTTAGTCAGTTTTTCTAATAAGTTGTTAAGCCTTTATTGATTTGTAAGCCTCCTTGACTATGCTAGATATTAAGTCTTTGGTCATATATGCTGTAAATATCTTTTCCTAGGATGTAATATCCCCTTTTAACTTTCTATGCTGTCTTTCAACTCTGTTCATTTTAATTTTCATGTAATCAAATTTATCAGTGTTTTCCTTTATCTTTTTATCTTGTCATTTAAGAAATACATTTCTATCTGAATATCTTAAAATATTTACCTATAATTTGGGGTTTTTTAATACATATGAGAATCTTATTTAATTATTTTCACAAAAACCCCTGGTTGATTCACTACCATTTGTTGAATTTTCCTTTTTTCCTCCATTAATCTACCATATTAGCTTTGTAATGTGTCATGTTTCCATCTATGTATGAGACTGTTGCTCAACTCTACATTATATTCCAATATTTCTATATACATTAATTCTATACTGTCTTTCTTATTACAGGTTCATGTTTTTCCTCAGTACATATAATGCTGTATATTTCTCTCTATGTGCTGTCTTATCTACAGCCCATATAATTTGATCTTTACTATTTTAGTGCTCATATCTAAATCTATTTTAATTTTCTATATGTTTTCTTCTTTAGCTTATTAATTATTAAAGGAGTGCTTACAAATCCAAATATGGGGGGCTGTTTGACTATTTTTTTTTTATTTGTCTTTATAGAGTTGCAGTCAGAGAACATGTTCTTTGTGATATTAGTTATTTACTATTTACTGACACTTCCTGTCTTGCTCAGAACTTGGACAATTTTTATTAATATGTCTTGTATAATTTTAAAAGAATGACTGCTCTTCAATCATTGAGTAAAAAAAATCAATATATATTTTTCTCTATTCCTTTTCTTTCATAAATGCACCCTTTATAACTGACCTTTCTTTCATACATAAAAACAAAACCCAAAAATCTCTCTTTAAGTGAATTTAAGAAACCCTGAGGGACTTCTCTGGTGGTCCATTGGTTGGCACGTTGTCTTCTAATACAAGGGTTGCCAGTTCAACCTTTGATCAGAGAGCTAAGATCCAACATGCCTCATAGCCAAAAATACAAAACAAAAAACAGAAACAATATTTAACAAATTCAATAAAGACTTTAAAAATGGTCCATATCAAAAAAAGAGAAATCATTGACTATAAAATAAGTCATTATTTTATCTGTCACTAAGAAAGAAAGCAGTCTAGCAATTAATTTTTAAATTATAAGATACATCTTGATTTCAAAAATTTGAAGGGTGAAAAAATAAAAATAATTATTTTGCATTTAACTTTGCAACTCATTTGCAGGAGGCTTTTTTTCTGTTCTTTTTTTGTTTCCTCAATTAATTTATGTTTCCTGACTTCTCATATTTTTAAGGCTTAATAGCATAAGCAATTTGTGTTGAAAAGCCTATTTTCCTTTTCTTTCTTTGTGAGTTATTTGTGACAGTTTGATGTATTACTTTATGTGTAGGTTTTAACTCTTAGTTAATCCTCTTTCTATACAGTCTTCCTATGGGGACCCAGAAATTCTCAGAACCTTAACCTCTGTTCAGCTTAGTACCTTAAACCTTTATTGACGTCAGTGGGTCTTTCTTCTTAAATAAAGGGTGTCCCTTCACTGGCTTCTGTTCTCGACACTTAACTTCAAATGTAGCTCTGGGTGGAAACCCAAAAGCCAAAGATCATACATTTCAAAGTATGATTTCAAATGATATATTGTAACAAAAATAAAGAGAGCCTTAAGAGAAACTCTAATTTAACTGTAACTGGTTTTCATCAGTGGAAGACATTGTATTCATTTTTTATTAAATCTAAGAGAGATTTCTGGATGAAACTGGCTATATTAAACACTAAGAGTTATCCAAAATTGACTTGAAAAAGGAGGGAAAATCTTTAAGCCTACATATAGGGAATAGGAAATGCACTACAAGTGAAGTCAAAAGAATTGGAATCTATTTCTAAGCTCATGCGGAAGCAGTCTTCGCCTTTAATTTGTGAAGTTACCTATAAGGCAGCCACCAGTTCTATCACCCTACAATTTTTATTTACTAGCTCTTTTCATTATTTTAAAGGCAAGGGTGGTCATTCAAATTCCTATTTTCTAATCTGAACATATTTCTTATTGGCTTGTAATTAATAACTATGATCTTTTGGTACTGAAATTCATTTAAACATTGGAGCTTCTTCCTAGGTCAAAGGCTTTCATGAAATTCTGTGTATCTTGAATCACTGTAAGTTGGAAAATTGCACTGCAGATAGATAGAATTATGTTGCTTAGCCAAAGTGTCTAACCTGGCCAGACCCCCTTGTTTGATAGTCTTTAATTTTGCATTGCAGCTTCTTTCAGATAATAAAGAAAAACAAAAACAAAAACCTGTGTTCAGTGAGAGAGAAATCAAGAGAGAGATGGCAAGAGACGTTATGAAGTAGAGTTTTATTGTATACCACTAGGATAATTCTGGCATCCTTGTTTGTTAAGGAAGCCTTTGCAAAGAGAATTGCTTCTGGCCGGACGACCACCAGAAGCAAGAAAAGAGCCTCAAAGCGCTAACTCTAAATGTCAGACACTCCCCAACACAGCTGGGAAATTTTCAGGATTCCTGGGTGGGTCAGATGATCATTGTTGCCCATATGATCAAAACTACCTTTGAGCAGAGTTAATTATCTATCTCTAATAACAACAAACAACATTGAATGAGCTATTTACTCATCGGGTCATTATTGAGATTCTACCGTGTGTCTGGTGGGACACACAAAGGTGTTGTGGAGGAGTTCACAGATGAGTGGCGGCCCCAGACAGGGAAAATGTTGGCAGGAACCATGTGATGTGTGCTTCTGGAGAAGAGAACCCGGGAACAAGGAAACAGTTAACTATCAGCAATGAACGCATGCAGGCGCTTGTGTGCAACGCTGCGGGGCAGGGAGAGTCGTGCTGGGGAAAATGCAATAAAAAGAACTAAACTTTTCTCAGTTTGAACTACTTATTCCCCCTCCCCTTTCCTGAGTATTTCCTGCACCTAGCATTAACCCCACTCCAGTACTCTTGCCTGGAAAATCCCATGGACAGAGGAGCCTGGAAGGCTGCAGTCCATGGGGTCGCTGAGGGTCGGACACGTCTGAGCGACTTCACTTTCACTTTCATGCATTGGAGAAGGAAATGGCAACCCACTCCAGTGTTCTTGCCTGGAGAATCCCAGGGACAGGGGAGCCTAGTGGGCTGCCGTCTCTGGGGTCACACAGACTCGGACATGACTGAAGCGACTTAGCAGCAGCAGCAGTAGCAGCAGCAGCATTAACAGTGGACAACTGCTCACTATAACCTACAAGGTGGCTTTTTTTTTTTTTAATTGCTGCTTTAGAACATGAAAAAAATAAGTTGCAAGGATATTCACCTAACTACTCAGTGCTGAAAAACTGATACTTTCTATTCAAATATGTTTAATATATTTTTGATGAGTGTACTTTGCTTTCTGACAGGTACAGGAAAAGCTAGCTCACTTTCTCCCATGACTCTCTAGTAATTTCATTCTAACAAATCATCTTATCTGCTCAAAAATGTTAGCTTCTTTGAGTGATCTTTGGGTCACCCTACTCTTTATCCTGATTTCAACTTTCTACAAAATAAGGGAAAATGTTGTAACAGAGAGACAGTGAGCTACCTTCATCAAATCCTAGCTCTTCCACTTACTGGGGATAAAATTTGAAGCAGTGACTTCTTTGGGCCTCAGGTTCCTCATTTGGTGCAGAATCAATGACAGTAAGTGCTAAGAATAGCAATATTAATATATAACGGCTGAGAATAATGATTCCACTATCATTCAGGAAATCAACCTTGAATATTCATTGGAAGGACTGAAGTTGAAGGTGAAGCTCCAATACTTCAGCCACCTGATGAGAAGAGCTGACTCATTGGAAAAGGCCCTGATGCTGAGAAAGATTGAAGGCGGGAGGAGAAGGGGATGACAGAGGATGAGATGGTTGGATGGCTTCACCAACTCGATGGACGTGAGTTTGAGCAAGCTCTGGGAGATAGCAAAGGACAGGGAAGCCTGGTGTGCTGCAGTTCATAGGGTCGCAAACAGTCAGACAAAACTTATTGATTAAACAACGTAAGCCCACCTGAAAAGAGTTGTCTCACAAAAGTTTTCAACCAAAATTTAATTTACATTTTTAAAACCATTTTCAATTTTAGAATCTGTGAGTTTCATTGTAAAAACTGATTTTTTTTTTGCAAAATAAATAAATAAGAATTCTCCATTATTACCGTGAAACTCAACTTCTAAATCAATCTTGCTTCATGCTTTGGTTCTCCCCTAGATGAGAATCATAAAATATTAAGTGCAGGCTGCTAGTTTAGGGTGGTTCATAACTGACTTCAAATTTGTGAGAATTGAAGATGAGCTGAAAATTTTAGTCCATGCGTTAACACCATTATGCAAATGACTGTGCTTGGAATATGAAAAAGAGCAGGTTTCAGAGGGCTGGCATTTAGATGTTTAAGACAACTTTGACTTGGGTAGAAAGGTGAGGGGTGGAGCGGGGAAGAAGGGTGTTGCTACAGAGTATGAATCTCTATTCCGGGCAAATCAATCTTCAAATTCATTGACTCGCATTAACCACACCTATATTTCCAAGGTTTAAATGATTTGCTTGCACTCTCCTGGGTCAGTACCAGGTGGCGCTAGTGATAAAGAACCCACCTGCCAATGCAGGAGACGTAAGAGATGCGGGTTCGATCCCTGGATCAGGAAGATCCCCTGGAGAAGGAAATGGCAACCCACTCCAGGTGCCATTCTTGCTTGGGAAATCCCAAGGACAGAGGAGCCTGGTGGGCTACTGTCCATGGGGTTGCAGAGTTGGACACGACTGAAGTGACTTAGCACACATGTACCTGCCAATACCACATTCTTTCTATCTACTTCAAACTTATCAGTTAAAAATCAAATGAAAGATCCCACTGCTTAGGCCACTGTAACAATCATGTCATGATATTATAAACTTTCCTCCCATTGATGCAGTCTCTCTTCACATGCTCACTTAGTTCTGCTGGAGAGCCACTTTCCCCTGGCTCAATCTTTGTCAACTATTCAAGTTGACTACCATTGACTGCTACTTTCCTATTGCTGGTTATTTTGAATGACATTATCAACTGAGCTTTGATCATCAAGTGTATGCTTGAGGACTGGGAGGAGATCTTTGGATCAATTACCACAAAGAACTAAGTTTTTGTAGAACTGATAGAGTTACAAAACAGAGGATCTGCAGATAAGCAGAACATTGAGTTAAAACAGTGCTGTCCAATAGAACTTCTTGTGATAATGGAAATACTCCAGACATGCTCCATCCAAAACAGTAGGCACTAGCCACATGTTGCTACTGAGTCCTTGAAATGGGAGTTGTGTGATCAAGGGGTAGAATTTTAAATTTCATTTAACTTTAATTTAGATTTAAAGAGCCACATGTGGCTAAAGGCTACCATATTGGACAGCCCAGCTTTAAATAATCAAGCATGTAATATAAAAATGTCAGCTTGGGATGTCAGCTGGGGAGACAGCATTAGTGGAATGGAGCACCATTAAACTTAGGTGCCACCAGGGGACGGACTCAGATGTGAGCATCAGGAATTCAGCTGATGAATAGAATGCGGAGAGCCACAGCGTGCTTATGAGCAACCGTATGCTAACACAGAAAGTGTGTCATACCAATAAACAAATCATTTTACCTGGGTTTTACCAGATTACTCTGAAATGTTGGAAATGTCCTTTGAAGCCAAGGTAGATGGAATTTTCTTCAGAGTTTTAGATCTCCTTACAAATCGTAAGACATTATCATTAAGTCATGGGACACTGTTTTGCTGCAGAAATTACTCTCTGCCTTCAGAATGGGCGATTTCAAGGACCACATATAGGATAAGCATCAGTGAACCAAGCATCAACTACCAGCAAGTCCTAATCCAGCTGCATGACACATCCCTGCCATGTACGCGTTTCCTTTCCGTCTTGTCTTGACTCCACCAGGTCATACCTTGGCAAGGTGACTTAAGAACAAGCATGAAGTTCTCGGCTTTGATTTCAGGCAAAGCATTGACTTCTCCAGTTTCATCTTTTCACCATTTTGTTGGTTGCTCAAGCTTTAAATCGCCATCTCATCCTTAACTGCTTCCAAGACATGCTTTGTCCTGCCCAAGCCACCATCACTAATTGGTTCACAGCTATTTCACCTGTGGACCAAGTTGTTACATAAACTAGAACTCAAGAAGATTGAGGACCGAATTCCAGTTATTCCATTTACTTTCTGTACGACTTTGAGCTACTTAATAACTTTGAGTTTCCACGTTCTCAATACTAAATGGGGCTAATTGCATCTACCTCATGATATAAGGAAAAGCATCTATACAAGTGTAAAGCTTAACAGTTAGCAGAAAGGAAACAAATGTTGTTTCCTTTCCCCCTTCTTTTCTTTTTTATTTTCACTTTCTACTAGTTTCTCTCATTCTGTTCTTTGATTTAAATACTATGAAAATAGGTTACAAAATCCATTCATTCATCTATTCATCCATTTCTCTTTTGTTCTGTCTCTCAGATTTATATATCAAACCGCTGACTTAACATTTCCATTTGGATATCTAAAAGACGCTTCAGAATTTACCTTAAATCCACTCAGACCTCCACATGTCAGTTAGTATTCATCTAGTGTTTAGGCCCAAAGTGTAAAAACACTTTACACTCTGACTTCCCCCTTCTTCTCATATTACAATTCCACTTCCCCTCTGTTCCTTTCAAAGCATTTGTTAAATTCTTTCCACTCCCACTACTAACAACCTATACAGATCTGGATCATGGGCATAGACTTGTAAAGCTATCTCTGCTTCCTCTCTTAACCATTATAGTCTATTCTCTGAATAGCATTCAAATGCTCTTAAAAACATAATGCTGATATCATTCTGCACAAAAGTCAACACTGTCTTTCCATTATTTTGTAAATGAACTTCTTACCAGAAGCTGCCAAACTCTACATGTTCTGACCTTGACTACAACTCCAACTTCCTCCCTTACCGTTCTCTGCTTCACTCTTCATGTTTCTTCTTGGGGTTCCTTGTTCCCTCTAACTATGATATTCTTCCTCCAGAGCTTTAACTAATTCCATCCCTTCACTCAGAAAATTGTTAGAGTGTCACATTCCCAGAGAAGGACACTGCCTACTACAGTTTTCTTTCCTTTATTCTGCTTTATTTTTCTACCTGGTGTCTATCACTATCTGATATTATCATTGATTTGTTCTTTCACTTCTTGTCTGCTTCTCCTGTTAAGATGTAGGAAATTTTCTGTTTTGTCCACTTGGTATCCCCAAAATTAGTATCTGGTACATAGCAGGCAACCAGTTAGTGATGAGTTTGTTCCAGATGTACTGAACATATTCATCCTCATAATGCTCAGATTGTGAAGATCAGAATTGGAAGCTCCCAGAGTATCTGCCTCTGGTAGAACCTGCCTCATCATCTCCTCCAATGTAACATACACAAGTTGTCATCATGTATCTGTATCATGGCATGAGAAAGTTAAGAAAACTAGTATGGATCATATCAGTGCCCAAGTTAGAAACCCCACAATGTCCTTTAGCCCAGACTGTAATCCACACGCCTTAGAATGACATCCAAGACTCTCTACCATCTGATCCAAGATTGTATCATCTCCCACTTTTTCCAGGTTTCATCCAAACAACTCCTGTTGGGCTACAAAAATATCCTTCCATTTCTGGACCTTGCCGTGTTCTCTGCCTGACCACCTGCCACACTAGTCTCCAAGAGTGTGATTTTGACCTCTCCTCAACACTCAGCTCAAATTTCACCTCTTCCATGAAGCTTACTCTTATCGTTACAATAGTATATAATCCATTCCCCAAACATCTTTATAATGTCATGTTACTTCCTTAATAGCTTTATCTGCCCCACTGTTTTCTAGTTATTTATGCAAATAGTCTTTTTCCTACCACACCTGCCTAAATGAATTCACACTTCCTTGTCATGTCAAAGGTGGGTTACAGTCTCTTCCATCCCCACCCTACTCATGATGCGGCCACCTTTTTTCAAATCTCCAATACCAGCCCATCCACCCCTTTTCTTTCATGTATTTCAATCTATATTCACAGAGTGGATGATCAGGCTGGTTCTCTGAACAGTGTTTCTCAGTCTGCCTGGGGCAGGTGACTGGGCCTGCTCATACTCAGCATCATACTTGCTCATACTCAACATTTTGTCCAACAGTACAAAGTATTTACCACACTCTCTACCCTACTGAAAGTACACAGAGCAAAGCTTTGTGCTCATAGCAATAAACACCAATAACACTAACTGAATCTTAGCACACCTGTACATTATTTGCTCTGATCACATTAGTTAAGATTGTTTGCAGCCAGCTATGGAGTATTTGGGGAAATTTGAAGGAAATTGTATTGAGAGGATTAGGGTAGGCTTATAGGATCGAGTTCAAAATTGGGAAAGGAGCACTTTAAGGCTGTACAGTGTCACCCTGATTATTTAACTTATATGCGAAGTACATCATGTGAGATGCTGGGCTGGATGAAGCACAAGCTGGAATCAAGAATGCCAGGAGAAGTATCAATAGCCTCAGATATGCAGATGACACCACCCTTATGGAAGAAAACAAAGAGCCTCTTGATGAAAGTGAAAGAGGAGAGTGAAAAAGCTGGCTTAAAATTCAGCATTCAAAACACTAAGATCATGACATCTAGTACCACCACTTCACGGCAAATAGACGGGGAAACAATGGAAACAGCGACAAACTTTATTTTCTTAGGCTCCAAAATCACTGGAGATGATGACCTCAGCCGTGAAATTAAAAGATGCTTGCTCCTTGGAAGGAAAGCTATGACCAACTAGACGGCATATTAAAAAGCAAAGACATGACTTTACTGACAAAGGTGCATACAGTCAAAGCTCCAGTTTTTCCAGTGGTCATGTATGGATGTGAGAGTTGGACCATAAAGAAAGCAGAACACCAAAGAATCAGTGCTTTTGAACTGTGGTGTTGGTGAAGACTCTTGAGAGTCCCTTGGACTGCAAGGAGATCCAACCAGTCCATCCTAAAGAAAATCAGTCCTGAATATTCATTGGAAGAACTGATGCTCAAGCTGAAGCTCCAATATTTTGGCCACCTGATGCAAAGAACTTACTCATTGAAAAAGACCCTGATGCTGCGAAAGATTGAAGGCAGGAGGAGAAAAGGATGACAGAGGATGAGATGGTTGGATGGCATCACCAACTCAATGGACATGAGTTTGAGCAAGCTTCGGGAGTTGGTGATGGACAGGGAGGCCTGGTGTTCTGTAGCCCATGGGGTTGCAATGAGTCAGACACAGCTTAGCTACTGAACAGATCTGATAGAATTGAGGGAGAGACAAAACAGGGAGGTCTCCCAAAGCAGTGTTTTTCAAACTATAATGTACTTTTTCTATTATCCAAATAGTAGGTCAACTTTCATCAAAGTCTACTTCACATACACTACCTCAAGATTTAGACTAAAGTAAAGACAAGTATAGAAGACCCTGTTGCTTTGGCATCTGCTATTTTTAAATCTAGCCACTCCTCAAAAGGAAATGCCCCTCTGGAATCTTGCAGAATTATGTGTTCATTACATCTGAACATACACCAACCTCCAGGCTGACTTGTGGGTTGTTTCTTTTGCTGCCATCTTCCTCCTAGATGTAGATCTTGGTATTAACCCTATTTAGTTTCATTCACCAAAGCACAATTAGCTGACCACATTCCTAGTCCAGAACTAATGAAAACCCCTGCACAGCTACATCGTTCTCAAACCACTTTCATATTAAACTCTGGGTATTAATCACTCCTCTGTCTTCCCCACCAGACTCTAAGGAGCATCAAGGCGGGGCCTCCTCTTACTTAACTTATTCACAGGTCTTGTGCCTGTGGAACTTAATACATGTTTGGTGAACAAAAAAATAAACAAAAAATTATGTTTAAGAAAACAATGGTGATACAAGGCCATTTGTGTGAAGCTTTGTTCGTACCGACTAACCGCTTATCTCATGACTTGGGCCATAGTAACCCTCTGTGTGTGTGTGCTCAGTTACTAACTCACATCAGGAGGCCTGGTGTTCTGTAGCCCATGGGGTTGCAATGAGTCAGACACAGCTTAGCTACTGAACAGATCTGATAGAATTGAGGGAGAGACAAAACAGGGAGGTCTCCCAAAGCAGTGTTTTTCAAACTATAATGTACTTTTTCTATTATCCAAATAGTAGGTCAACTTTCATCAAAGTCTACTTCACATACACTACCTCAAGATTTAGACTAAAGTAAAGACAAGTATAGAAGACCCTGTTGCTTTGGCATCTGCTATTTTTAAATCTAGCCACTCCTCAAAAGGAAATGCCCCTCTGGAATCTTGCAGAATTATGTGTTCATTACATCTGAACATACACCAACCTCCAGGCTGACTTGTGGGTTGTTTCTTTTGCTGCCATCTTCCTCCTAGATGTAGATCTTGGTATTAACCCTATTTAGTTTCATTCACCAAAGCACAATTAGCTGACCACATTCCTAGTCCAGAACTAATGAAAACCCCTGCACAGCTACATCGTTCTCAAACCACTTTCATATTAAACTCTGGGTATTAATCACTCCTCTGTCTTCCCCACCAGACTCTAAGGAGCATCAAGGCGGGGCCTCCTCTTACTTAACTTATTCACAGGTCTTGTGCCTGTGGAACTTAATACATGTTTGGTGAACAAAAAAATAAACAAAAAATTATGTTTAAGAAAACAATGGTGATACAAGGCCATTTGTGTGAAGCTTTGTTCGTACCGACTAACCGCTTATCTCATGACTTGGGCCATAGTAACCCTCTGTGTGTGTGTGCTCAGTTACTAACTCACATCTGACTCTTTGCAACCCCATGGACTGTAGCCTCCCAGGCTCTCTGTCCGTGCGATTTTCCAGGCAAGAATACTGGAGTGGGTTGCCATTTCCTCATCCAGGAGATCTTCCTGAATATATTTCTTTTGCCCTTCTGTATTAGTCTGATCAGGCTGCTATAACCAAAATCACATGTTGGGTGACTTAATAAACAGAGATTTACCTCTCATGGTTCTGGAGGTTGAAAATCCCAAGCTCAATGTTCTGGCCCTTTCGGTTCCTGCTGGCCTGCCTCCTGGCTTGTGGTCAGCCACTTTCTTGCTGGGTCTTCACATGGTGGAAAAATCTCTGATGTGCCCTCTGATTAGAGGGCACAAACCCTATCTGATTAGAACCCTACCCTGATGACCTCATTTAACTCTTATCACTGCCTCACAGGCCCTGTCTCCAAATACAGTCACATTGGAGGTTACCGTTTCGATACATGAATTTTAGGAGCACACAATTCGATTCATAGCATCTTCCAACATTTATCCCTTCTTTTGATAACAGAGTTGTGATGGCTTTTTAGAATTTGTATTTACTGCTGGCCTGGGGACCACATTTTGAGAACTATTGCCTTAGGGACTCTGACCTCCCTGGTGCAGACCACCTTAGTGGAACTGTCAGTTTATCGCCTACCCTCTCTACTAGCTCAGAGTATGTGGCAGCGTGGTGAGCCAATCTGAGGCCAGCAGATTCTCCCAGACACGTTAATACTGAGCTTGGTGACGAAAGAGAATCCAAGCAGACAGCGATGCCCTTGTCTGAAAGGGAATACCCTATCACTTGTTGTTCATTCCCAGGTCCCTGGAGCTCCTTTACCTTTTGTCCTTTGCAGCCTAAACTCAAAAGACCAGCAGGATTTCCTCAGCTGGAATTTTGGTAGAAATGCAGAATCTTTCAGGCTGCAGTCTAGATTTAGCTTATGCATTCAACAAGACCCCCAGGTTATTTTTATGCGTGTTAAAATTAGGACAGTGCTCTGGAAACGTGACAGTTCAGACTTCCCCATTGATTCCAACACTTACCTACGTCCTCTCAATACATTTTATTTTTCATTGATGCTTCGGACATCAAACTTGCACTGGTTATCCAGTTTTCATCTGGCAATGGATATGTTTCAATGCTATTCTCTCAAATCACCCCACCTTTTCCTTCCCCCACTGAGTCCGCAAGTCTGTTCTTCATGTCTGTGTCTTCTTTGGTGCCCTGTATGTAGGATCGTCGGTACCATCTTCCTAGAGTCCATATATATACATTAATATATGGTCTTTACATTCATTGACTTGCATCCATTGATTAGGCATCTCCCTAGCCAATGAAGAAATAAGAAAGGAAAAGAAGGGTCATTTAAAAATTTTAGTGCGACGATGAAAACGATCAGTTCCTCCTAATGTTTAAACCAACTGCAGATAGAGATGCTCCACAGAAAGCCACGTTTAAATCTGTACCTACGTAATTCTATTACCAATCGATATAGTCCCTCATGGTCCTTTTATCTTAGATCATTCTTTTTTACTGGCATTACTAGATTACCATTATTAGCACTCCAGTTTAATAGCCTCTAGTCTAATTATTCGGTGCAATTTTCTATGTAAGAGAATTCTCAACTTTTAAAGCACTGCAACCTTTGCTAAAGCGGAAGGAATTTCTCTTCTACACCTGGCGCTTTCTTGGAGTGTGATCCACACGTTAAATATGATCGGTTCAAGTGCTTTTGTGCACTTTTTTTTTTTTAAACAAAGGTCTGAGGTGTTACTTTTATAAGTTTGGGTCTATACAAATAGGAGACAAGAATATGCTGGTAGAAAGCCCAAAGTTTTCTAAATGTAGATGAGCACAGATTAAGAAAGCAGTAATTAATTTCCTTTGACCTTGAGCTGAAATTTCTTTCTAAAGCTGTCATAAAGAGAAAGAGGCCAGAAAGGAGAAGTGAGACTGTGTAACAATGCAATTAAACCCTTGTAATGAGGTCGGGCCTTGGACTTGTTGCAACTGATATCATTATAGCAATGAGAAGGCCTTATATGGATTTTTTTTTTTTTTTAATTCATGCTTTTTTTTTTTTCTTTTGCTTTTTGTTTAACTCTTTACCACCAGGCATGAACTACTTTGTAAGGGAAATATATAGGCCTTATGTGTAAACAAACACAAATCTCACATTTCTTTTTCAGAGGAAGGATTCAGTTGGCTCAATCAGGTGATCTTCTGTGTGCAAAGCAGGAAAGTGTACAAGGAAGGGAAAGAGCTCAAGATTAAGAAGCAAGATGTTAACTTGCCTCTTGCACCGTGGCTCTTAATTTACAGGTGTCTCCAGTGAGCTGAGGCCAAGCACTAGACTGCAGGGCTGTAGCCTTGAGCCTCCTGCTAAAGAGCTGCGTGACTTGAAGGAGGTCCTAAATGCTTCTGAACATCAGCTCTCTCATTTCACCAGGTGAAAAGAATGCCATTCACTTTTTTTCTTTATGGTATATCTCATAATTAATAGGATAAATTTGATCTAAGTCAACTTATGATGAAGGCATTGGTCTTGCTCTCTCTGCAAATATTTGTGCTTGTCTGAGGCCACCCGTGTTTGCTAAGAGCTTTTGATTCATAACTAATTTTCTATTTCCCTACTGTTTCTTTCAATTATGTGTCAATGCATAGCTTCCCCCTTCTGTCTTTTCTTGTCTCTCCGAAGTTAAGAGGGAAGTTATCACATCCAAGGATATGGACAATTTTATAATTCTAAAAGTATTAGTGTAATTTACGTTTGTCAAAAATATGTAGGAGCCTGCCACTAACACCTTCAGAACTGGTTTTCTTTCCATTGAGATAGTGCTTCATACATGAAATCACATTGTGTCTTTAAATTGAATTAAGACATCTTATTAGGAGTTTGTTTTTCTATTTGCTATGTTTCTCCTTCTTGATTCTGTATCTTTCTTATATACTGTTTTCTCCCTTGCACCTCACTACTGAGCCTGGAACACAATAGATACACATAAAATTGTTTCATGAGTGAATGAGCACAACCCTCTAGAAGAGCGGGTTGCTCAACTACAGCAACACACTAGAATTACCTGGAGACACTTTCAAAATCCTGTGTCCAGGCCACATTCAGATCAGTGCTGTGAGAAGGCGTCAGTCTTTTTTTTAACCGCCCCCCACCGCAAGTGCAATATACAGCCAAGGGTGAGAATCTGTCCTAGAGCGAGGCAGCTCAATCTGTGGTCCAAGGACCTGCAGGACTGGCTGGTTAGAAACACAGAATCTCAGATTTCATGCAAACCTAATGTGAGTCCTCTAATCTATATTCTAGCACAATCTCCAGGTGATTCATACGTCACTTAAAAGTCTGAGAGCACTCCTCCAAAACACTTTTCTGACAATTTTAAACCCATACCGTTGGGTTTAAAACCATACCATTGCATGAAGGACATTTGGCTTCTTTATAAACGAACAGAAGAATGCAAGCTGCCAATTTTCAAACAAAGTTCTCTTATCCAGTCAATTACCTATGTCTAAATTCCTCCCGAAAAAGAAGGCAGAAGAAAGGGCAATCCAGTAACCTCCAAGTTGGGATAGCTGAGTAGGATGTTCCCACATGAGGCAAGTGAGGATTCAGAATACAGGGGAAGAGTCAGAGCTGGAAAGCCCCAGGGCATAAGGTCCAAAATGAAGGGAGCCACAGGCAGGCAGCAGACGCTATTTAAAAGCCAGGGGCACAGCTGGAAGAATGAGTCCATGAGTTGACCCCAAGAAAGCTTGGATGAAGGAGTCAGTCATGAGCACCTCGAGCTGAAGTAGCAGGCAGTGGGATAGGCAGTTTCCAGTTTATTGTTGTTTAGCTGCTCAGTCATGTCTGACTCTTTGCGACCCCATGGACTGTAGTCCACCAGGTTCCTCTGTCCTTGGAATTTCCAGGGCTAGAATACTGGAGTGGGTTGCCAGGCCCTTCTCCAGGGGATCTTCCCAATCCAAGGATCGAACGCATGTCTCCTGAAAGTCTCCTGCCTTGCAGGTGGGTTCTTTACTGCTGAGCCACTGAGAAAGCTCAGTTTCCCGTTTACATGATGGAAAGTTGAAGAAAGTGAAAAGTGCATCAGAGACCGGCAGACTTGGATTTGAATAACAATGCGGCTCTTCTAGAGACTGGGAAAATTATTCAATCTCTTTGATCCTCATCTCTAAGCTGGGAATAGTAATTCTTACCTCATAAGTATTGTGAAGATTAAAAGTGGCGATGCATGTAAAGAGCTTAATGTCGTGCCTGGCCCAGAGGAACTGGGAAGCTGGTATTCATTAGTATCTTAAATCTTTTTCACAAACACATAAAACTGAAAGGAACTAAAAAGATAAAGGTTGCATTTGCTATTTTTTTATGCCTTTTCTTTCTGTTCTCATCCAAAGTAACCTAAAGAGAATTTAGTATTCCTTGGTGTGTTTGGTAAATTCCACTGAATGACTGAGCAAATTGAATTTTCCAAGATAGCCATGACAGGCTATCAGCCGCCAAACCTTCAGATGATTCCAGCTCATAGTCTCTAAGACCCTTCCTGAGCCTTTCAAGCCAAGCCCAGATAATGTTCCTGCCCCTCCTCCACCTCCTCTCCATTCCTCTGACAAATTCTTCAGAAGTTGTCAGCGGAATAAGAGCTGATTCCTAATGCCACACCCCTGGAGAAGGGAATGGCAACCCACTCCAGTATTCTCGCCTGGAAAATCCCATGGACAGAGGAGCCTGGTAGGCTACAGTCCATGGAGTCGCAAAGAGTTGGACACTGAGAAACTTCACTTCCCTTAATGCCACACGGTTCAGGATGAATTGTTACATAGCAGTTGATAACTGGACCACTGACTTCACAATATTTTTTCCTAACACTTAAATTCCAACTTAAATTGTTCCAGCCCCAACAATCTCCTTTTAACTGCCTCTCAGTGATAATTTATTACAGAGTATATTTAATTTGATTACAAATTTAGCCTTGTGGTTCAGAATTGCCTTAAGCTGCATATAACAGACCCAACTGAAATTATTTTCCTTTGTATTAAGAAATCCCATAGTAGGTGATTCATAGGATGGTATAGTAGCTCTATAATACCATCAGGTTCAAGCACCCTTTTTTCTTTCAGTAACTCTCAAGATGTCACTTTCAGCTTTGTATTGATGAGACAGTTACTGTACTGTATGAGTTGAGGAACAATCTCTATAAAGGCAGAAAGAAAGGGGAAGGATCAGAGGTTAAAGACTGACAGCATCTGTCCCTAAATGTCTGAGAAATAATAACTTTCATGGAAATACCACCAACAGACTTCAGCTGTTTTTTTGGTTGTTGTTTTTTTTTTTTTTTTTTTTTTTGCCAAATAAACGTGGTTCCTCTTGGCTTCAAAAGAGAATGAGAAATTCATTTCCACTGTTGCCTTGAACAAAATTGGGGAGTTCTGCAAGGGAGGGATTATAAGTAGACACCCAGTAACATATGCCATAACTTTAAAATAGAAAAATTCATTTAAAAGCCCCTCGAGAAGTATGAGAAGGGGAGGAGGGCCATGATGCTTGTAGGGCCTTGTGCACAAGATGGGAAAAACTGGGTGATGAGAAGCAAAGACAGAGATTGGAGTCAAGGGGTCACAGGCTCAGCTTCCCACCAGGCCTCTGTTTCTAAAACCTGTAAACGGAATATTATAAGAAAACTTACATAACAAAGTTGTTTTGAGGATGAAGTAAGAAGAGCTCTGTGAAAACACATGGCAATTTTTGCAGCATGCTAATTCCCTCTTTTCCACAGCTTGCCTCAAGTCATAACCCAGAAGACAAACATCAAGTTTAAAAATCATCTCACGGCTGCAGCTATTAACATTCCATAGTGCCGAACTCCAGAACTTAAAGGAAGCCCCAAATCAATGAAACATAGACCCACACAGTCTAACTACAGATGGAGTGAGGTCTGCCTAGTGTCTTGTGTCTCATCCCAGATTTTTGCAGCAATTGCACTTTTTTTTGAACTTCTGAAACCAAGGGAGACCTTGGGGTCAGTTCATAGACTGATTCATGCACCGAGTAATGTCCCCATGCAAAGCAAGAGATTCTAAAATGAAGAGTCACCAGTGATTTTTGAAAAAGGGCTCATCTGTTGAAGAATTAGAGCTGAATGCTCCCAGAAGCCAGATACACAGAAAAGGAAAACTTCAGGAAAGGAAAACTTCCTTCTCCCAAACAGCCTACTTTGGGTGAAGACGGAAATCATAACAGCAGGAGAAAACTTGGCTTCAGCACTCTGAATTTTGCTAATGTGAGAATGAAAAAATATGGAGATGATAAAAAAACCTGTGAAGTTTCCAAATCCTGATAAAAGGTTGTCCTCTGTTTACTCACTTCTCAACTAGAGAACAATTTCTACCTTGAAGAGAAGCACTGGAGTAACTTGCTATTAATATAGCAATTCTAGAAGTAGACAACCAATAATGATACATTCATGGTTCTCCTCCACATATTTGGCTGAAATGCAAAGTCCCAGCACCTTAAGATTGCATTTATTATGTCACTCTTCTGTGGAAGGTTTCTTTTACATTGTAAATGTCTGCAGCCCTCCTTCCATCCCTTTGGTTGACCTTTTACCTTAAAACAAGTGATCAAGGCTGAACACCATGATTAGTATTCAGAGAAGTAACCAGCAGCCCTGAAATGTAAATGCATAAGGAAGGCACCTTCTATTTTGTAAAATAATTATCCAGCTTAATAATTATTTCCATGACTCGTTTGGATCGACTAAGAAAGGGCAGCTAGAAGCTTAAAATTGTCTTTCAGATCTAAATTCAAGAAGCAGAGCCCCCAAATAAGGTCACACTCTAAGAAGAGATGGCAATAGGCTGATTCTACTTTGAAAAATAGGCTGTTTACACACATTTGTTTGTACTTTCAATGTTTTTTTTCACTGACCAGCCAAGGTAGAATCCAGGTTGTAATTTTAAGAGCCAATATAATATTGGCTGTAAATACTGTAAATCCCCAAAGAGACGTTTAGTCCCTCTCTACACTGTCCCAGAATTGAGCAAGTTCCAGGAGACAGTGAAGGAGGGGGCAGCCTGGCACGCTGTGGTCCATGGGGTCGCAAAGAGTCCGACACAATGAGTGACTGAACAACAGCACACTGTCCCTGCAGATACAGTGTGAAAAATTGGGGAAGCTGGGGGGAGCAAGATTTTTAACTAACCATAGGTTTTTCATACCTTCATATTTAAGTTGCTGATAAAATGCAAAACAACGGCATTTCTATGTTGTTATCCTGGGCCCTTAAGAGCTGCTCAGGCTACTTTATTCTTTATCTTCTTGCTTAAAGCTACTTGGTTTCACTTTTGATTTCTGTAATAAGCTGGAATAGAAATTTTTAGACAATAAGAGACATTCATATAACTATGAAAATACAGTGTTTTCATTTATGTCAGTAACCACGTCAAACATAGTTTCTCAAAATCTTTGGTAATAGGCAAGACTATGAATCTGATGCTTTCAAACTGTGGTGCTGGAGAAAACTTTTGAGAGTCCCTTGGACTACAAGGAGATCAAGCCAGTTAATTGTAAAGGAAATCAACTCTGAATATTTATTGGAAGGACTGATGCTGAAGCTGAAGCTCCAATACTTTGGCCACCTGATGTGAAGAGCTGACACATTGGAAAAGACCCTGATGCCGGGAAAAATTGAGGGCAGAAGGAGAAAGGATGGCAGAGAATGAGATAGTTAGATAGCATCACTGACTCAAAAGACATGAGTTTGAGCAAAGTTTGGGAGATAGTGGAGGACAGAGGAGCCTGGCATGCTGCAGTCCATGGGGGTCATGAAGAGTCAGACGTGACTTAGTGACTCAACAACAACAAAAGATTATGAATTAAATCATTTCTTTCCTCATTCATTATGTACCGATTCCCTCCTTTTGACTGGTTGCAGGAGAGGTAAGCATGAGTAATTCCCAAAATAATGAGACTTATGTTACTTATACACATGCAAGATAAAGTTGTCTTCTCTTTTCTAGCAGAATATTAGAGGTCCTTGTGCCTGAGACCCTGTGAAGTCATTCAGTTGTATCTGACTCTTTGTGACCCACCAGGCTACCCACTGTAGCCCACCAGGCTCCTCCGTCCATGGGATTTTCCAGGCAAGAGTGCTGGAGTGGGGTGCCATTGCCTTCTCCAAGGGATCTTCCTGATCCAGGGATTGAACTTAGGCCTCTCGCATTGCAGGCAGATTCTTTACCATCTGAGCCACCAGGGAAGCCTGGATGAGACATGAGACATAATGGATGCATGGATGAGACATGATGAAACAGACAGGATAAAGTACAAAAGTTATGCAACGAATTCATTGGAAGTATTCACGAGAGTGACAAATTCTGGGAAAATCTCTTCAGTTTTGGAAGACAGGTAAGCAAAGTAGAAGTAGTCTGCTAGAATTGGCAAGGAAGAACACGCATAAAATAATACAGCCATCACACAAGAGAGCTGCACCAGTGGGATCCTCCAAGTGGCCTGGATTCAGAAAATGTAAAGGAGAAGGCATTCCAGCAGAAGGTAATGAGACAGGGGCACTGACCCCCGTTTACGTGGTTCTGGGGAAATCTGGACTGAGTCCAGGATGGTAACCTCAGTGGACTTAAATCGCTGCTTTTCGAAAGCTTCCTGGGGCCATTTCAGTTACCACCTTCCCCAAACACTTTTCCCATAATCTCCAGTGGGGATTATTCATGCCCTCCTTCCCAACGCCATATTCTCTCTCTCTTTTTTTTCTTGCATTAAACTTTATGACACTCCAGTAGTCAAGTCCCAAGGAATAGCTATCATATCACATTACAGCCCACATTTATGGGACACTAACCAGGTGCCAAATAGTACAGCAAACACTGAAGGGAGAACACTGCTATGTTCTGTGCTCTCAGGAAGTTCATCATTCGGGGGGGAAGCAGACCAAAAAAAAGTATAAACAAAAAATTACCGACCAGCTCCCACTGATTTCACATGCAGTATTCAAGCAGTAATGAATACACAATGAAGACATTGCTTATTATGCACAATATTTAATAAAACTAGTCGTCATCTTCTAAAGATCTGGCTGGTGTCTTCATCGCGGCCTCCCTGAACTACCGAGCATCTTCGCGTTGTGCTGTACTTTACCGTGGGTTTCTTGAGTGCTAGCTTGTATTCAGCTGTGAGCAGTAATCATAATGGATGAGGGGCCTCTGACAGCAGGTGGAGTGAAACCGCTCTGTCAGGATAGCAGTTAATATATTATTTGATGGGTTTAACTCTTGCCCCCAATATCTTGCAGTGCTCCTGGCTGTATGTAATTCATATTTCCTATGTCTGGTTTTTCCATGTTGATTTCACTATGTTCATTATTGGAATCTAGGACTTTCACTTCATTATTCCAACAGTGTTTCTCTCCCCTTCTCATTTCCAATTGTTTTTTTTTTTCTTTTTCAATATTCTCCATCCATTGTCATCTAGGAATTTCATTTCTAACTCAGTCTATTTTAACTCCACTCTTAACATTTTATTAGCACATCTTTAGTTTTTTTGAGTTCTCTCATATGAATCAGGCATTTTTAGATGACATCCCCAAAATTTTGAAAGTCTAAGTTAGTAAATGCTTGCAATGCATAAAATTCACCCATTAAGAAAATTAACTCTAATAACTGCATTAAAAGAGTAATGCATTGCATTAGATACAAAATAGAAACTTCTTTAATGTCACCCTAAGCTTAATTTTGAAATAGTGAGTAAATGAATGCTCTTAAATGCATCTAATTTATGTAAATAGTCACTACCTTTTTGCTTGTCCCTGAGTTAATATCAATGCTTAGAAATTTCTATAACTGATCATCAGATGCTATGCATCCATTGGCTGGGTAGCGATTCTCAATGGCAGCAGCGCATGAGTCACCTAATATGAAACAAAATCCCCATTCTCCACTCCAGAGAAATCAAATGTCTATGTGGGTCTCTGGCAATGGAATTCTGTAAAGGTTCCCTGGGTGGTCTTAATGTGCAAGCAGGGATGAAAACTTTAAAAAAAAAAGCTCAGTTAAATCTTGAAGAAGCACATCTGAATACGCAGCATATGAGAAATGCTAGGAAGAAAATAAAAACAGCAATGGACTGTCATTGGTATATTAATCGTGCCCATTTAATTTCACCTAGTAGAGAAGGAAACGGCAACCCACTCCAGTATTCTTGCCTGGAAAATCCCATGAACAGAGAATCCTGGTGGCCTTCAGTCCATGGGGTCGCAAAGAGTCAGACATGATTGAGCATACACATATTTTCACCTGGAGCCTCGGTGATCTGGAGAGACTGTCTCTCTCATGGATAGCCAAGTCTACTTTCATATGCTAACCAAGCAATCCAAAGCCATGCTCCTCAACTCTCCCCTTTATCTGGCTCTCAAGCTCCTCTTAGGCCACCATCCACTCACCCTAACCACCCAGGGTCTAGGTGCCAGACAAATGCAGAAAGCCAGTGTGGCCCAGAGCCCCTTGGAGTCATTCACACCAGGCAGACCTGAGCCCGGGCTGCCTGCTTGCCTTGCCCACGTCCCCTCACTCCCTCTGCCTGACTCCTGCTGACCCTGGCGCTTCCCTCTGTGGCCCTGCACAGCATGACCTGCCTTCTCAGCATCTGCGGGCACAAATTTCTTCCCTCATGGCATTCTCTTCCATATCTGCATGTCTTACCATCCCTGATAAAAACCGAAGTGAAAGGGAAAGATGGTCAGTTGAGTCCTACTCTTGGTGACCCCATGAGCTGTCGACTGCCAGCTCTTCTGCCCATGGAACTCTCCAGGCAAGCACACTGGAGTGAGTTTCCATGCCCTTCTTCAGGGGATCTTCCCTACCTGGGGATCGAACCTGGGTCTCCTGAATTACGGCCAGATTTCTTACCCTCTGAGCCGTGATAAAAACAAAGACCTGATGCATTTTAAAAACAATAAGAAAGGCTTCTGAGGAAAGGCGCTGTGTACAGTGACGTCTGAAGGATGAAAGGGAGATAGTTTTGGATGAGAAAGAAGAAGATGCAGAGAGGTGCCCACAGGTCAATATCCTGGAAACAGGCAAGAACTTAACGTGAAGCAAGTGGGAAGGAGGCTCACAGTGAAGTTGGACATGGTGTAGAAGCCACATCACTGGAGAAAGATGTGACCTTCTTTGATATGAGGCGGGGAGGACAGAAAGAAATATTAATAGTTGTGCCATTTGTATACTATTCCTGACAAATGGGTTCATAGTAGTTTAAATTTCTGTGATATAAAAGCACTTCTTTGTCCTTTTTCCCGTACAAAGCATAGAGCTGGTTGTCACAAGGAAACACAAATACAAATGACATGGTTGTTCTCTATTTTTTTTTTTTTTTTTAATTTTGGAATCTAGTAGAAGAGACAGTTAAGCAAGTAACTCCAGTTTAAGTGGAAGGTGAGACCAAATTCTTTGAGAGTTACCAAAATTTTGTTTGGGAACATTAGGTTTTTAATATACAATGGCTTCTTTGACATAGACTTGAAATATTAATTTTGCTCTGATTTCTCAACACTGTTTATTTTTGCCTGCTTAATGAGTTATAGTTCCCCAGTACAATTCTCTTTCTTATATTTTACACAGACTTTGCTCCTTGTATAAATATATACGTTTGCTGTCAATACAATGCCCTCCAGATTTGAAGGTTCATATCATTACATCCTCAGTGTGGTTTTCCTGCCATCATGGCCTCCTTTCCTCTCTCCCCTCAGTCCCTACACCCAGAGTTGCACTTTGGTATCAAAATTATAAGGCTTTGTTGTTCTTCCTTTTGTATTTTTTCAGCTGTAACTTTCCCTTTCCTTTTGTTGTTGTTACCATGTGATTGTATGTATGTTTCTTGTAAATAACCTAAGGTTGAATTTTATTTTTAATCTGAGTCCTCTTTGTATAAGAAATTGCAATCTATTGGCAAGTGAGGTGATATAACTCATATGCTTGGTCTTATGTCTATCAATAAATGTAACCTGCCTTTCACTTGGACTATTCTCCATCTTAACCCACCACTGCAGGCTCTCAGATAAATCATGGGCCCCTCTTCCAAGCTGGGTATCACTTCTAGGAGAGGGGAGCAGTTAAAAAATAGTGTAGAATTAGGATCAGGAAAAAGTAATACTTGCAACTAGCCCCTCCTTCTCTGAGGCTCTTTGTCATTTCTGGGGGCTTTCCTTCTTTCTCTGCTTCTCTGACCCTGGCAACCCCTAACCCCTCTGACTCCCTCTCCCACACTCTGCTCACTGTTTCTCTCCTTCCTCCCCTCATTAGCATCACTTTTACTTGGAGATGACCTTGAAACAAGTGAATTCTCTCCAAAGGGTCAGTTACTTCAGTCTCTATTTAAACTCCTGAGGTAACAGGTTACTGATTAGCTGGAATATGCCAGGTGATATGGGACAGTCTTTCCCTCTGGAAAAAGGGAAGTCTGAGACCCACAATCTTGGGGACTCAGAGACTCCTTTTGAAAACTCAGAGAATCTCTGTTTTCATCCCAGTCCCTAATCCTTTTCCTGAAGATGTCGCACAGATGCTCTCTTAGACACCAGGCCTGTTCTGACCTTACTGCCTTGCCACCTTCCTGCTTCTGATAGACCTTGTGGCCACTCCCAGCCCCATCCCAGCATTCCACCTCAAGGAAATATTTGTCCACTGGCACCTGGCCTCCCAGTGACTGAACCTTCTGAGTCCTCAGCTTATAATCACAGTGATACACTGCGGACTGAGGCTCTGGGCTTGCTCAGGTTTGAGTTCAAATTCACACCTTGCTATTGTGACCTCTAGAATCTTGAGCAAATATTTATGGGGCTTCCCTGGTGGCTCAGGGCTAAAGAATCTGCCTGCTGGAGATGCAGGCTCGCACCCTGGGTTGGAAAGATCCCCCAGAGAAAGAAATGGAAACCCCCTCAAGTATTCTTGCTTAGAAAATTCAATGAACAGAGGAGCCTGGCGGGCTGCAGTCCATGAGGTCACAAAGAGTCAGCCCAGCACAGCATATAGCTCTCAGTTCCCTCATCTGTGTAAGTAGAATAGAGTGTGTGCCTATCATATTGTTTTAAGGTAAATTTTTAAAATATGGGCAAAGGACAAAGCCTCCATCTTGACTCAATGTTGACCGTAGTTACAGTTGAAGTGAAGTGAAAGTCAGTCACTCATGTCCAACTCTTTGCCCTCCCATGGACTATACAGTCCATGAAACTTTCCAGGCCAGAATACTGGAGTGGGTAGTGTTTCTCTTCTCCAGGGAATCTTCCCAACCCAGGGATCACACCCAGGTCTCTGCAGGCAGATTCTTTACCATCTGAGTCACCAGGGAAGCCTATATGGTAAAATCCTTATAACTCCACGATCTTCAGTTTTCTGTAGTGATCGAATGATTATGTTATCTAAACAAACTTCACTCAGGGAATATCTAAAGGAACACTGATTTTGATTTTCAAAATAAAGTCTATGTAATTAAAAATAGGTACCTCCCCCCAGCATTATGTCATATCACAGGGTACCACAGAACTAAGAGAATCAACTAAGACATAGCAAAATAGGGCTATATGCTACAGATTACTTTCACTATATGCTCAAAATTCTCCAAGCCAGGCTTCAGCAATATGTGAACCGTGAACTTCCAGATGTTCAAGCTGGTTTTAGAAAAGGCAGAGAGACCAGAGATCAAATTGCCAACATCCGCTGGATCATGGAAAAAGCAAGAGAGCTCCAGAAAAACATCTGGAACTTCTGCTTTATTGATTATGCCAAAGTCTTTGTGTGGATCACAATAAACTGTGGAAAATTCTGAAAGAGATGGGAATACCAGACCACCTAACTTGCCTCTTGAGAAACCTGTATGCAGGTCAGAAAGCAACAGTTAGAATTGGACATGGAACAACAGACTGGTTCTGAATAGGAAAAGGAGTACATTAAGGCTGTATATTGTCACCCTGCTTATTTAATTTATATGCAGAGTACATCATGAGAAATGCTGGGCTGGACAAAACACAAGCTGGAATCAAGATTACCGGGAGAAATATCAAGAACCTCAGATATGCAGATGACACCACCCTTATGGCAGAAAGTGAAGAGGAGCTAAAAAGCCTCTTGATGAAAGTGAAAGAGGAGAGTGAAAAAGTTGGCTTAAAGTTCAACATTCAGAAAACTAAGATCATGGCATCTGGTCCCATCACTTCATGGGAAATAGATGCTGTCTCTTATACACATCTCTGGAATAGAAATTTTTAGACAATAAGAGACATTCATATAACTATGAAAATACAGTGTTTTCATTTATGTCAGTAACCACGTCAAACATAGTTTCTCAAAATCTTTGGTAATAGGCAAGACTATGAATCTGATGCTTTCAAACTGTGGTGCTGGAGAAAACTTTTGAGAGTCCCTTGGACTACAAGGAGATCAAGCCAGTTAATTGTAAAGGAAATCAACTCTGAATATTTATTGGAAGGACTGATGCTGAAGCTGAAGCTCCAATACTTTGGCCACCTGATGTGAAGAGCTGACACATTGGAAAAGACCCTGATGCCGGGAAAAATTGAGGGCAGAAGGAGAAAGGATGGCAGAGAATGAGATAGTTAGATAGCATCACTGACTCAAAAGACATGAGTTTGAGCAAAGTTTGGGAGATAGTGGAGGACAGAGGAGCCTGGCATGCTGCAGTCCATGGGGGTCATGAAGAGTCAGACGTGACTTAGTGACTCAACAACAACAAAAGATTATGAATTAAATCATTTCTTTCCTCATTCATTATGTACCGATTCCCTCCTTTTGACTGGTTGCAGGAGAGGTAAGCATGAGTAATTCCCAAAATAATGAGACTTATGTTACTTATACACATGCAAGATAAAGTTGTCTTCTCTTTTCTAGCAGAATATTAGAGGTCCTTGTGCCTGAGACCCTGTGAAGTCATTCAGTTGTATCTGACTCTTTGTGACCCACCAGGCTACCCACTGTAGCCCACCAGGCTCCTCCGTCCATGGGATTTTCCAGGCAAGAGTGCTGGAGTGGGGTGCCATTGCCTTCTCCAAGGGATCTTCCTGATCCAGGGATTGAACTTAGGCCTCTCGCATTGCAGGCAGATTCTTTACCATCTGAGCCACCAGGGAAGCCTGGATGAGACATGAGACATAATGGATGCATGGATGAGACATGATGAAACAGACAGGATAAAGTACAAAAGTTATGCAACGAATTCATTGGAAGTATTCACGAGAGTGACAAATTCTGGGAAAATCTCTTCAGTTTTGGAAGACAGGTAAGCAAAGTAGAAGTAGTCTGCTAGAATTGGCAAGGAAGAACACGCATAAAATAATACAGCCATCACACAAGAGAGCTGCACCAGTGGGATCCTCCAAGTGGCCTGGATTCAGAAAATGTAAAGGAGAGGATGGCATCACCAACTCGATGGACATGAGTCTGAGTGAACTCCAGGAGTTGATGATGGACAGGGAGGCCTAGTGTGCTGCCATTCATGGGGTCGCAAAGAGTCAGACACGACTGAGTCACTGGACTGAAACTGAACTGAACTTTCACTATAAAAAGTATCACTTGAAAATCTGTTTTTAGAACTGGGAAAAAAGAGGGAAGAAGGAAATAATTTATGAGTTTCATGCAACTTAAGAAAATGGAAATCCAATGTATGTGAATTTTCAAAGTGTTCTCAGGACAGGATTGAGAGTAACTGAGAGAGAAGGAAATTTCTAGGAGCTTCCATCTCAAGTAGGGTAAGTACTTGGAAGTAAAAGTGTTAGTCACTCAGTCGTGTCCAACTCTGCCACCCCACGGACTGTGGCTCACCAGGCTCCTCTGTCCATGGAGTTCTCCAGACGTGGGTAGCCATTCCTTTCTCCAGGGCATCTTCCCAACCCAGGGATCGAACCCAGGTCTCTTGCATTGCAGGCAGATTCTTCACCGTCTGAGTCACCAGGGAAGTCCAGGGTAAGTACTGGGAGAATGGCTGAAACTGGCAGAGAGGCTGACCTGACCTGATGGGGTAGTCAGCCCTACAACATCACCCTAACAGAGGAAGCATCGTTCTTATAGAGCAAATCCTTTCCCAAAACACGATCGGAAACACCAGCCTAACAGATTTTGCTCACAATGTGGTAGAGGAGGAGAAATCTCTCTCACTCTACAGCTCAATTAAAGCAGTTCCTTCAAATCGAAACTCTTCATCAAAACAAGCCTATGCGCTGGATGTCTTATTCTAATGTTATGTTTAAATCAATAAGCAAGCATAAAAGATTTCATGCAGGAAGCTCCGTTCTTCAGACTCTTGTCAGTCACCACTTGATGGAGGGGGATGGACGATGACTAGGAGAAATAGTGTATTTTTAAATGCTTGTGATACTTTTGCGCTGATCTTTCTACAAGCTCGATTTTTCAAAGTACTGTCTTTCAGAAGGCAGCATCTAATGGGATTGGGCCAAACCCATAGCCTTAGGTAACAGTGAAATGACAGCTGTCACTCAAATGCTTCACAAGTTATAATCAGTACAGAAGTTAAATAATATATCAAAAGACTCTCTGTCTCTTCATGACTACAAAACCAGAAGAGAGAAACTTGCTCATGTTCATAATATCATAGGCATGATAAGTCTAAACCTGCCATCAGACTATGTCCAGCTGCTCCTTCACCCCAACTTGATGTTTTTCTGATTTCTCTTCTAAGGTGGAGTATGGAAGCTTTGTAATTGGTGCTGGGATTTTTTTTTTTTTTTTTCCCCCAACATTTTCTTGCCAAGGGTATCATTATGAGATTCTGCAGTAACAAGCATTCTTCGGTTCAAATTTATATCAATTAGTTTAGGACAGTAATTCAATTGGATGGCCCACTGGATTTTGAAAGACTCACGACCATGTCAGAGTGACGACCTTTTTCCTTCTCTTTCAGCCAAAAGCAATTTTTTAACAAGGAGCCCTGGAAAGAAATGCTGGTTTAATAATTAGTTATTGATCATGGCCAACGCCATGGTGAACACCATTGGATTAGTCAGAGACCAGGAAATCAGGACATGGGAGTCTTCCTTGTCAAGATTAGGAGAGGAGGGAAAAAAGCAAAGAACTGACAGAATAAGAGATCAAACACAGCTTAATTAGATATGCTTTCATCTTTGATATTCTTTTCACTTTTAAAACTAGAAGTAAAATCTGTAACTTAGATAAATTCAATACTGAACCATCTAAAAGAGCTGTATTAATCTAAAACAATTTAATAGTATATCTCCATTTAAAAACACTGTAAAAGACAAGATCTGAGTTAAGTAGACCTGGAGACCACTAAAACTGCTTTGAAAACAATGCCATGCAAAGTTATTTTGATAAATTAACCCTGCTTTGGCCAGCATTTTTGCCTGGCTAAGATACCATTAACCTTCATGCCCTGAAATGCCCATTAGAAACAATTTGGATACATGCACAAGAAGACCATAACAATTACAGACCATAGCTTTAAAAGTATAATTGACTTTTCTGAGCACTAATTTAGGCATCACTTTAGGGCTGTGTAAAAATCTCTACATATGAGCCACTTAATGGAAGGAGAAACGTAAAAGAATGATCTTATTGTACTTTGAGGGGGAAAAGAATGTTTCCATTAGTGGTACAATTTCTTCCTAGAATAGGAAAAAAAAAATCACTGAAAATGCCCAGTGCAGTGACAATGAAGTCATAACTTCAAGCTAGTTTGAAGGTGGATAGGTCCAATCTTCATGGCTGACATGCAAGAATGATGATCCTTTTGTGTTTGAAGTTGAAACCAACCTGATCCATGATAAAGTAGCTATAGTATAAACATACTATTTAAGGTAACATTGCTTTGGAGATGAATGTGTGGATACAGAACAAATAAATCAAATCACTCAACTCTAGCTCTAGGCCCTAGGGTTTTATCTTTTTGGACGTTACCATTTCTCCAGGAAAAGACAGCAAATTTCTACTAATTTTGCATCCAATTTCCAATAATTATTATGGTTCCAGGGAGTAGAATCACACTTAAATGCTGGAGTTACTTTGGGTCAATATAAGAAAGAAATTAGATGTAAGAAACATTTAGCCTGTTATCACACAGTGTCCCAAGTTTCAATTACTTCCTTGTTATTTACAAAAGATTTTCAAAACAGATCTGAATAATAATCTGACTGGTATGTCAAAGTGGAGAGTTTATATATCTGAGATTCTTCACAGGCTACTTCAAGGTATCTCCTGGTTTCTAGCTGATTTCAGATTCTCTGACATGAGAACTGTTCATCTCTTGATGTATGGTCATATCCTGGAATCCTTCTCAGAAAGTGAAACAACTACAGTGATCAAGTTTACCACCCCTCTTTTTTATGTCAACCTGCCAGTATGGATGAAAAGAAACCTTTGACTGTTAAAAAGCTGATATCTATGGCTACATATATGTTAATTATATGTTTCTCAAGATACAATAGCACTGCACTTTTTGTGCATGTGTAAGAGATTTTTTTTTTAAAGGTTCTTTTTCTTGTTATAAATAACAGCCATAAGTGAAGCGCTGTGGGATTCAAATAAAGTGTTATAGTCATGGCTTGATCTTTAATGAGCTGGCTAACCTTGGACACCACACATAGACTCTGTTCTTTGTTCTCATCTATAAAATGAGCATGGTGTCTAAATCCTCACTGTGTATGCTGTGATTCATGGGCCAGTAGCACTGGCATCACCTGAGAGCTTGTTAGAAATGCAGAATCTCAGACTCCTTATCAGAACAATTGAATCAAAATCTACATTTTAACAAGACCTGCAGGAGATAAGCTCAGACCTAAACAAAACTTCAAGGGACTTCCCTGGTGGTCTAGCAGTTAGGAATCTGCCTTGCAATGAAGCAGACACGGGGTTCCATCCCTGGTCAAGAACTAAGATGCCATGGAGCAGCTAAGCCCAGGCAAGGCAAGTACTGAAGCCCACGAGCTCTGGAGCTCACATGGCACAACCAGAGAGCCCTCGCATGATGCAGAGAAGATCCCACGTGATGCAGAGAATATGTGTGTGTCCACAACCAAGACCCAACCCAGCTAAATAAATACATACATAAATATCTTAGAAGATAATAAAAACCAGAAGAGAGTTGAAACATCACTTCAACTCTATTCTAGGGTGGAAAGGGAAAGACAAGCTGCTTAAACTTAAAAAGACAGTCCAGATGGATTCTTAATTAACTCCATGGTAGGAATCCTTTTGCCCCTGGAGAAGGAATATGCTACCCACTCCAGTATTCTGGGGCTTCCCTGGTGGCTCAGATGGTAGAGAATCCACCTGCAATGAGGGAGACCTGGGTTCGATCCCTGGGTTGGAAAGATGGCATGGCAACCCACTCTACTATTCTGGGCTGGAGAATCCCCATGGACAGAGGAGCCTGGTGGGCTACAGTCTGTGGGGTCGCAAAGAGTCAGACATGACTGAGCGACTAAGCACAGAACAGCAAGCAGGAATCCTCTCAGGACATAAACGTATCAAATCATTATCTGTACATTTTAAACATGTTACAATTTTATTTGTCAATTACACCTCAACAAAACTGATAGTGTATTTGAAATGAGCAACAAAAATACAATAGAAGCACAGCCAACACGTCTTTGTATTTTTGTGTGTGCTTGTGTGTGTGTGTTCACTGTCCAGTGTTTAGCTTCTGTACCTCACGGATGCCCTGAGCTTGAAGGACACAGGTTTTGCTTAAAAAGAAAAAGAAAGTGAAGGTCATTCAGTCGGATCCAACTGTTTGCGACCCCATGGGCTATACAGTCCATAGAATTCTCGAGACCAGAATACTAGAGTGGGTAGTCTTTTCCTTCTCCGGGGAGCTTCCCAACCTAGGTACCGAACCCAGGTCTCCCGCATTGCAGGCGGATTCTTTACCAGCTGAGCCACCAGGGAACATGCTGTCACATGCCTGAAATGGACCAAAATGGGATGAGGACCCTAGTTCTGCGGTGTCGTTGGTCAGACTCGATGTTTTCCAAAGGGTCAAGGTGCCAAGAATTGAAACCTCTTTACCACGCGAGCTCATTCAAGCTCACATTCAAACTAGGTAAGTACAAGAAATAAATACCTTATCTGTCTTTTCCTTCCAGCGTCACCTGATCTTTCAAGTCTGTCTTTAGTAGCCCTATGCCAAGCTGACAGGTCGCCCACCTCCACGTGGGGATTGGTGGGGACAGACGCCCCACCCCGTGGAAGATTCACTTACGGTAGCTGCTGGGGTGCAAGCCACAATGAACAATAGAAGGCTGTCAAGCCCGACAGCCAGCTCTGGATGTACGAGCGCCGAGCTGACAGCAAGGGCCTCAGAGGGTAAACTGCTTTGCTGGAACTAATTAAACAGATGAAATTATTACATGAATATGCAGATGTTGTTTACATTTTACCATATGGTATTATTTCAGGTAATAACTCGCAGGAGAATCCCTTCCTCTCATCAAGAGGAAATGGGTTGAAAAGAAGGCCCCCCGTGTCACCTTTCAGTTGCTAGGCAGACACTGATAACACAGGTCTCCTCTCTGAGTCATGGGCAGCGTTCACCCTGGATCCCGCAGCACAACAGGATGGCACTGGGGCTCATCTCTGGAAGGAATAGGGGAGTGTTTCTGTGTGTTTGTGTGTGTGTGTGTGTGTGTTTGGGGGGAGCAGGGCTGCTTTAGCTGAACTGAAATGGCTACAGCTGCTAGAAAAATCTGCCTAGGGTAGAAGGGCATCCGGCAATGGATGCTGTCTGCATGTTGCAAGGAAAAGCCAACAGACTTGCCTCTGCAATGGGCGTTTCCTCCAAGACTTGGGAGTGTGTAAATCAGGGCGACTGATTTGTCAACTGACACATCAGACCCAAACCTTTCAAACAAGGATCAAATACTCCAGCGGTGCCACTGTCAGAGGAGACAAAGCAGTGAAGGCAAGGAGGTTGCACATTGAAGGGGAAAACAGGGCAGAGACCATTCAGCCAGCAGAAGTCATTCTCCTCCCCGCCTGACCCCCACTTCCTCCTGTTCCTCCCATGCCTCTGTTAATGCATCAAGCCATGTGGCCAGTTTCACTTCAGTTTCTTCTCCCACATGACCCACATCCAACTCATCACAAAGGCTGTAGATATCACCTCCAAAAGGGTCCTCCGTGTCCACCTGCTGCTTCATCCCCAACTGCTTGCCCAGATTTTTGGCATGAACTGTGGTAGCAGGCTTTGCACGGGTCTTCTCTCACTCTCTGCCATATTCAGTCCACTCCTCGCCCCACTGCCAGAATCATTTCTGAAAGCCAAATCTGGTCTGGCTTCTCCCTAGCTTAAAAATAGTCAACTGCTTACTTATATCTGGTTTTAGTCTCAGGCCAAACTCACCAACCTGCTCTACAAGGCTGTTCCTAAGATATATTCTACCCATTCTCAAATGATTCCAATTTTCCCTGGAAGCTGTGTCCTGGACTGTCCCGCTTACCTGGAATGTTGCCCTACTTTCTCTTATTAACTAACAGTGAGTCATGATGCTATGTTTGCATTGGGATCTATTGTAATGATTGTTTTGTTTTTTGTTCTGTTTTTTTCAGGAAAAGAAGCCTCTCATCTGTTCCCCCTAAAACCCTGCACTATTGACTTCTTTGATGTAATCGGGCCAAGAAAGCTTTCTCTGGATTCATTCACCTTTCTCCGTGCTCATGTCAAACATATGCAAACAGATATATATATATATATATATATATACACACACACACACACACAAATATGAAGTCTTTATTTTTTACAGACCCGGGATTCCATTATTCATGCTACCCTGCAACTAGCGCTTGTCAGTTCACCGTGTCATGAACATGATCTAGACCAAAAGAAACAGAACAAATTCTCTTCAATGCTGCAAAATATTCCCTGCTGCACATACACCATCATTTACTGCAGTATTTCATTTTTACTAAACATTCAAGGTTTTTCTTTTTTCTTTCCTTGTTTTTATTTTTTCTTTCTTTGCAAGTGAAAATTAAGCTATTACAAATTTTCTTGCATGTGAGTCCTTATATACTGATGTCTTTATTTCAAAAGTGTAGGCTTCCCAAAGGGGGAATCCTGAGTCTAAAGGCACATGCACTTCCAAATGTATAGCTATTTCTAGATTGTTCCCCAAAAAGGTTGCAATAATCTATACTTCTACCAGCAATAAATGATGTCATTTGCCCACATCCTTCATCATTGTTGTTCATTCGCTAAGTCAAGTCTGACTCTGCCCCTGTGGACTGCAGCACACCAGGCTTACCTGTCCTTCACTATCTCCTGGAGTTTGCTTGAATTCATGTCCACTGATTGAGTTAGCAATGCTATCCAACTGTCTCATCATCTGTTGCTCCCTACTCTCCATATCCTCAATCTTTCCCAGCAGCAGGGTCTTTTCCAATGAGTCAGCTCTTCACCTCATGTGGTCAAAGTATTGGAGCTTCAGCTTCAGCAACAGTCCTTCCAATGAATATTTAGGGTTGATTTCCTTTATGATTGACTGGTTTGATCTCCTTGCTGTCCAAGGGACTCTCAAGAGTCTTCTCCAGCACCACAGTTTGAAAGTATCAATTCATGGGCACTTAACCTTCTTTATGGACCAGCTCTCACATCCGTACATGACCACTAGAAAAACCACAGCTTTGACTATATGAACCTTTGTCAGAAAAGTGATGGCTCAACTTTTTAATACACTGTCTAGGTTTGTCACGGCTTCCAAGGAGCAAATGTCTTTTGATGTCATGGATGCAGTAACCGTCCTCAGTGATTTTAGAGCCCAAGAAAATAAAATCTGTCAGTGCTTCCTCTTTTCCCTCTTCTATTTGCCATGAAGTGATGGGATCAGATGCCATGATCTTTGTTTTTTGAATGCTGAGGGTTTTTTTTTTTTTGGTATGTTTTTAAATTTAATATAATCTTCTGGATATTAAAATATACCATCATACCATTGCCAAGATTTGTCTCTCTTTTCTCAATGTTTAGAATAATTTTTTTATCTTAGCAAATTCATATGAACTTTTGAAACATTCTTTTTTAAATTAATGTATTTATTATATTTGGAGGCTAAATACAGTATTGTGGTGGTTTTTGCCATACATTGACATGAATCAGCCATGGGTGTACACGTGTCCCCCTGCCCCTAACCCCACTCCCACCTCCCTCCCCATTCCATTCCCTTGGGCTGTCCCAGTGCAGCAGCTTTGAGTGCCCTGTTTCATGCATCAAACTTGGACTGGTCGTCTGTTTCACATATGGTAATACACATGCTTCAATGCTTTTCTCTCAAATCATCCCACCGTTGCCTTTTCCCACAGAGTCCAAAGTCTCTTCTTTATCTGAGTCTCTTTTGCTGTCTCATATATAGGGTTATCGCTGCCCTCTTTCTAAATTCTATATATATGCATTAATATACCGTATTGGAGAAATATCAATAACCTCAGATATGCAGATGACACCACCCTTATGGCAGAAAGTGAAGAGGAGCTAAAAAGCCTCTTGATGAAAGTGAAAGAGGAGAGCGAAAAAGTTGGCTTAAAGCTCAACAACAGGGAGGCCTGGCGTGCTGCGATTCATGGGGTCGCAAAGAGTCGGACACGACTGAGCGACTGAACTGAACTGAACTAATACTGTATTGGTGTTTTTCTTTCTGACTTAACGTCACTCTGTGTAGTAGGCTCCAGTTTCATCCACCTCATTAGAACAGACTCAAATGCATCTTTTTTAAGAGCTGAATAATATTCCATTGTGTATATGTATCACAACTTTCTTATCCATGGGCATCTAGGTTGCTTCCATGTCCTAGCACTTCCACGTCCCAGTGCTGCGATGAACACTGGGGTACATGTGTCTCATTCAATTCTGGTTTCCTCAATGTGTATGCCCAGCAGTGGGATTGCTGGGTCATATGGCAGTTCTATTTTCGGTTTTGTAAGAAATCTCCACACCATTCTCCACAGTGGCTGTACTAGTTTGCATTCCCACCGACAGTGTAAGAGGGTTTCCTTCTCTCCACTCCCTCTCCAGCATTTATTGTTTGTAGACTTTTTGATACCAGCCTGAATGCTGAGTTTTAAGCCAGCTTTTTTGCTTTCCTCTTTCACCTTCATCAAGAGGCTCTTTAGTTCCTCTTCACTTTCTGCCATTAGAGTGGTACCATCTGCATATCTAAGGTTGTTGATATTTCTCCCAGCAATCTTGACTCCAGCTTGTGATTCATCCAGCCCAGGATTTCACATGATGTACTCTGCATAAAAGTTAAATAAGCAGGGTGACAATATTCAGCCTTAATGTACCCCTTTCCCAGTTTTGAACCAATCTGTTGTTCCATGTCTGGTTCTATGTTGCTTCTTGACCCACATATAGGTTTTTCAGGAGGCTGGTAAGGAGATCTGGTATGCTCATCTCTTAAGGCTTTTTCCACAGTTTGTTGTGATCCACACAGTCAAAGGTTTTAGCATAGTCAATGAAATATAAGTAGATGTTTTTCTGTAATTCCCTTGCTTTCTCTACGATTCAGTGAACATTGGCTATTTGATCTTTGGTTCCTCTGCCTTTCTAAATCCATTTTCTACATCTGGAACTTCTCGGTCCACATACTCCTGAAGCCTAATTTGAAGGGTTATGAGCATTACTTTGCCACCAGGGAAATTATTACCTTGCTAGCATGTGAAAAGAGCACAATTATAGGGTAGTTTGAACATTCTTTGGCTTTGCCCTTCTTTGGGTTTGGAATAAAAACTGACCTTTTCCAGTCCTGTTAGCCCCTGTTGAGTTGTCCAAATTTGCTGGCATATTGAGTGCAGCATTATGACAGCATCATCTTTTAGATTTGAGATAGCTCAGCTGGAATTCCATCACCTCCACTAGCTTTGTTCATAGTAATGCTGGCTAAGGCCCACTTGACTTCACACTCCAGGACTGTTGGCTCTAGGTGAGTGATGTTATACAGGTCATT
Source organism: Cephalophus harveyi (assembly GCA_006410635.1). Taxonomy (NCBI): domain Eukaryota; kingdom Metazoa; phylum Chordata; class Mammalia; order Artiodactyla; family Bovidae; genus Cephalophus; species Cephalophus harveyi. Next base: position 174,178 of record SJYT01068431.1, on the reverse strand, counting down.
AAGACCTTTTCTGTATAGTCCTTCATATTATATTTTGCTACTTTTTAATGTTATTTTTATTGCTGTTTCCATTTTGCCAGTAAAAAGGATAAAAATATTGTTTTATTTTAATTTGTCGTTTCTTCAATAGTGAAATAAGTTCAGCATCTTTTACTCTGCTTACTGTCCGTCAGGATTTCCTCTTCCTTGAGCTTTGTGCTCATATCCATTTCTCATCTTTATATTTTTGTCTCTCATAAGATTTTAGGATTTGTAAACTAATTCTTTGTCTGTCATATGTATTACAAATATATCTTCCCAGGCTATCTCTGTTTTCTTTAGAGCTTCTTGATTCCTTACGTCTCTTGAGAAGGCCTTTTCCCATGCTAAGGTTATTCAACTCTTCATTGAATGTCTAATTAGTTTATTTTTATACTTCCTTTCTCTTTTGGAATATTTTCTGGGCAAGTTTCAATATTTATTTTTCCATGTGAACTTCAAATTCCTTCTGTCACATTCCTGACTCATCAGCAGAAAAACCGATTAGAGCTCTAATTATATCAAATTTAGACGCTGACTTGAGAATGTTTGAAATTCTATGATATTGCATAATAAAAATATTCCTCACTATTCTTGCCCATTTGTTTTTGACTTTCAATAAGATTTTGAAATTTTCTTCACATAAGTACTATGATTTCTTGTTAAAGTTTTTCTTGGAATTTTACTTTCTGTTTTATTATTTTTAACTTCCCACAGTCATCTAATGATTATTATAATTGAGAATTTATGAATATTAATCCATATTACTTTATTAATTTTAATTATTCATATTATCTTATTAATTCTAGATTTTAATAGCTAAGTTTTAGTGGCGTCTCTCAGGTTTACCAAGGATGCAATCATATCTTTTGCTAAAGGATAAATTTATCTCTTATTTTTCAGTGAGTAATTCAATTTTCTTCATTTTCTTGCTTTATTGCTTTAGCTAAAACCTAAAAAAGGATGTTAACTAATGATGCATGCGTGCTCAGTTGCTCAGTCATGTCTGAGTCTTTGTGATCCTTTGTGCTATACCCCATCAGGCTCCTCTGTCCATGAAATTTTTCAGGCAAAACTATTAGAGTGGTTTTCCATTTCCTACTCCAGGGGATCTTCCCAATCCAGGGATCAAACCGCCATCTGCTGCATTTCCTGTGTTGCATGTAGATTCTTTACCACTTAGCCATTGAGAAAGCCCTAAATAATGATAGTAATGATAGTAATCAGAGAAGGCAAGGGCACCCCACTCCAGTACTCTTGCCTGGAAAATCCCATGGATGGAGGAGCCTGGTAGGCTGCAGGCCATGGGGTCGCTAAGAGTCGGGCACGACTGAGCGACTTCAGTTTTGCTTTTCACTTTCATGCGTTGGAGAAGGAAATGGCAACCCACTCCAGTGTTCTTGCCTGGAGAATCCCAGAGACAGAGGAGCCTAGTGGGCTGCCGTCTATGGGGTCGCACAGAGTTGGACACGACTGAAGTGACTTAGCAGCAGTAGCAGCAGCAGCAGTGATAGTAATAGAGTAATGCATTGTATCTGAATTTTATAAAATGTTTTCAGTGTTTTACCATTTAATATAATGTTTATGTTGCTTTTAATATATACATTTTTATCATATTTGAATATATTTTCAGATAAAGATTTTATTAGAAATAGCTTCTGAATTTAAGAAAATGCCTTTTGGGTGTCCATTGATTGAATAAAATATTTGGTGATATAATTAATTTTGGTAGTAAAAGTCCAAATGTTGAATCTCTTTAAAAATTCTGTTAGCATATTATTCTTTTAATACTTGCCAAACTTAATTTGTTAATACCTTTTTAAGTTGAGTTTTAACAAAATTGCACTCTTATCAGGTTTCGAAATTAAGACTGTTCAAGTTTTATAACTTGAATTGAGAAACTTTGTATTTATCCAAAGCACTGTGCTTCAAAGCATGACTTTTAGCCCAGTAGCACTGACCTTGCCTGAGCAGTTAAAACTGCAAAATTGCTTGCTTCCCCAGACCTACTAAATTAAAATCTGCAGTTTGACAAGATCCCTAGGTGATTAGTGTGTACATTAAAATTTGAAGAGCACGGGTATAAATAACATAGTGGCTACCCACTCTTTAAAATTCACATCACACTTACCCAAAAGAGCTGTCTGGTTGTGGCATCTATTTAAAAATGATAGATCACTGATTATCTTCCCAAATTTTCCTTAAGATATCTGTTCTATCATTTTTCTACTTCTTGAGCCAAATTTGAATGTTATATTCTGCTAGGCCATCTTGTTTCATCTCATGAATACCTTAGGGTCTCAGCAGAGATACACTAGTCTCCAAGGAAACCCTCCCAGCACCTGCAGCCCTATCTCTTTGCCCACACTCCCTTGCTTGTTTAGCACTCTCCTCTTCGTTTGTCATCATACGTGTATTTTATTATTATGTCTACTTTAGCTACTTTTCCATCTAGTAGACTATCAAATCCAGAAAGAAAGTTACGATGGCTATCTTATCTCCCTTGTTCATTTTTGTATGACTGGCATCAAACAAAGTCCCTGACATACAGTAGGCATTTAAGAAATACGCTGAATGACAGCGGAGGCGTGGGTGGATCAATGGATGAATCGATTGGAAAGTTGATATTCTTAAAAGGTAGTGACTGAATTATCTTTGTATCCCTTGCACATTTCATAATGTCCAGCATCTTGTATACTTCCTAACCCATGAAGACCACTTGAATCACCTTTTAAAACACGTATTGCTTTGTAAACTACAAAGTGATATAATAGGTTGGAATAGAACAACAAATGAAAAAGACACAGTTTCAGAGAAGCTTACAATGTGGTCACTTATTTTGTTTTAATTTGCTTAGTTATATAGTTTAGAGGATTTTGGAACTCTCCTTATGGTCTCAACTTTCATACATACTTGTGAAAATCCTCAGGGGCAGAAAATCAGCATGTAAATGTTAGGTTTCATTTCAGAATCAGTCAAAAATAATTTACTGACAGGACCAGAAAATAAGAACTTGATAGTCAAACTTGACAGAAACAATTTCAAGTTTAAAAAAATCTAATGCAGATAAGGAATAACAAAGCCAGCTTTCTAATGGCATACCATAGGCAGTGCTGAAAAATTGTTGTCTGATCATGTTGAAGGATGGAGTGAGTGCCGGACCCTGGAGAGGCAGGCATTGAGGTTCCAGTTTCTGTATTGGAACATCATCTCATTTATTCTTTCTAGGCACTCCTCAGTCCAAGGATAGATTGTTTCCAAATGGTGGTTTTAAAATTGTTTGTAATTCATCATATTGCTTCTATGGGGGATGTATTGGGATCCCAGGACATACCACAGGAAGCAATTGGGTGGATATGTAATGGAATCATGATGCTGAGAAGATGGACCACATAGTGCATCTGCAGATCTGTTTTCTGATCATGTGGGGATCCCGGAACAAATATGGAAATAGACAATTGTATAGGTCAGAGTTTTCCAGAGAAACAAACTACTAGGATTTGTGTGTATGTGTGTGTGTGTGTGTATTTCTTTAGGAACTGGTTTACAAACTGTTAGGCTGGCAACTATGATATCCCAAACACAGGGCAGTAGGCTAAATTCTCAGGCAAGCATTGATGTTATGGCCCTGAGTCTAAAATCTGTATTCAGACCAGCAAACTGGCACCTCAAGCACATTTGGGGTGAATTCCTTCTTTTCCCGGAAACCTCAGACTTTGCTCTTGAGGCCTTAACACCACTCAGTGAGTTCCCCCCATGTTATAGAGGGCAGTCTTCTTGACACTGTGTCAGCTGATTACGGATGTTAGTCACATCTGCAATATACTTTCACAGTAACATTGACACTTCACGTTGAGGTCTGACAGAAAACAACAAAAGTCTGTAAAGTAATTATCCTTCAATACAAAAATAGATTAAGAAAAAAAAAAAAAACTTGACCAAACCTCTAGGCACCACAGCCCAGCCAAGCTGACAAGTAAAATTAAAACTCCATACAGAGCTGGTCACCTGTCCCACTTCACAACCACTGCCCGCCATCCATTGGCTTTGCATTACTCCAAGCCTTCCTCTCACACTCCCGATTCAAACTTTCCTCGTCTCCCTTGATCTTTACCCACCGTGCCTAAAAAATACTCTTTTTTTTTCAAAACTCAAAAGTTACGAAAAAAGCAACATGAATGGACTTGGAAAGCATTATGCGAAGTGAAATAAGTCAGAAGAAGAAATAAAAATGCTATCTGTCACTTGTACACGGAATCTAAAAATTAAAACAAACTAGTGAATATAACAAAAAGGCAGACTAACAGATATAGAGAGCAAACTATTGGTTTCCACTGGTGGGGAGTGGCCAATTTAGAGGTAAGGAAGTGAGGCAAAAGGTTCACGCTATTAGATGTAAAATAAGCTATGAAGAGAGATTTTACGAGACAGGGAATATAGCCAATATGTATAATAACTATAATTGGAGTACAATCTTAAAAAATGTGAATCTTTATATTGTACACTTGTAGCATATGATACTGCCCAGCAACTGTATTTCAATAAAAAAATAAAGTTAAGGAAAAGGACTTCAGGGGTTGAAAAGAATCACAGCCAGTCACATAGTGCCCAACCCAGCTCATCACTGGCCAGCCCTTGCCTCGTGGGAGCAGTCCCAGGGTTGCTAGATTTTTTTCACTTTTTCAAAAAAAGCAAGCATTCCAGATTTTTATGTAAACACATTTTTACAGAAACACTCTGCTGGCTGCTCCCCTAAGATTTTTCCTTGCTGTCTCTTTCTTTCTTGTAACTCTTGAGTTCTCACATCATTGAAGAGTTCAGCGTCTCCACAGTGTGACTCAGCCAGCCCCAGCAGGAAGTCATGGTAGGGGCGGGGGAGGAGCAGGGAGAAGAAAAATGGGAAAGGACTTATTCCTATGGCTCATTGGTCCAAAGCCAGGTTATTTCTACATTAAAGTTTTTTTTTTTTTTTTTGCAAAGTGCTTCCCCTGTACCAGGGTCTGGTGAGCTTTGCCATGCACATGGGGTTCATAATTCACGCTTTTTTAAAGTAAAATCTTATTTCAGTTGCAAGTCTGCTGAGAACTCTAGGAGGCACTCGGTTCCTCTGGGACCAGTGATGACAGAGCTTCTTCAGAACAGGACACAGGGCACACTGCACACAAAGTCTCAGAAAAATCACACCATTATCGGACCAGCTTCCAAAAGAAGGGCAGAGAAAGCAGTCATCATCCACTTATTAGTTAGTAATTTCTACAGGCAGAGGTGTTTCCAGATCACTTTTTTCGGAAGAAAATACCCAGACCATGAAGGATGGAAAGGGTTTTAAGGATTCTGGAGGGAGGGGGAGTGGGGTCCGGCCCATCCACCCACTGTGGTCTGACATCGACCCTATAAACGAGGTCTAAGCTGGTGCTGACTTCCCTTCAGGTTGGTAAGGTACACTTGAGTGCCCTGACATTTACCAAACAATCTGTTTTTTAAAGTGCCCCAGATGAGGTGATCTAAAGAGAAAGCTTCAAGCACAGTGTGCTCAGAGAAGGAAAGTAATATATTTTGGAAACTGTTGAAGAGAGGTTCCTTCTAAGCTGGAGATTATACTTCAGTAGCAGTAACTGTTATTTGGCAGTTTATCTGTGCTGTGCTATGCTTAGTTGCTCAGTCATGGATATGACTGAGTGACTCTTTGTGATCCCATAGGCTGTAGCCCACCAAGCTCCTCTGTCCATGGGATTCTCCAGGCAAGAATACTGAAGTGAGTTGCCATGCACTCCTCCAGGGGATCTTTCCAACCCAGGAACTGAACCCAGGTCTCCTACATTGCAGACAGATTCTTTACCAGCTGAGCCACCAGGGCAGCCCAGGAATACTGGAGTGGGTAGCCTATCCCTTCTCCAGGGGATCTCCCTGACCCAGGAATCAAACTGGGGTCTCCTGCACTGCAGGCAGATTCTTTGCCAGCTGAGCTACCAGGGAAGCAGTTCATCTAGGAGTCATTTAAAAAAAAAAAAAAAAATGGGCTTCCCAGGTGGCACTAGTGATAAAGAATCTGCCTGCCAATGCAGGAGATGCAAGAGACACAGGTTCAATCTCTGAGCTGGGAAGATCTCCTGGAAAAGGAATTTAGTCTTCCGAACACTCAGTGTTCTTGCTTGAAGAATCCCATGGACAGAGGAGCCTGGCAGGCTAGAGTCCATGGGGTCCCAAAAAGTCACACACAACTGAAAGATTGAACACACACACCAAACATCCAACTATGCAAAAGTGAAATTTTTTAACTTAGATGGGTCCAGTTGTCTTCTCTTAAATGAGAGGTCAAGGATGGATTTCCATAACAACTGGATTTCATGCCTTCTGTTCATTCTCCTGTGGGATTTTGAACACTTTTATAGGGTATTGTGATGGGAAAATTTGCCCTGCAATAGCCGATTATCCATAGTATGTCTGTGCGGTGGTCAAGCAGAGAAGTTCACACACTGTTGCTTATCACTTTTCACACACCTAAATTCATTTTCCAAAGAATGGAAAAAGATTCACCAGGCCTTAAAATAAAACTGGTGAGGCAGTGTTTCAGGAGGATTTGCATTTAATCCCAACTCTTCGTAGATAAGTGATTAAAACCCACGCTGGCCTTTATTTGCTACTTTAGATAAACAACCACAGACATACCTACCAGGGGTTCAGCTGTTAGTGTAAATGAAGAAGAACATTGTGTCTGCCTTTGAGGGATTTTTTACGTACCTGACAGTCAAACACAGTGTTTTCTGTAATAACTCTAGGGAATCTGTTTATTTACCATCTCAGAAACTCTTCAGTGCACATGCTACAAAAGGACCATTCATTGGCTCATCTGCAAGGCTATATAAAACTAAAGACCCTAAAATCCTGCTGAAACAAGAGCCTTGGCTTTTTTATTGGAAAGAAGAGTATTTGAGGCAACTAAGATTAGCAACTTACTCTATCTAGAAGCTATCATTTTTTTACCAGGTCCTTCTGAAAGTTGACACATTGCATGCCTGATGCAATAATTTATTAGATAACAGGCCTTTTTCTCTTCCTCATCTGCAGGGACTTATAAAAATGCCATTTTCAGGCACTGAAATTGGAGAATAAGGGGGAAAGCCTTGTTAATGCTTTCTGTTTTTCAAAAAAGTCTTCATGCAGAGAGTCTCAACCTGAAGCATATTGAAATCATCTAGAATGCTTTTTTAAAAATGTTAATAGTTCAGCCTCATCCCAGCCCGTGAAAACAAATTCTCGGGGTCTGACTGGATCATTCAAACCTCCCCGAGGTGAGCCTAGGGCAGCAGTGGCTAAAAGTCGCCAGCAGCCATATACATGGGAAGTCAGACAGAGGGGTTACCTTGCAGGTCAGACCACTTTGGAGAAGATGCACTTTTGATAGGTGCTCCAATACCTAGAAACCTGAACCAGGCTCCTGGCAACACTTCACATCAAATTCTGTGCCCTACAGAAGTGGCAGAATGAAATTCCACTAACAAAAGAGTAGACAGGAAGGGGTCATTCTAAGCAAACAAGGGCACTTTTATTTAAAGTATGTTAGTTCTATGAATCACTTTGAAATGTAAGAACCTACAGGGTTAGTTTGAATCCGGGGCAGGGAAGAGAGTCTAAGCAGAATCTCAGTAAAATGGAGCAAATGCTATATCCTCCTCTTCTCCAAACAGTGACTCCTCCCGCCATCCCCATATACCCACGTTTATCTTAGGAGGCAGGATGGAGCAAGCAAAAGCATCAGTTGTGTACAACTGGGCTGGTCACTGAGAAAGCGCTCCCCCTTTGTTTCCTCTACAAGCATTTGCAACTGGTTGTCTGAATCGCCTATTAAGCATCAGGTTGGAGGAATGGTTTTACCAAGGGAAAAGGGCCAACGTAGAACCAAAGAAACCAGGTGGGTTTGTGCTAGCTCGGCACTTGGACAGAGTGTCAAAAAGGCTAGTGGGGCTCCCTCTCTCTTTCCACGCAGCTTTAGGTAAAATTTGGAGGGGGTGATGATGGCAACCGAGCAAGAACTAAAAGTGACACCTAATAATGACAACTAAAAACAATAAGCCACCTTGGCGTACCAATATATTAATATCTCCTGGAGAACTCGGGCTGCAAGGAAAATCCCTTCCCTTCCTTCAACTCCAAATCAAAGCCTTCTTCGGTTTCCAAGGGAATCTGATCTCAACAGAGAGTCACATTTTCCCCCTAAGTAGAATTATGACAAATTTTGTTTGGAAGTTCTCAAGATTTTTCATTTTGTTTAGTCTTATATTCTGAACAGAATAAATTATATACTCTCTGAAAATCTCCAGATATTTGTAAACTGAATGTCAAAGAAGTGACTGAACTATTTGTGCCTCTCCAGAACCCAAGCTCACTCCTCCAAGTCCCAGTTCTAATTTCCTCAAAGATCTGTGTAAGCAGCAAATGTTGGCAACTTGTGTCCATAGGCTTCCCAGTTGGTGCAGCAGTAAAGAATCTGCCTGCCAATGCAGGAGACGCAGGACATGTGGGTTCTATCCCTGGGTCTGGGAAGATCCCCTGGGGAAGGAAATGGCAACCCACTCCAGCATTCTTGCCTGGGAAATCCCATGGACAGCGGAGCCTGGAGGGCTATAATCCTGGTGAGTCACAAAGAATCAGACACGACTGAGCACTCAGACAGGCACTCTAGTGTACACAATAGGGTGACAAAAAATAAGTATCACATGGCACCTGCCCAAGTCTGAGGCAGGGAGACCAGCTCGCAGACAAAAATATCTGGAGGGTGGGGGATGTTTATTACAATAAACATCATCGCATCTCATATTTACTGTCAAGCCAGGTCATTTCCAGAGATCGACTCATTTAATCCTCTCAAAACTGCATGAGGTTATTGTCTCCATTTTCCAGATTCAGAAGCTGAGGTTTAAGTGAATTGTCCAAGGTCATAAAATAGTGATAGCTGGGTAATAGATTAAGTGCTTGTGAAAGAAAAAAAAAATCATAGAGGGAGGGAGGAAAATATCTAGAGATATAAAAGGTGAGGGGAGCAATCTAACAAAACCGCAGATAAGATAGTGAAGTTGACTCTTCTCTTGGGTGGGAGCTTTGGGAAATAAGTGGACTGCTGCTTCACTGGTCATCCTGTCTCCCTGGTCCTTCCTCAAGGCTCTCTGCTATCCCCCATTCTCACCAGTTTGGCTGAAGTTGGGGGTGGGAAAGGGGTAACGGAGAGGTTGCCAGCCCTGCTCACACGTGGGACCACAGCTGCACCACCCACATGCCTCTGGCCAGCGCCTGGTCACCCTGCCCACCTTGTTCCAAGGGAGCTCCCCTTGCACCAATTCAGTTCTCCCCCGAATAACTGCATGCCCAGCTACAGCTGTATTGAGGTGGAAAAGGAGGGTGGTGGATGGATTGGGGTGGACAGCTGCCAGTCTCCACCAGAAAAGTAAGGTTGAGACCCCCACCTGACCCTCCAAGCAGCAAGACCAGTGTGGACAAATTGGAGCATCCCAGAGGCCCCGGAGAGGGGAGGAAAAAGGGCCAGATGGGAGAGCAGAGAGGACAGATACTCAGCATGGGCCAAGCGGGGCTTTCATGCACAGCACAGGAATTACAGTCAACAATACTGCATTATATGCTTCAAAGTTGCTAAGAGACTGGATCTTAACTGTTCTCAGCACAAAAAATTATAATTACATGGCACGATAGAGATGTTAACTAAAGCTAAGGAGGCAATTATATTGCATGGTATAAATTTATCAAATCAACAGGTAGTACACCTTAAACTTACCCAGTGTTATAGGTAAATTATATCTCATTAGAAAAAATGGGCCAAGCAGAGTGAGTGGATATTTGCCCAACAAATATAGGAGGTAATGTTCTACCTCCTAACGACATAAAAACATAACAATTACAGCATGTCAGTGGTAATGACATGAGAAGACATAGAAAGTGTCAGGCATATGATCTGTAGAGCGACAAGTAGGTAGTTTAGTAGAGGTGGGACAGGAACTGAAGGGGGTCAAGGATAGCGCACGCTGACACCAACTAGGCATGATTGTGAATGACCTTGGATTTCACGCTAAGAAATCTGTGGGCAGTGTGCAACCGTGACATTTTTTTACGCACCAGCCAATGGGCTTCCCTGGTGGCTCATATGGTAAAGAATATGCCTGTAAGGCAGAAGACCTGGTTCGATCCTTGGGTTGGGAAAACCCCCTGGAGAAGGGAATAGCTACTCACTCCAGTATCTTGCCTAGAGAATTCCCTGGACAGAGAAACCTGATGGGCTACAGTACACGAGGTTGCAAAGAGCTGGACACAACTGAGCAACTAACACACAAGGAGGTAACGTGATTGTATCTCTTGTCAGATTCTCTGAATTTTGAATTATCTCCTGGAGAAAGAAGCCGTGAACCTGCTCTGACCAATCCTTACACAGAGGCTCCTACCCACGCAAGAAACTGTAAGTGATACTCAGCTGGGAGCCTTCTGTGACAAGACTCCCATTCTCCCAGGGAACTGTATTTCTGTTTTTCTTCAGGAAGAGTTGGAAAAAGTCTCATCCACGATGAGAATTCTCTGCTCCCAGAATGTGATAATACATGCTACTGAAAATTGTAGAAGTAATTTTGCTAGGGGTTGGGAAAGCTTTCCATATATTTTTGGAGATAACTTTTCCTGACTATTCTGGTTCAGGCTCACTGTGATAGTTGTTGGAATTCTCTAGGCCAACAACTGCTGATGGTCAGGGAGGTGAACCAAGAGTGCAACACACCAAAGGAAAAATAATAGCCTAAAATGAGATTCATTTGATGCTCAGTTACTGAATGACAGAGTGGTTGGAGAAGTGGCAAGGTACACATGAATAGGAGCAGCATGTCGTTGTATGAAACACATTCTGTCATGAAATGGCCCAGTTCATCTCACAAAGCGTCATAATCTTGATACCCACGTTAAGGTCCATGCTGGAATGTGTTTCAGCCTCGAGGCTGCATTTGGTGTCTATCCTTTCAGATGTCTCTTAAAATAGAGGTTCTTCATATTTTACAGGTCATAAACTCTTTTAAATATAGAATAAAAGTTGGGATGAATACAGGTGATTTTGTCGAATCCTTTGGAAATGAGGTCCATGGTCAATAATAAAGAGCTTCACTCTTTTTTTCTTAATTGAAGTGGAGTGAATTTACAATATTGTGCTAGTTTCTGATATACAGCAAAATGATTCAGGTTTACATATATATGTATATATTTTTCATATTCTTTTCTGTTATGGTTTATTATAAGATATTGACTATCCTTCCCTGTGCTATATAGCAGATCCTTGTTGTTTACTGGTTTTAATGTATAGCAGTGTGTATCTGCTAATCCCAAACTCTTAATTTATTCCTCACACCTTCCCCTTTAGTGACTATTAATTTGTTTTCTATGTTGGTGGGTCTGTTGCTGTTTGGTAGATCAGTTCATTCATATCGTATTTTAGATTCCACATGCAAGTGATATCATGTATTCGTCTTTCCCTGTCTAACTTACTTCACTTAGTGTGACAATATCTAGGTCCATTCATGTTGCTGCAAGTAGCATTATTACTTTCTTTTTTATGGCTGAGTAGTATTCCATTGTGTGTGTATATCTATGTATGTATGTATATGCACACACCACATCTTTACCCATTCATCTGTTGATGGACATTTAGGTTGCTTCCATGTCTGGGCTGTTATAAACAATGCTGCAATGGACATTAGAGTGCTTGCATCTTTTTGAGTTAGCGTTTTCTCCAGGAAAAAAAAAAAAAAGCTCAGGAGTGTGATTACTAGATCACATGGTAATTCAATTTTTAGTTTTTTAAGGCAACTCCATACTGTTTTCCATAGTGGCTGCGCCAATTTACATCCCCACCAATACTGTAGGAGGAAGAACCTCATGCTTGAACAAAACCATGTCTTCCCGCAAAAGAAGGACTGGCCTGGACTCAGGGTATGGAAGAGCCCTAAACAGTGGCCCAGGACCTCAGGTTCATGCTTTCCCAGACTCTCAAGATCCAAAGCTAAAAGATAAAGAGTACAAGAGGGCTTGGGAGTCGGCTGCACTGGGAAAGAAGGAGTAATTGTACATGAAGGTCCTGCCTGTGATGGGGAACAAGCACAAACCACATTTCTTGGGCAAGATATTTATCAGGAAGGAAAAAATTCCTCAGACTCCCCATCCTTAATAGTGTTGGGGCTTCCCTGGTGGCTCAGATGGTAAAGAATCTGCCTGCAGTGCAGGAGACATGAGATTGATCCCTGGGTCGGGAAGATCCCCTGGAGAAGGAAATGACAACCCACTCCAGTATTCTTACCTGGAGAATTCCATGGACAGAGGAAACTTCTTGGAAAAGATATTTATCAGGAAGGAAAAAGCTTTTCAGAGTCTCCATCCCTAATGGTAACTCAGATCAAATGGGTGGCTATGTATTTCTAATTTTTTAAAAATACTATTTTTAAATAGATACACTAGTATTAATCTTAGTGCCCATAGACGGCAGCCCACCAGGCTCCCCTGTCCCTGGGATTCTCCAGGCAAGAACAATGGTGTGGGTTGCCATTTCCTTCTCCAGTGCATGAAGGTGAAAAGTGAAAGTGAAGTCACTCAGTCATGCCCAACCCTCAGCGACCCCATGGACTGCAGCCCACCAGGCTCCTCCATCCATGGGATTTTCCAGGCAAGAGTACTGGAGTGGGGTGCCATTGCCTTCTCCCACCAGTTTGCTAGTAGGTAATAATTAATTGGTGGTCCTAAGAGCTCCAGAGTGTAAATAAATTCCCTGCTGTTCTTGTCTCTCCTTATGCCAGATATTCATTTGAAGTCATCACTACCTAAAAGTTAAATTTTTAAAGTGTTTCCAGCTTCATATGATGATCCCACTGTTTTGAAGGCTGTGAAATGTTTGCTGAATTCCCTGTAAGTGGCTTCTGTTGTGATGGCTTAATCCTTCTGATTCTTCAATCCAATGTTTTCTGGCTGTAGTCCCAAATCTGATTCTGAAAGTCACTAAGCTTTACATTTGCAGAAAAGAAGATTTCAAACCTGATCTGTTTCTGTTACATTCAAGGTTCATTTAATGTGGGAAAACATAACACATATAACCCAACCTTGTTCAAAATCACATGATGCTCTCCACAAAAGCGGGAGTGAGAAACGTGTGCGGAGCCTGACCCAGCCATACCAAATGCCACGCCGGGAGTTCCAGTTAAGAAGGGAGTGCTGTCTGAGGTCCTGCCTTCTCCCCAGTCATCCTATTAGTACACCGACTGTTAACAAGGATGGGAAACAGATGCTACAATTTGCATTCATAGTTTTGCTTCGGGAAAAGAATCCAGTGAACTTTTTCATCACTTCTGAGGCACTCTTTACAATACAGACACAGAGCTCCCTCTAAAAGTGAACACTACTTTAAATTAATTAAACCTGCAGTTAGGGGGCTTCTGGAGTGAACTAGGCAGTGTGCTGTATATTAGAGCCTTCTTATTCCTGTGTAGATCTCACACGTAGCTCCAGTAGAGCTGGCGTGTTCCACTCTGCTGGAGAACAAGGGGCTTTGCTAACCTCTGGAGAGGATAAGGTGTGTTTGATCTCGGCATGGTTTCTATCACTCCCCGAGTGTTTATTGAGCACCAGAAACTGGTGTGCAGCAGCCAAGAGGCAGAAAGAAGCCTCAGGGAGTGCAGTCTACCTGAAAGACAGGTGACAAGTTCTGACGACAAAGCGGTGCGGTGATTGATTATCATGCTTGGAAAGGTCACCTTTCCCAATGAGGACATCTCCCCATTGGGCAGACCTGCTGTGCCCAAAGAGAAAGATTCTGAGACACTTCTCTTTGTCTGGATTTTGTGTATCTATGTCTAGACCTACCCCTGAGCACTCTAGACATAGGAAATGATGTATCTTCAGACTACTGGGTTCAGATCCTGGGTCTACCACCTTCTAGCTGTGTGAAATTATCCAAATTCCTTAACTTCTCTGTGACTCAGTTTTCACATCTGTAAAATGGGCCTCATAAAAGCATCTATCACACATGTTGTCATAAAGATTAACATACGTAAGGGGTTTATAAGAGCACCTAGCACACAGTAAGGGTTGTAAGTATTAGATACTGTTTTTTTTCCCCCCTACTAAATTAATGAAGGAATTCAAAGAAGGAATGGGTGAACTAATTTATAGTGATCCAAGTAGGGCTGCTGCTACTGCTGCTGCTAAGTCGCTTCAGTCGTGTCTGACTCTGTGCGACCCCATAGACGGCAGCCCACCAGGCTCCCCCGTCCCTGGGATTCTCCAGGCAAGAACACTGGAGTGGGTTGCCATTTCCTTCTCCAATGCATGAAAATGAAAAGTGAAAGTAAAGTCGCTCAGTCGTGTCCGACTCTTTGCAACCCCATGGACTGCAGCCTACGAGGTTCCTCCGTCCATGGGATTTTCCAGGCAAGAGTACTGGACTGGGTTACCACAAGTAGGGCTAGCTATAAGGAAGAACATTTTGTAAAGAGAGAAAATGAGTCTAGCAGAACTTTAGGGTGTTCATTACTTTCATTTTCTTAGATTGTGAGTGCTCAGTTGTGTCCAACTCCTTGCAACCATATGGGCTGTAGCTCCCCATACTCCACTGTCCATGGCATTCTTCAGGCAAGAATACTGAAGTGGGTTGCATTTCCTCCTCCAGAGGATCGTCCCAACCCAGGGATCAAATCCACGTCTCCTGTGTCTCCTGCACTGCAGACAGATTCTTCACCCACTGAGCAATGTGGGAGGCATTGGAGATAATGACATTTATCCTTCTTATTTAAGGATGTCACAATACAGGAGACCTGGGTTCAATCTCTGGATCAGGAAGATCCCCTGGAGGAGGGAATGGCAACCCATCCAGCATTCTTGCCTGGAGAATCCCATGGACAGAGGAGCCTGGTGGGATGCAGACCATGCGGTTGCAAAGAGACAGACATGACTGGGCTACTACCTTTTTCACTTTCACTAATTTATTTCACTTTTAAAAGCAGACCCATGGGGAAGGAATTATAATCCCTATTTTATGGGTTTTACTGATAAGGAAACTTGAGTTCCCAAGAGGCTGAGGAACTTACAAGAGGCCATATAGCTAGTAAGAGGTAGAGCTGGACTCAAACCCAAGTGGGTTTCACCCAAGACTCAAACCCACGCCTCCAGAAAGAGAGCTTACTGATCCTGGAGGTCAGAGAGAGAGATGAGGGAGGCAGGACTCAACATCTCCATCAGGTCATGGCTGTGTGCTTCCACCCAGACCCAGCACCCTATTCTTTTACCCTAAATTCCCTGTTCACTGCAAATAACCCCATTTACTGATCAAGCAAATGTTTCTCTAAGTGATTCAAACAAGAGGATTTGGAATTTTTCATAAATTTAATTGATTTCTGGAAACATACAGTCATGAAGAAATAAATCAGGGGACTTCCGTGGTGGTCCAGTGGCTAAGAGTATATGCTCCCAATAGAGGGGAGCTGGGTTTGATCCATGGTCAGGGAACTAAATCCCAACATGCTGCAATTTAGAGTTCACATGTTGCAACTAAGATCCAGAGTAGCCAAATACATACATAAATGAAAATAAATATTAAAAAATAAAAATAAATCAGAATCTTAGTAAGTTGCGTGCTTCCAAGCTTGACTTTTGAAACAAAACCAGAGGGCATTCCAGTTTTAAAATAATGCCTCGTGATTGACTCAGAAGAGACTGTTGAATGTCTGCACTGTGGTTCCAAGGAAATAATGATTGAAATAATCCACAATGGAACAACATGATAACCAGACAATAGTTGGTTTTTTTCAAACTTGCATTAGTAATATTATAATCTGTGTGCTCTTTGCTTGTTCTTAAACACTCAGTCGTGTCTGACTCTTTGTGACCATGAGCAGTAGTCCACTAGGCTCCTCTGTTCATGGGATTCTCCAGGCAAGAAAACTGGAGTGGGTTGCCATTTCCTTCTCCATGCTCTTTGGTGAATAGGAAATTAATTTATGGACTATTTTGGTTTACAAAGTTCATTTTTTCCAGCATTCCATGGCATATTTGAAATATGTTTGCTTTTGAAGTCTCCTTTATGTACAGTTGGGAAGGTCCTCTGGAGGAGGAAATGGCAACCCATTCCAGTGTTTTGTCTAGAGAACCCCACGGACAGAGGAGCCTGGCGGGCTACACTCCGTGGGGTCACAAAAAGTCAGACACGACTGAGCGACTAATACTTAATACTTTGGTTTTTTAAGTAAGAAACTCCTGGTTTATATAAAAAGATTAAAATATAGCCATTGGAGTTTTCTAAATCATGTTATTTTATAATTCAGAAGCCAAAAAGGAAACTTCAAAAATCCAGTGATGATTTTTTACTGTTTCCCTACAGTTTGTTGTGTCCGGGGATGGCAGTATACATTTGTTTTTTGGGGGAAGAGATGTGAAGATAACTATCACTGGCTTCGAAACTGAGCCAAAAAAGAAACTCTGATCATAGCTGTATTTCTAGGCTGCCCAGAGCAGGAAACAAACTTCAGGGAAGTTGGGAAGGTTGAGAATCACCCATAGGTACCTTCATTTCGCTTTCCAGGTGGCTCAGTGGTAAAGAATCTGCCTACTGACGCAGAAGATGCAAGAGCTAAGAGTTCAGCCTCTGGGCGGGGAAGATCCCTTGGAGGAGCACGTGGCTACACACTCCCGTATTCTTGCCTGGAGAATCCCATGAACAGAGGAACCTGATGGGCTAAATCCATGGGATTGCGAAACAGACAGGATTAAGCAATGAGCACACACACTCGGAACATTCCAAGTTCACACATCCAGAAAATACTAAAATATGTTAGGAATTCCAGAAATAATTATCGAGTCCACGAATCAATGCTGCCTCAAGGTCAAGGAATAAACACAGAAATTGGAACAATAACAATAATTTTAGTATATGTTGTAGCTTGATCTTACTTCAAAACATGTTTTTAAATATCTTTAAACTAATTAGTGAATTATTCTCACAAAGTAGAAATAAAACTTACCCCTTTAAGTTTTCTTTATTTCTGTATTTCTCTAATGCTTAAAGTATTAATAGAGCATATGAAGTAAATTTACAGTTTTCAAGCATAAAAATAAATTTATTAAACATAGTTTTATAGTTGATACCATGTTGGCACCTTAAATTTTATATTTCTGGTTATTTTTCTATCCAGGAGAATAAATGGAGAAATCTACATCTACAGGGCCAGCATTCTGAAAGAGAACATTTCTAACGGCATGTGAGATTTTGCACCTGTAATTATTTTGGGGTACAAAATTGGCTACACCAATAATTGCGCCTATAAACAGCTAATTGTAGCTGCTGTTAGCCACTTGTGGGTGTAATTAGCTGCTTGCCCTTAATCTTCATGGAATGCCCAATTCTCCCTGTAATTAGTCAATTGTAAATGCCGTTACTTTAACAAAAGAGGAAAGACTGAATTATCTCCCTTAAAAATTTGTAGATCAAACCTTTAAACTTGAATCTCAATTTCTAGAAAATGTGAAGAGAAACAATCCCTCTGGTTAAATGGATTAGAAATGGTTTTACTTTCCTTACCTGTCCTGGAGACTCCGTAACAATCAAGTTGCAAGGACATCTTTGCAAAAAAATCTATTATAGTTTTTCTGTGTATTGTTAAAAGGTAACGTTATTTTTATTTCTTTAAAAATGCACTTCTATTAGAACTGTGTATAAAATATTTAACGTATCTCCAGGTGCTTAAATTAAAAAAAAAAAAAAAACTTGCTAGAAATGGTCTCAGCATTTATTAAATTAATTCAAACAGTGGACTTATGAAGCTTAATAAAATTAGAGACAGAACACCTGAAAGTCTGAATTAAACCCTTAGCTCTCTCATATGCCAACTGTGTGGCTTTGGACATGCTAACCTCAGTATTCTCCTCCATAAGGTAGGAACAATGATTCCTCTTCCTCTCCGGGTGGTTCTGAGGATTTCACAAAGAGATGCTTGAACAATCTAAGCACTTGGTAAATATTTCTTCTCTTACTGCATTAAGTAAAATTTGCTTCTTCCTGTTCATTATAAAGCATCTTTCTCACTATAACGGTAAAATGTGGTTTTGATATTTGCTCTTCAAATGAAGTATTACTCACTCAGTCGTGTCCCACTCTTTGCAACCCTGTGCACTGTGGCCCCAGACTCCCTAGGAATATCCAGGCAGGAATACTGGCGTGGGTTTCCATTCCCTCCTCCAGGAGATCTTCCCAACCCAGGAACTGAACCTGGGTCTCCTGCATTGCAGGCAGATTCTTTACTATGTGAGTCACCTATAAAAACGTAAAATTCTCCCTAGCCTTTAGGGAGTTTTCTCTCCTATGAATTTTCAGAATTGTAGTTTTTTTTTTTTAAAGAACATGACTGTTTTACAGTGGCAAATTTTAACAGAGGAAAACTAATTTTAAAATAATATCCTGACATGACGTACACGTATATATTGTCACACATTGTATACACATAAACATGAACTTGGATTATGTGAACACCATCGTCTCTGAAAAGTTTCAAAGGATTCTTAGGCCTGGACCCCTTAGATCACCATCAAGAGTCAACTGTGCCCCCCAGTTAAAGCATGAGGTCCTGGGAGAGCTGCCGGAGATAACCAGTCATAGGGGGCTGACAATGTACCCCAGGCCTCAGTCCAAATGCAGCCTGTTGGGGTGATGTTACCAATGTTCCCCCAAGATTTTATTACAAAAGAAAAACTCTAAAGAGTTCTGTCACTCCTGGGATCATCTGAATCTTAGCTTTCAACTGCAACCTTTCCGATTTGGCCATCAATCATTCTCTGCCCCAAAGATTGTACGTATTCTGATTATCATATGAGCATTCACATGTGTGTGTGTGTGCCTGCGCGTGTGTGTATGGATGTGTGAGTGAATAATGTTGTCATTAAATAGACTAGAAGCCTTGGGAGCTTGAAGCAATATCTTTCTCCACTAAACTGCTTTATTACTGCCGTCCCCTCCCTCCTGGGCATGCAGTCAGCTGAGACCAGGCCAAATTGGCAGTCGTATTCAGAGAGCCTGGCAAGCCCCTGATCCCTGGGAGTTCCCAGACGGTGCTTCTCTCTCAACCAGCCCCTCCAAGGGTCACGAGTGGCCCTGGCTCCCGACCGCAGTGTGCCTGGGCTAGGTCAAGAGTCGAGACCAGGATGCATCCCTATCTTAAAGTCATATTGTGAAAACAACCACTTCTCCCCCTGGTATTCTTGTAGTGACAGCTCTCTTTCTGACCGCTCCCCTAATTCTCCCACTCTAGAGCCTAGCACACCAGAATTCTCCCGAGTGGCTGCAAGGAAGGGGCCCTTTGGTGACCAAAGCGTTAAATTGATAACATAGTTGTTCTAAAAAAAATAATTTGGGGAGATGTGTTGACTGTTGATAAGCAGACCTGAAATAATAATAGCAGAGACTGCTTATCACGGGCAGGCAATAGTCCTATGACAATGTTCCAGCCGATGAAAAAAATGGGAATAAAAATTAATAGTGACAGTACGGGTAAAAACAAGCCATAAATTCGATACTAAGTCATAAAATACAGACTAACCCAATAAACACATGCTACTGTTATTATATTAATATTGTTAAAAATATCATAACATTTTTTAAAAAATGGAATGGAGGTGGAGGAACCCTTTTTTTAGCGATAATTTTCACTCAATGTGGCTGAGAGGCAGAGAGGTGTTTTTATTTTTTTTAAACTAAAACCACGAAAACTCTAACTCAGTCCAGTGAAGACTCACTTGGAAACCAAGCAAGCACAAGGGTAATATCATTTATATTCCCTCCAAAGAAGAGATGGGAAGATGCAACACATTTTTTGAAGGTTTATTGTTTTTTTATTTAATGAGTCAAGAATTTTGCACGTGTGATGTCAGTCATCAATATAACATTTGAAGTAGAACTTATTCTTCACCTTCTGGAATTAAGAAAACCCAGGACAGTTAAGTTGTCTGAAGTGACTCAGCCAGGAGGCAGAAGAGCTGACATCCAAACACACCACTGCCTGACTTCAAATTAGGGTTTGTAAATCAAATGCCGCAGCGGCCAGGCCCTAAATATAGAGGGGGGGGGGGGGGGATTTGTTCAGTTCTGGCCCCTGGAGAATACAGGGCCGGTCTAATGAAGCGGCTGTGACTCAGTCAACTGATTGTTGCCATTTACAAACTGGCTGATTTTTTTTTTTTTTTTTTTCAAAGAGCTCCAAATCCATATTTGAATATAAAATCTCACTTTTTACACATTAGCACAAATGAGTCAGGCCTGAATCTAGGAGCCTGTGCCCTCAAGCCTGTACTCTTGGCCCTGCTGCCTGTTTCCAGTGTTAGTTGCTCAGTCGTGCCTGACTCTTTGCGATCCCATGGGCTGTAGCCTACCAGGCTCCTCTGTCCATGGGATTCTCCAGGCAAGAATACTGCAGTGGGTTGCCATTCCCTTCTCCAGGGGATCTTCCCGACCTAAGGATTCAACCCGGGTCTCTTGCATTGTAAGGAGATTCTTTATCATCTGAGCCACCAGGGAAGCTCCCTGTCCATATCCAGACAAAACCAAAATCTTTTTGAGATTCTTTATTAATATCTGTTTCACTTTGGATATTTATCCTTCAAGAAATATTTTCATTCTAGATGTTGTTAGCATAATATTATGATTTAAGTGTGTTCCTCTACTAGAATGTCTTAATGTATCATAAATATTCATCACAGGCCAGCAAGGGGTGTCTTGCCATGGAGAAAGTCAGAATGCTAGTCCCTGAGAAATTTTAAATTTAGTCTTCATCATTGGAGCCTTGTCACTTTATTAGAAGCTCTGCCAATAACTTTTATTTTTTTTAATTGAAATATAGTTGATTTGCAGTGTTATGTTAGTTTCTGATGTACAGCAAATGGATATATTAATACATTTATATACATATATATTCTTTTTCATATTCTTTTCCATTATGGCTTATTATAGTATATTAAATATATTTCCCTGTGCTATATGGTAGGATCTTATTTATCAATAGCTTGACTTTTTTAATTTTTTATTTTATGTGGGGTATAGTTGATTTGCAACGTTGAGTTAGTTTCAGATGTACAGCAGATTGATTCAGTGATACAAATGAATTTATTTACAAAACAGAAACAGACTCCCAGACATAGAAAACAAATTTAAGATCACCAACGGGAAAGGTGAGGAGAAAGGATAGATTAGGAGGTTGGGGTTAACAAACATTGACTTTTGAAGTCAAGAAGCCCAATGATGAAAAATGCCCTACTTCTAAGAAATAAGGCTACAGAATTTTAAACTGGAGAAACAGATGCACAGAGGTCACTTGACTAGCTCAGGTTTGTCCAACTTGCCAGACAGATACAGAAAGCGAGGAGTTCTATGCTCAAGTATCTGGGAATGAGTTTGATGGTGGCGGCCTACAAATACATGTGCTGATCACATATGAGCTAGAAAAAAATGCCTTTGGTTTCCAAAGACCCTCATTTGTCTAGCTTAAATAGGACCAACATGGTATAAAATGAGTTGTTTGTATAAGTTTCAGGACATCACATGCGATTTACCAAGAGCAATTTCCTAATATTTTTAATCTGCTCATGACCAGCCTTGTAAAGAGCAGAAATGGGTTCACCACCAACCACACATTTTATTTTCATTTCTGCTGGTTGTTCCCTGCCCCCTCCCCTTTACCCCCACCCTCTGTGTGATAGGCTTTCATTCCCGACAAGACATCAGAACTTGACTTAATAGGCAGCAGGGGTAAAACCGCAAGCTCTTTATATGGAGGGAATTCTGAGGTACATACAAGCCTGTTCTAAGATGTGATAACGTAATCTAAAGCCAGGCCTAGCCTGTCAGTTCAGGTCTAAAGGGATTTGATTCAGTGTCAGAACCTTTGGCTCCCGAGGTCACTTTCTGTTCTTGCTTTTCTTATAACAAAAGGAGGTGGGGGGACCATGGTGTGTGTGTGTTTGCCTGTGTGTGTGTGTGCATACGCGCGGACACACTTTTTTTTTCCAAGGCTTGTGAATTCCTCAGCTGCTGTTTGTTGAGCCCAGGGCCTTTATTTCGGCCTCCTGAAACGTTTTCATTAGACTGGGGCCTCTGAAGTAGGCTGGAGACGTGGATTGTGCAGCTAAAAACTTAGGCCTCTCCAGAAGCAGCCTGATTGAAATCAGCGCTGTGTCAGGGCCTGTCATGGCTCAGAAAAGACATAAAACACACGGAAACATCAATAAGCAACAAGCTTCTGACAGCTCTGAGACATTCCAGCTGACAAGAAGAGAGAGGGGGTGAGGTTAGGGCTCAGGGGGGATATTTAAAATGCCTAACAGCCAGCCGAAGTGTTGGCAGGCTTCAGGGAGGGCGGGAGAAGATGAGATAAAGTCTAGTGGGTTATCACCTGGTTCGAGGTGGCTTCCCCCTTGCAAGGCCACCAGGATGAGGCGATGACACAACAGCTTGCCCGCTACCCCACCCTGCAAGCCCCTGCCTTTATTTTTAAATGTTTCCAAGAATCAAGCTGCATTTATAGTGTTGCCCAGACATTGGCGTAAGAAAAGATTTTTTTTAATGTTTAAAAGAAAAAAAAAAAGAGAGAGAAATCTGTGAGTTAAAGAATTCTGCTTCTAGCTACAATGTACAGAAATCAAAAAGGATTAACAAGGTTTTTTTTTTTCATTTAATTTCCTGTACACCAGAAGCTTTTGTTAAGAGATCAGAGATATTGCTATTTATTGAATTTTTAATATGATCTTTATTAAAAGGCAGCACACATGTTTGGTTTTCCCTCTTTCTTTTATTTTTTTACATGCATGGATATAAAAATCAAAGGCCAGTTATGAACCATGATTGTTTGATTTCACTGCTTTTATAATATGTGTGAGGATTCAGATACAGTATGTATTTAAAATTTTTTGAAAGCTACAGATAAATGGCCCTCTATGATACATGGTTGTCGGTCTTACAATGAAAGAATTGGTCATTATGCATTAACCCTTCAAGTATTTTACTCAGCTGGAAGACTTTTGTAAAATGTCTGCTGGCCCAGTGTAATCAAAGAGAGTTATTGGGAAAAAGGGACAGTCATTTGGACTCGAGTTTACCTCTTCATGGATTATGTTGGGCACATATTTTCCTGTGTACAGACCCCTGGTTGCTTTTCAAAGGAAACTTTCTTTATTAAAGAAGTTGAAATGCATCAAGGTGGATGAAAATTGGTGAACTTGGATTCTAGAGTCATAGGTTACAGATTCAAAAGGTGTTGGGGGCAGGGCTGGTGGTCAGTTCAGTTCAATTCAGCCGCTCAGTCATGTCCAACTCTGCGACCCCATGAATCGCAGCACGCCAGGCCTCCCATCCGTCACCAACTCCCAGAGTTCACTCAGACTCACGTTCATCGAGTCAGTGATGCCATCCAGCCATCTCATCCTCGGTCGTCCCCTTCTCCTCCTGCCCCCAATCCTTCCCAGCATCAGAGTCTTGTCCAATGAGTCAACTCTTCGCATGAGGTGGCCAAAGTACTGGAGTCTCAGCTTTAGCATCATTCCTTCCAAAGAAATCCCAGGGCTGATCTCCTTCAGAATGGACTGGTTGGATCTCCTTGCAGTCCAAGGGACTCTCAAGAGTCTTCTCCAACACCGCAGTTCAACAGCATCAATTCTTTGGTGCTCAGCCTTCTTCACAGTCCAACTCTCACATCCATACATGACCACAGGATAAACCAGAGCCTTGACTAGACGGACCTTAGTCGGCAAAATAATGTCTCTGCTTTTGAATATGCTATCTAGGTTGGTCATAACTTTTCTTCCAAGGAGTAAGCGTCTTTTAATTTCATGGCTGCAATCACCATCTGCAGTGATTCTGGAGCCCCCCAAAATAAAGTCTGACACTGTTTCCACTGTTTCCCCATCTATTTCCCATGAAGTGATGGTGGTGGTGGGGAGCTATTATGCCTCTGTGAATTTCAAGGCCAAATAAGTCCTTTCAGTTTTATAGATTGTTTCTGTAGATCCCAACTCTGTGCACATTCTGCTTTTTCCATACTCAAATCTTACTCTTTTTATGTCAATGATCCCTTGCAGTCAACAGTGGCATGGTGAAATCCTAATAGTCCAACACTATCGTCTGAATTATGCGGGCAATTTTCCTGTTATCACTCAGCTTCAGTTTTCCATCTATGAAATGAGAATAATGATATCGCAGGCTGTTGGACCAGCAGAAGAGATACTGTATGTAAAGCTGCTTTGTACAATATACAATACTATTAGTTTTTGTCATCATTTTAATAAAAGCCAAAGGAAAAGAGTCCAACAATGAAGGAGAGGAAATTAACAGCTTAAAATGTAGGCTATAGTTAACAGTTGTTGTTGTTGGACAAAAATGGAATGCTGAGCCTACCACGTAGATTGCTGCGGTAGGTGGCATCCACGTCTAAGCTCACACTGTTTGCCACACAAAAAGTGAAAGTGAAAGGTGTTAGTCGGTCAGTTGTGTCTGACTCTTTTTGACTCCACAGACTATAGCCCACCAGGTTTCTCTGTCCATGGAATTCTCCGGGGAAGAGTTTTGGAGTGAGTAGCCATTCCCTTCTCAAAGAGATCTTCCTAACCCAGGGATCAAACCCAGGTCTCCTGCATTGCAGGCAGATTCTTTACCATCTGAGACATCAGGGAAGCCCACAGCAGGCCAATAAATCAAAAGACGAACTGTTGGGGCAAGGAATAACAACTTTATTCAGAAAAATAGCAAACAGAAGATGGTGAACTAGTGCCCCCAAATAACTATCATGCCTGAGTTAAAATTCAGGCTTCTTTTATACTCATAAGGAAGGGAGTAAAGTCAGACATTCCCTAGTCCTGGTCAGTCTTCAGAGGCAATCGGTTAATTTATTCCCCTCTGCAGCTGTTCACAGGTAGGCCTAGTGATGCTATTCTCTGTGAGCTGAGCAAAGGTTTTTTAACTCAATGCTCATTACCTGGGAAGCTGGATTCTCAGGAATGGTCATTACCCCACTCCAGTGTTCTTGCCTGGAGAATCCCATGGACAGAGGAGCCTGGTGGGCTACAGTCCATGGGGCTGCAAAGAGTCAGATACAACGGAGCACACATGTGCAAACATACAGGCAGCATCCCTTTTGTGATTAACTTGTAATAAAATACAAAGTTTCTTCCCTATTACAGGTGAGTCCTCAGGCACCCTTCCAGCCTTGGAAGTTCAGTCAGCAGTTAAAGTGAAGCAAAATTCACCTTACTATGGATGACTGATTATAATAATAGGAAGAATGATATCTGATTACCAGTGCCTCTGGGTTCCTTTTACAGGTATTATATTCTTCGATTAGTCAAAAGTCTTAAAGAAGAGAATTATTTTTAGTCCCATTTGTCAGATAAAACCCTCAGATACAGAAAATTTAAGTTGACCCTCACTGTCCTATGGCGAGAGGGTTTTTGGGTTCTTTTTATTATTATTATTATTAGACGTGCATGTTCTTTGCAGTTTCTCTTGCCAAAAATGAAGCATGGCGATAAAGGAAATCTGGCAAAAAGCCAAGCCAAGAGTCAGCAACAGAGGAAGAAGAGAAAACAGGACAGAACAAGGTCTGAGCCAAGAAATCCCCTGTCTGGTGTGGGTAGTCTTCAGTACTGACCTGGTCTTGACCCCTGCAGTGGGTGAGTCTTTGCTGTCTTGGTTTCTTGGTTGCTCTAAACTGGAAGCCTACTCACTGTTTGGTAACTAAACCACCAAACTTCAGCCTACATCGTGAGAAACCAGGGAGACACAGGGAAGTGTGTCCACTCCCATATCTGCACTCTTTTCATGCCATTTTCTTTGTTGGTTACATAGGAAACCCAAATGAAATTCACCTTCAACCTGGAGAAGTCTACATGCAGACCAGTCGAAAGCTGGACCAACCCTTTGTGAACTGACTTAATGAAGTTCTTTCCAGTTGAATAACTGTTTACATTTTAGATTCGGTGTGTAGAAAGCATTTTAGCCACACAAATCTACACTGTGCAATCTTCTGTGCAATCATTTAAAAGGTGATGGTGCAAAGCCCAGCTGAGGCTCCATTTGTGACCCAGGATAGAAGTTCGCTGTGTTAGGTTCTATAGTCATCCATCTACAAACTTCCAGTATCTGGAATGTCAAGTACAAAATGAAAGTTGAATAATTAAAGCAGTTCTGGATTTGCAGCCCCTGTTGCTCTTTTGATATACTAAAACATCCCCAAATAGGAAAGTTTTTAAGGTAGCATATATGACTCATTATGCAAGTGAAGATATACATAAACTTCAGGATTTCTTAGTGTCAATTATTCATTCTTTTATTAAAAACAAAACATCTATTTGTGTTACATGCCATGCTGTATACTAGGGTTTACTGGCCAACGCCCATTGTGGGCACGAAGTTTATTGGCAGAGAATTTAAATTATACAGCTACTAAGAAACTTTATTTAACTCTACTGATTTTTTTCTACACATGACAAAGACACATTTTGACCATAAGAAGCGTTTGTTACCTTCATACTTTGAAGACTGGTGACGTTTGTACCTTCCCACTGTTTTCTCATAATGAAACCTACCTAGATATTTACATTTACCCAGCATTCACATCTTAGGTTCATGGGTAAATAATCACTCAATTTCCTAGGAGCCATTAAGAGACTTCTTTTGATGTTAAAGGTAATGAGGAATTTATATAGAAACAGAGGTTGTGAGAACCTTCATTTTTCTTTATGCAGAAAATATCCTGGAAAAAATATAATCACCAATACTTTTCAAATGCAAGGAAACTAGTGAGATGGATAAGAGAGAACAAAAGCTACATTTCTGTATTATCCAAGCAGTAACTTCAGATACTAACATATTAAGTGCTTCCCATGATTTTTCATTATGCTATAAAATTTGATGACAATTTTTCATGTTTTAAATGTTAATGGTAACATTTAACACACTTTTCTCTGGATTTTGATAAATGTACAATTGCATATCATCATGCTAGAGCAATAAATATATATTTCAACGTGTGACAAAGCTGCTCTATTTAATGACTGAATAAGGAAATAAAACCTAGGGAACTTGCAGAAAAACAAATATTACAAATCTGGTTATTCAGTCACAATGGAAACTGGAGAAAGAGGGATATGCAATAAAATTATGCCCAGTGTTTATCTCTGCTGATTGTGTTCTACACATGCCAAGGACACATTTTGCTCATTAGAAGTGTTTGTTGCTTTCATTCTTGGAGGACTGGTGACTTTTGCACCTTTCCACTGTCACCCTTTCACCATAAAAAGAAACTAAAATCAGAAATTCACACTGCTAATAAACAGAGTTTACTGGTCTTAATAATTGTCTTACTGACTCCACCCTTGTCTGGAAGCTTCCAGAGGGCAGAACACAGTGTTTATAGCTCCTGGATCCTATTTCTATCACAACTTATGATGCTTAGTAAAAACTCCATAACTATTTTCAACAATTTAATATGCTTTATTGAAAGTTTGATATTATTAATAAATTGAGCTGAACTTAATAGAGTTGTAGAAGACACTATGATATAAAGGTTAAGAACAGACCTGCTTTGAAATCTAGAGAACAGCCAGCCTTGGTTGTGAGATCTGGTCTTAAAAGATCTGACTTTAATATCTCTAGGCCTGGTTTCCTCATCTGCAAATAGCAAATAATACTAATTATTGTGTGTGTTACATTAATTTAGGTAAAGTATTTAGCATAAGATGAGTGCCCAATTAATGGTAACTATTATTGGGCATCCATGCGTGCTCAGCTACTCAGTCATGTCCAACTCTTTGTGACCCTATGGACTGTAGCCTGCCAGGCTCCTCTGTCCATGGAATTTCCCAGGCAAGAATACTGGAGTGGGTGGCCATTTCCTCCTCCAGCGGATCTTACCAACCCAGGGGTTGAACCCACATCTCCTGTGTCTCCTGTATTGGCAGGCAGATTCTTTACCGCTGAGCCACATGGGAAGCCCTAGGTATTATTGTAATCACTACTAAATAACATGTTCAATATTGCTTTACATAATTGATGGATACACTTGACTTTGAATATCTTTTTAAAGGATTCTCACATCCAAGCTCTGGAAACGAAGGCACTATCTTTTTCTTGTCCAGAATACACTTAGTATCCACCTAGGACTACAACTAGTCTGTTTTCTGAATCAAGGCACAATGGCAATGAGTGTAGTCCAAGAATATTTTATTCTAGGAATTAAGTAGAATATTTATTTCCTGAACAGTTTTCTTTTTTAACATTCATTTATTTCAGTTATTAATTTAATTTAACCCTGAAATTTTTGAAGCATCATAGTAATGGCTAAAACTATACATTATTCTTCTAGTCAGATTATTCATTTCTGGATACCTGATAATTAGACTTCCCATAAGATATTTATGTAGAGACAAAGTATTACATTTTTTATGCCAAAAGGAAACAGACCATCAAACTAAAAGACTTTAATGGGTGGCATTTACATGCCCCTTTTCCTGTCTGTTTTCAAAATAAACACTTCCATTGTATGAATCAGTCCATTAATATTAGCATTAGCAGATATGTAAAGTAAATTTAAAAACCCAGTAGAATCAATACAAGTAAATTGGAGTTTGGGTGGGTGGAGGATCCTTTGGATGCTATCTATTATGATGACTCTCCAAAGGCTATCTAATCAAAACTGTCTCATATGCAACATCCTCTGAGACAGGATGCGTTACCAAGGCTGATGTCCTAGAATCATAGCCCTGCCCTTCCCTCAAATAGAAACCAATTACTCTTACCTAAGTTTCAGGACTTCCTTGGTTTTGGGCTTCCCTGGTTGAGCGACTTCACCTTCACCCTTCACCTGGTAGCTCAGTTAAGTTGCTCAGTCATGTCCGACTCTTTGCAATCCCATGGACTGTAGCCCATCAGGCTCCTCCGTCCATGGGATTCTCCAGGCAGGAATCCTGGAGTGGGTTGCCATTTCCTTCTCCAGGGCATCTTCCTGACCCAGGGATAGAACCCAGGTCTCCTGCATTAGAGGCAGATGCTTTAACCTCTGAGCCACCAGGGAAGCCCTGGTAGCTCAGACAGTAAAGAATTTGCCCGCAATGCAGGAGACCCAGGTTTGATCCCTGATTTGGGAAGATCCCCTGGAGAAGGGAATGACTACCCCCTCCAGTATTTTTGCCTGGAGAATCCCTTGGACAGAAGAGCCTGGCGGGCTACAGTCCATGAAATTGCAAAGAGATGGACACAACTGAGCAATTTTCAAGTTTCAGGAGAAAGCTGCAAAGAGAAAAAAAAAAAAAAGGAACAAGAATCAGAACCAACAAGGCCCAAAATGGCAGATTTGACTTCCAGTAGAGCTTGAGCCTCATTATACGCTCATTATAATATATTAGCATGCTAAGTGATGCATTCACCAGTACCAAGACCATTGACAATTGCCATGACGACACTGGACCCATAGAAGGACTGAAAGGGAGAGTTGCATCAGTCCCAGTTCAAACCACAAGCATNCATTATACGCTCATTATAATATATTAGCATGCTAAGTGATGCATTCACCAGTACCAAGACCATTGACAATTGCCATGACGACACTGGACCCATAGAAGGACTGAAAGGGAGAGTTGCATCAGTCCCAGTTCAAACCACAAGCATGGTCTCAAATAACTCATGAATATTCCCTGCACTTTTCTAAAGTGAAAGTGAAAGACACTCAGTCGTGTCCGACTCTTCGTGACTGCATGGACTATACAGTTCATGGAATTCTTGAGACAAGAATACTGGAGTAGGTAGCCTTTTCCTTCTCCAGGGAATCTTCCCAGCCCAGGGATCAAACCAGGGTCTCCCTCATTGTAGACAGATTCTTTGCCAGCTGAGCCACAAGAGAAGGCCAAGAATACTGGAGTGGGTAGCCTCTCCTTTCTCCAGTGGATCTTCCCAACCCAGGAATCAAACCAGATTCTCCATCACTGCAGGTGCATTCTTTACCAACTGAGCTATCAGGGAAGCCCAAATCCCTCCCTTTGATGTCACTCCTCCTATATATTTGGTGCCTCCACCCAAATGGGAGTGAGGAGTTGATTTGAGAATTAAGTTCCCCCTTCTCCATTCTTAGGCCACTGAATGAAGCCTGTGCTATTCCAATCTCAGCATCAGTTTCACTACTAACTGGGAGACTCCAATCAGAAAAAGAACCTCCTTGGTGGAGACAGGGTGTCTGGGCCAGGCTAGGGCCCTTGCTGGTCCAGTCCACCAATTTGGTAATAGACAAAACAATACCATCCGCGAGCTCTCTGAGGCTAAGTTCATGGTGCTCACATGACTTTGATTTCCTGGCTCCTCCTACTTTGGGAATATATGGCTACTCCTTAGGTAGGTATTTCCCCCTCGAGTATATGGCAGACAACTATGGAAGACAAATTCTCCAGAGGACTATTCTAAAACAGACACACAGATACAGATCATTAAATATATTTCTGCATTTGTTTCTTTAACAAAGTTACCTTTTAAAGTCTGTCCTCCCAGTAAAAACACATTTTAACTTTTCTGGGTTTTTTTCTTTTCTCTTTTTTTTTGGTATCAAGTGTAAGATAGAAAATGAGTAACTATACTACAAGAATTTTTGAGGTTTAAGTACAACAATTCTTGCAAAGTACTTACTTATTCAAGTGCCTGACCCATAGTAGGCACTCAATAAATGTTTTCTATTTTTAAATGTTACTGGCCTGTCAAAATAAATCTAAATATCTAATTCCAGAGAGTAATAATATATTTATTTGACTAATACATGATAGAAAATCATGTTCATAGAAACTTGTTGCTTTCTAAAGATTTTTAAAGCAACATATAAGTGTTAAATAGACTGAAAGCTCTTAACTAATTATAATTGCAGTTATGTAGTTAATATTGGTTAAAAGGCTTATTAAATCCTATTGCAGAAGAAAATTTCCTTTTTAAGGATTGAGAAAGTGATGGACACCTGGTTTACTCAACTGTTTTATCATTCAGTTCAGTTCAGTTCAGTTGCTCAGTCGTGTACGACTCTTTGTGACCCCATGAACCGCAGCACGCCAGGCCTCCCTGTCCATCACCAACTCCCGGAGTTCACCCAAACTCATGTCCATTGAGTCAGTGATGCCATCCAATCATCTCATCCTCTGTCGTCCCCTTCTCCTCCTGCCTTCAATCTTTCCCAGCATCAGGGTCTTTTCAAATGAGTTTTATCATTACTTTGGAACAATTATCAGAAGTATAATATAGAAGGGCAACTTATAACTTTTTACAGGAATGAAGATGGTGAAAATGATATCAAAGTATTATATTAGTCCAGATTCATGCTGGCCACTTATCAGAAGTAGTATTTGGAAACTAAGCAAACCATCAAGAATTGAATGGTCAATCTCTTTCTTTAAATTAAAGGTTTATAAACAAAACTTTGTGCTCATCCATGTGGTTCTGAAAGCAAGAGATTGGAGAAGGAAATCTTGAAATAAGGCTGCTTTTCAACCCATATGTCCAAATGGGGGATGCTTACGATTCTGCCAGCAAGGGGACTAAGCAACAGTGCTGTGAAAACTTTAATGCAGCTTTCTGACCATTTTGTTAGTTACTGCAGCTACTTGTGAAATGTTAGATTATTTCATTCAAGCAGAAGCATTTTGTTATGATGGATCAAAAAAAGCAGAACTGGAAACAAGCAGACAAATCCAAAAGGTGGAACATTCTGCAGATAAACTGGCCCATTCTCTCCAACGAGCCACAGTCATGAGAAAGAGAATGTGCTGAACTGCAAGGAACTTGGACCCAACAGCCAATTTCAGTGCGTGGTCCTGCAGCGCACCCTCTATAGAGTATTTGGGGTCAATTGTGTCATCTAAGCACAGCTTGAGTATCAGTACACGAATTTACTGAAATGGAAACATGTGGCTCACTGACTGAAAAAAGCAGACTGCAAAGCATCGTGTATAGTATGATCTCATTTTGCTGAAAAAGATACATCCGCACAGAAAGAACAGGAGTGAGATACATGAACCATTAACAGCAGTAAAGTCAATACCAAAAGTATTTTTTAAAAGAACTCTACTGATTTTCTATTCATCTTGCTGAAAAGAGCAGGGAGAATTGCCCTTTTTATGTTTTATAACTAAATGGACTCAAATATCAAGTGGAAAAAATGTTCCTTTGAAGTCGACAGGTCCAAGGTAACATGTAATCATTCTTACATATGCTGCTTAAGAAGCTGTTGTATTTGTCAGAGTCAAGTTCACTGATCACTTCTTTTACGTTTATCTGACAATCAGGGCTATTTTCATGAGTTAGAGGAGGGCAAACTGATTCTTCCTTTGCCTGTAGTTAGTAGAAGACGCACTTGAAACACTTGATGTGAAATAATCTGTGTCTTGAGATACTGAGTTGGTGCTGAGGGAACTAACGAAAGACTTTTTGGAGATACTGGGTCCTTAGAATCTTGAGTAGCACTCTGAGAGAATGACAGACTGCAGCCCACGACTTTGGTGTATAATCAATGAATTCTAAGCCTCAGCAAGTGAATCTTCCTTTGTGTGACTATATTTATAAAGACATGAAAAATTGTCTACATTAACAAACAATACTTAAATTCTGCTACTGATTAAGAGCTACTATTATAAAAGGTTATCAAATTCTAGGTACAGTTCACTCTCTTGTTATTTTTATTATGTCACATGTACCCATTTTTAATTAAAGCACCCTGCTCTGCATTGAGTTTTTCATTTATTTGCATTCAGTTAACAAGCTCTGGGAAAGAACCCCATCCGTAATCCTCCTCTACTCTTTTCCTTTTAAAATGTTACAAAGATAATTATTTGGGAAATAGAAATTTCAATATCCAAAGTTTTAGAACCATTTAAATAGGAAAAGATCTCCAAGTGTACGAAGTTGTTTTTGTGACTGGTAAGGAGCAGATATCAAGTGATGATCTCTGACAAGGTATCATGAGACATATCTGTTGGGGTAACTTCCCTTTGACAAACCCATGAAGCTGCAGTCTAGATTAGGAGCATCTAACAATTTTCTGTGAAGAGGAGGAGAGCACACAGCTTGTTAAAAATTAGACCTCCGCAGTCATTTGTGGACTGTTCAGCTGAAAAGGCTAAGGTTTTTTGGAAAACTTAAATTTTTGTAATCTTCCCTCTAGTGATAATTTGGTATTCATCCTACCTCTTTGAATTTGCTCTGTTTTTAGTAGGATGAATGCATACCTCATTCAGTATTTCTTGCGTTGAACGAAGTCAACCGAAATGTCCTTCATTTTAATTAGTGTACCCAGGATTTTAAATGGACCCTGGCTTTAGCTTTCTCTTTGATGAATTTGGACTATTTCACATTATCTATATTTCCTTTTTTCTCTCTCTCTCTCTCATGAGAGGTGAAATCATCTCCGTATTCCCTTCTCCATCTCAATTCTTTGATGTAGCATTATCTTTTCCCCCCTACGATGAACACCCTCTAAGGCAATAATCCCTTTGCTCTGCAACAAAAGAATCTGGACTTTTTCATTAAAGTCCAGTTCAGCAAAAT
Organism: Cephalophus harveyi; assembly: GCA_006410635.1. Taxonomy (NCBI): domain Eukaryota; kingdom Metazoa; phylum Chordata; class Mammalia; order Artiodactyla; family Bovidae; genus Cephalophus; species Cephalophus harveyi. Next base: position 140,541 of record SJYT01068431.1, on the reverse strand, counting down.
ACAGCCATCTGTTTGACTCTGTGTCTTAAATGTCACATTGCTTTGATGAGAGAACAGATGCTCAGCTGACGACCATACAGATACGGAATGTCTCCCTTTACGGAATGTCTCCCTTTACGGCCACTTCGTAGGTAGACTTTGGGAACTCACCCAGTTTTATCCTTCGATGGATGAAAAGAAAGGGAGTGTTTGAGTCACCTTAATATTTTCATTAAGTTGTGTCTCAGTTTGCTTTTTTATTTTTTTTAAGATTGATTCTGGTCTTTGTCTCTCTTCTTTGGTAGCTGCCATTTCATCTTGTTTGGAAAAATGTCTCCACTCCGCCCTCTGCACTCCACACCTTCTGAAGATCCTCACGCTCAGGCTCCCTCTGTCCTCCCCAAGCTAAACTTCTCCGTGTTTGATTTTCCCACTCCTGACTTTATACTCCTCCGCACTGGTTCTAAGATCCAGAATAATGCACTCGCTTTCAAGCCTGCCCCTCTCCTCGCTTCAAAACCCACCTCTCTCACAAAGCTCTCTTTATGTGTTTTGTGGTACTGGGGAGTAGTTTGAGGAAGTGGGGAAGGATGTGTTCACATATGTATTTGAGGATGAGAGAATAAAATGGATAATTGAATTTTGAATAAATGGTTCATTCTCCAAAACCAAGACACCAAAATATGAAGGTAAAATAAATGGTTTATCATTTATTTAGTTATTTGTATAAATAAAGTAAATGGTATCACTTAATTCTCTAATAGATGGCAAATTTTTTAAAGGTAAGGGTCAGATATTTTGTTTCATTTCTGTCCAATTTCTTTCACTAAGGACACACAATTCAGAACACTGTACATATCTATAAACTTTTCAGGAGACAGGTGCAAACTGACAGTATTTTTTGCTTAGACGAAAGCTTGGAGAACTTTGGAAGACCCGCTGGTTGGTTCACAGGTGGGTAACTGAACAAAGCCTGGAAGAGTTTCCATTCCCATTCGGGGTCAAAAGCCCATTTGGACCAAAACTGGAATCAGAATTGAGGTCAGTCCTGACTAGGAGCAGACAGAATCATTGTCTGCACTTTACCAGAAATAATTAGGAAGCTCAGGTTCATCTTCTGATTCGTCTTAGCATCCATATCCTACTGGCAATCTTAGGGCTAACCACTTACCTTCTAGTCAATATTGAAGCTTTTATTAAGTTTTATGGGAGCCTAAAATGTGTGTCTGGGGGGAAAAGTGTATGCAGTATTTTATGTATGCTATCATGATATAAATTAACTAGAAAGTCAATAGACAATCTCTAGGCATTTTACAGTATTTACCTCCACCACACTTCTGTGTGGTAAGCTAAGGGCCATGAGATTAGGGGTAGGATGCACATTTGTGCATCTATTTAACACATTTGTCTTCAAAACATATTTCGCTAGACATAATATGAGCAGTTGCCAAATACACAAACATTTTTAGAAGCTACTTTAAGACAATCAGATTTTAGAAAATAATTTAAGCAACAAACCATAAAGATTTATCCAGTAGGGAGAACAGCCAGAGGTCAAGGAGATCTTCAGAGGGAAACAGTCTCCTCTTTAAACCCAAAGATTTAGAAAAGAGAGTGAGGAGGGGGAGGAAGGGACAGAAAGAAATTATAGATCACTAGATAGTAAAGATCATGTCATCAGGTCCCATCACTTCATGGCAAATAGAAGGGGGAAAAGTGAAAGCATGACAGATTTAATTTTCTTGGGTTCCATACTCACCGCGGATGGGGACGGTGCTCTGCAGAGCACATGAGCGTGCATGCTCAGTCCCTCAGTCGTGTCCGACTCTTTGTGACTCCAGGGACCATAGCCCACCAGCTCTTCTGTCCATGGAATTTTCCAGACAAGAATACTGGAGTGGGTTGCCGTTTCTCCTGGTTACTCCAGGGGGTCTTCCCAACCTAGAGATCAAACCCGCGTCTCTTGCATCTCTTGCATTGGCAGGTGGATTCTTTATCACTGAGCCACCTTGGAAGCCAAATTGCTCATTTTGTTTAAATGTCCACTGCTAAATTTCATTCTGCTCTTCCTCTCCCTCCCCTACCTGGAAGTTCCAAGCATTCCAATTCCATGAACCAGCCCAAATTCATTCCTTATAACTTTGCTTCAGTCACAAAAATGAAAGCCAAAGAAGCAGCTAGATGTCTTCCTTAACCTATGGCCTATCAGTTCAGCTCAGTTCAGTTCAGTCGCTCAGTTATGTCCAAGTCTTTGCGATCCCATGAATCGCAGCACGCCAGGCCTCCCTGTCCATCACCATCTCCCAGAGTTCACTCAAACTCACATCCATCGAGTCGGTGATGCCATCCAGCCATCTCATCCCCTGTCGTCCCCTTCTCCTCCTGCCCCCAATCCCTCCCAGCATCAGAGTCTTTTCCAATGAGTCAACTCTTTCCATGAGGTGGCCAAAGTACTGGAGTTTCAGCTTTAGCATCATTCCTTCCAAAGAACACCCAGGGCTGATCTCCTTCAGAATGGACTGGTTGGATCTCCTTGCAGTCTAAGGGACTCTCAAGAGTCTTCTCCAACACCACAGTTCAAAAGCATCAATTCTTTGGCGCTCAGCTTTCTTCACAGTCCAACCCTCACATCCATACATGACCACAGGAAAAACCATAGCCTTGACTAGACGGACCTTTGTTGGCAAAGTAATGTCTCTGCTTTTCAATATGCTATCTAGGTTGGTCATAATTTTTCTTCCAAGGAGTAAGCGTCTTTTAATTTCATGGCTGCAGTCACCATTGGACCTCAAATCAGGTCCTCTTATAAGTTCCCTGGTGGCTCAGACGGTAAAGTGTCTGTCTACAATGCAGGAGACCCGGGTTCGATACCTGGATCAGGAAGATCTGCTGGAGAAGGAAATGGCAATCCACTCCAGTACTATTGCTTGGAAAATCCCATGGACAGAGGAGCCTAGTAGGCTACAGTCCATGAGGTCGCAAAGAGTCAGACACGACTGAGCAACTTCACTTACTTACTCACTTATAAGTTAATAATAATAGCTAATGTTGATTGAAGACTTCCTCTGTATCTGACATAAATCTCCACAATAGAAAGAGAAGGTAACGTGCTTAAGTAACACAGTCAGGAAGAGGTCCTCAGATTATCTAACTTTGGGGCTCAGATGAAGCTTCACTGCTTGCCTCTGTTATGACTATGACTATGTCTGGACACCTACCACTATCTGTTACATCATTTTTATGGAAAATTCGGCTCCAGTTCCCAAAAATATAAATCTGAAGCAAGTCTTACCAATAAAAAATTTGCAAGACCTATATGAAGGAAACTGTCAAAGTTGCTACAGGGCCATACAAGAAAAATTAAATAGAGACATCCTGTACTTGTAGATCACAATGCTGAAGACTATAATTATGGCAGTACCTTGCCAAACTGATTTACAAATGTAGTCAAAGCCAAAACAAAATAGCAACATATTTTGGAACTTAAATTCTAATAGTTATCTCACAGAACAATAGTACACAAGAATAGTCAAGGAAGTTTAAAAAAGACAAAGAATAATAATGGGACAGAGCCCACCATATGAAAAGCAGAATATATTATAAAGCCACAATAGTTGCAAGTATTGATTGGTGCTAACTTAAATAAATAAATTACTATAGAGAATAGAAAACCCAAACCAAATGTATACATATAGATAGACATTTATATCTGTATATACATAGAGATATATATATATAGGTAGGTATAGATATAACTGTATGTTTAGGATACATTATGGGACAATAGAGGCATTTTGAAATATGGAGAAGTGGCAGACTATCCAGTAAATGTTATTGAGAACATTGTGTATTCAATTGAAGGAAAAACAAAAAAGATATAACACTATGGAGAATACTCAAAATACATAATGAATTTAAAAACTGAAGGAAGAACCAAATTATTATCAGGAATTCTAGAAGGAATTTATTTAAAAATATTTTATTACGATACAAATTATAGTTCCCAAAGTAAAAAAATCAATAAATTTGGCTTCATTAAATCTGCAGTGTATGAGAAGTATAATAAGTGGAATTCAGCATCAAGTGATTGGCTCAGAGAAATATTGACTATCGAAAGTGAAAAGTTATTATTTAGAATATAAAAGAATTCCTATAGGCCAATATGATAAAGAAAATTTACCCAGGAGAAAAATTGATACCGAATTAGCCAAAACAATTTTGAAAAAGAATAATATTGAGGAACCAACATTTATGACCTCAAAACATTACAAAGCTACAGTAATCAAGACAGTATACAGTATGGGCCTAACATAAGCATGGACACAGAAGCAATACCATGAATACTTCAAGGAAAAAGCAAACCATACACTTAGGGTCAATTGGTTTTAAACAAGGACTACAAGACTATTTGATAAGGAAAATATAGTTTTTCAACACATAGTTCTGGGACGACAGATAGTCATGTGCGAAAGAGTGACATTAGAACTCTACTTCACATTAAATGCAAAAATTAATACTAAACTGATTAAACACCTTTACTATCAGTTAAAACTATAAACCTTTAGAAGAAAACAAAGAAGAAAATCTTTGTGACTTTGGATTTTGGTGTCACAATAACAATAAAGCAAAAGTCACAAAGGAAAACTTTGGCAAATTGGACCTGGAGCTTCAAAAGGACACAATCAAGAAAATGGAAGGACAGCCTACAGGATGGGAGACAGTATTTGCAAATCATATATCTGATGAGCATCATGTATTAAAACAAAAAATAGCAACAACAACTCTTGAAAGTGAACTAAAAAAAAAATGATCCAGTTCAAAAAAATGGACAAAGGACTTAATAAGCATTTCTCCAATGAAAATATATAAGATTCCAGGAAGCACATAGAAAATATGGTCAGCATCACTATTCATTAGGAAAATGCAAATCAAAACCACAATATGGTACTATTTCACACCCACTAGGAAGATGATTATCAAACAGCAGATAATAACAAGTATTAGCAGTGATGTAGAGAATTTGGAGCCCTCTTACATTGCTGGTGGAAACATAAAATGGCACAGACTCTTTGGAAAACAATCTGGTAGTCCTTCAAAATACCAAACAAAGTTATCATATGACCCAGCAATAACACCCAAGGAAATTGAAAACATATGCTCAAACAAAAGCTAGCCCATGAATACTCAGAGCAGCATTATTCATAATAGCCAAAATGTATAAACAGCCCAAAAGTATATGGATTGATGAACGGAGAGATAAAATGGTATAGCCATACAATGGAATAGTATTCAGTCACAAAAAGGAATGAAGCACTGATACATGTTACAACATGGAGAGACTTTTGAAAACAATACACTAAATGAAAACAATTAGATACAAAATGCAACATATTGAATAATTTCATTTACATGCAATGTTCAGAATAAGCAAATCCTTAGAGACAGATTAGTGGCTGCCAGGGAAGGAAAATTGTGCAAATAGATATGGACTTTCTTTGGCTTTCTTGGTGACTCAGACAGTAAAGAATCTGCCTGCAATGCAGGTGGCCCAGGTTCAATTCCTGGGTTGAGAAGATCCCCTGGAGAAGGTGCTGGCAACTCACTGCAGTATTCTGGCCTGGAGAGTCCTGTGTACAGAGGAGCCTGGCAAATAGAGCTGGCCACATAGAGCCTGCATAGAACCGCAAAGAATCGGACACAACTGAAGCAACCGAACACAGCACGTATATTTTTTATCAAGGAAGGACTATTTAAATAGATTATGATGTATCTGCACTGTGGAATATTATGCAGCCTATTAAAGGAATTAGGCAAATCTCTATATACTGACGTGTACAATCCTGTAAGTCATCAAATATCTAAAAATTGCAAATAATGGGCAGAGTTTTGGTCCACGTGTGATTTAAAACACATCAATTATATTTTTGTACATTTACATGCACTTGGGCAGGAAAAAGACCCACAAAGACCTAAAAGCCACCACTGACAACAGTTATCTCTGAGAAAGGAGTGGGTGCCAAGGAGGGCTTTAATTTTATGCATACTGCTTGTATTTATTTAAAAAGAGAATTGTTTATCTTGTACAAATAAGAAGAACACTTGGAAGGAAATTAAGAAAGAGTGGAGGAAGGAAAGATGGCCAGCAGGCAACTCACATTTTCAAGGTGGGGAGGGAGGCTGCCTGTCCTTGCGTTTGCTGCCTGAACCCCACTGCGTCAATAGTTTTGTGACTATTAAACTCACAGTTATGGCTTCTATTGACTGAACTCTAATTTATAATGCCCCCATAGCAAAAATTTCCAAGCGGACATCCACAGAAATGATTATTATAAAGCACTCTGTTCTTGAGAATTATGAATAATACTCCCCCCCACCATCAACTGAGCAAACCTGTTGGATTAAAGCCATCAAAGATTGTTCACCGAGCAGCAAGCCTGCATAATACATGTGCTCTGCTCACAGCCCTCCCGCTCCCTCTGCTACTTTGATTTAAGAGCATTAGGAAACTGTGTAATTTTTTTGGTCCTCTTTTTATTTCCATGGTAATTTATGTCTGTGGGTAAGCATTTTATTTTATCAGAGACATGGGGCTAGAGTTATTTTCCGAGGCGCTTGAGTTTTCCTTTGATGCCACTGAAATTAAAGGCAGAGCGGCAGAGAGTACGCATGCTGTTTGTCACAGAGTCAGAGGTCAGAATGACATTTGCTGCCATTTATTGTGAGTATTCCGTGCCAGTAGTTAGGGTAGCACTTCTCATGGGCAATGCAGTATTATTAATATTGCAGACATCAAAACATTTGTGAATGGGATATAATTGACTTGTCAGTCACATTAACAATATCCCCTATGGAATACCATTCCAACAATGGCCGGGCAGAATATTCCTAGGTTATTTACATCTGACTCCTTAAGTCTTAAACCTTTGAAAAAATTCTAAAGATTTATTTTAATTTTAACACAATGTTGAGATACAATACTTTGTGCCTATTATATAAGAAACTTAGTAGCAAAGCTTACTGCCAACGATACTAATCAACTTTTCTGAAAGCCAAAAATTGTTTTAATCACTAAGAAACTAACCACCACGTGAACATGTGGTTCGCAATTTCAGACAATTTTTAGAAAAGAATTAGGGTCATCTAATATCATGGGATTATGATTTTAAAAATCCACAAATGTTTAACTACTATGTTTTGATTAGACAAACACAACAAAATGTTAAAACTTTAAGCTGAGGCTGAAGAGTCTATAAAGAGAAAAGAAACAAAAATCTCATATTGGGGGATTCAGGATTGGGAGCTCGTATACACCCGTGGTGGATTCATGTCAATATATGGCAAAACCAATATGGTATTGTAAAGTAAAATAAAGTAAAAATAAAATTTAAAAAATAAATAAATATATATATATATACTCTGAAGAAAATATGTAAAGAAAGCACTAGCTAAACTGTAAATTTTATATGTGATTTAAAATTCCACCTTCTATCAGTAGGTTAAAATTAATTTTATCTTGAAATGGATCCTGAGGCAGGAGCAGTTCTCTAGCTAAAAATAAAATTGAGGTCCTCTACTGATTGCAATATAAAATTAATAGGGGCTAGTAATGTATATGTAAATACTTAAATATCCAGAATACAAAAAACTCAGAGGTATTATTAGGAAGTCACTTTCTAAATGGTATTTANAAAAAAAAAAAAAAAGACAAAGGGCAAAGCAAATCTGTCACACATGGAACAGAACTGAGTGGATTTCTACAGCAGAAAGAGAGGGAAATCAGTCTTTTTTGTTCTTCCTATTTATCATGCATAATATCTACATTTGGAGGTTGAACAAAAACAGAGAGAGGAAAGCTTTCAGTTTCTCTATAGGAGGGAATGAGAAGATTCTTAGAAGAAAAAAGACGTCTGCTTAAGAACACTTGTCTCCAGAGAAAGAACAGTGAACCACCCCTCTCCCCCAAACTCTGATGTTTAAGTCAATGTTTGGAAGACAGTAGTTATTTATTATTATGTTAATACCAGGAAGTAAAGAATTTTCAATGATCTTTAGAACAGCCATGAATCTGGGTTTAAAAATTTATCAGCAGAAGAAACCTGACTTTTGTTGGAACCCTACTTCAGTTCCATTTAGCAAGTCAAAGATTGTTAGTTACCTTCAGAGGCGGCCCATGCTTCACAGGACCTGGAAAGTATAATATTTGATCAATAGAGTTATTAGAATAAACATGATTAATAACATGATTAATAACATGATTAAAACTAGCTGTTTTCATGGTTATTGCTGAGAACTATTCTTATGACTGGTTGAAAGTAATAGGAAAATGTAGGGTTTAGGGTGCATGAACAATATCTATGTGTAAAAAACAAAAGAAAAAAAAAAACGAGAAAAATTCAACCGTTTAATAGGCACTTTTAAAATGGGGTCAGGGAAGGTTTAGAGTAGAAGTGAATAAGGGAACATATAATTCATTATCCAAACTAAGAAGTGTTTATTCTAGGAAAATTACCGAGACGTTTCCCTAGGATCTGTGGAGTCTGAGGCAAGGGTACAAATTAAAGCCCATATACTTGACATATCCCAAGTTTATAAAGGAAGCCACACACTCTCAGGTAACTTTTGGTATCTATCTTTACTCACAAATACTCAAAACACCCAAGAAGATACATTTCACATTTCAATTTCTCAGGATTCTTAGGACTCTTGGAGTGCTGTTCAGGAACGTGCTGGTACAGGATGAACTGGCCCCCAGCCCCCAGAAGGCCCTTTTAGGCCATCCCAGTTCCTTCCTACACCGACAGGGCCTCTCATGCGGGTTTAGGTGCTCATTTCAGCCTGCCCATCTGACTGCTGTTCAACCTCTCAGGGTAAATATCCTTCCTGTGGCCACACCTTGAGACTAGGGATGGGCACAGAAGAGGCCAGGCCCTTCATCTGAAAGGAGAATCCAGGCAAATGACTTGTGCAGAAGCCGCAGGGGCAGGAAGCTCTGCGGTCCCAGCATTCTCAGGATGGTTAGAATGGGAGGTTTAAGCTTTAGGTGGACATGTTTCCTTGGCTCAGATAACTTCTCAAATCATGAAATGTAAAGTCAGAGTTAGAGTCTCTAAATTGCCAGGAGAAGAACACAGCTCCTTTCTCATGGATCTGAGGCCAGTACTGCAAATGCTAAGCTGGAGTTGATGCCAGGACAATAAACAACAAACCTAGACTCGAGTAAACAAATGTATGCAGTTACCTTAAATTTATGGAGCCCACTTTGGAATGTAATCTGCAGCCTCAGAAACTGTCCTGAGTGTGCAGACCTGGAGATGTTTTGTTTTGTTTTGTTTTATAGCAAGAGCTCTTTGTATATCTTTAGAGATGAAGAACATTCCTAAACAGATTTTTTTATGACGAGCAACAGTGAAAATAAGACTGATATAGCTGGGTAAGCTTCCCAGACACAGAAGCCAAAGGAGAAAAGTGACTGGTTGCATTTATTATATGAATACAAAGAAATAAAAGTGTGAAGCAACCAAAATGAACCTTAAAAGAAAGAGAATTTTGAAGCTTGTGAGGAAACATTTTGTCTCACGAAGATCAAGAAGATAGCCATCAGTAACTGACTGGAAATAGACTTAAACAATGACAATTTTTGCAAAACTCATTTCAGAAAAGAGGACATTATCTGATTTGTAGGAGGAATGCAATGCTAGTTTTGTTGTTATGTTTTGCCTGCCTTATTATGAGGTAATGTGTTATAGACAGAGAACTTGTAATGAAATAATGGGATGTTATGCTCTGAATCTTTGTGTCCTTTGCAAATTCATATGTTGAAGCACTAACCCCCAGTGGGGCTACATTTGGAGATGGAGCCTTCAGTTCAGTTCAGTCGCTCAGTCGTGTCTGACTCTTTGCGACCCCATGAATCGCAGCACGCCAGGCCTCCCTGTTCATCACCATCTCCCGGAGTTCACTCAGACTCACATCCATCGGGTCAGTGATGCCATCCAGCCATCTCATCCTCAGTCGTCCCCTTCTCCTCCTGCCCCCAATCCCTCCCAGCATCAGAGTCTTTTCCAGTGAGTCAACTCTTCGCATGAGGTGGCCAAAGTACTGGAGTTTCAGCTTTAGCATCATTCCTTCCAAAGAAATCCCAGGGTTGATCTCCTTCAGAATGGACTGGCTGGATCTCCTTGCAGTCCAAGGGACTCTCAAGAGTCTTCTCCAACACCACAGTTCAAAAGCATCAATTCTTTGGTGCTCAGCCTTCTTCACAGTCCAACTCTCACATCCATACATAACCACAGGAAAAACCATAGCTTTGACTAGATGGACCTTAGTTGGCAAAGTAATGTCTCTGCTTTTGAAAATGGAGCCTTAAGGAAGTGAAAAATTGAAAAAAATGAAAGTGTTAGTCCTCAGTGGTATCCGACTCTTTGGAATCCCATGGACTGTAGCCCACCAGGCTCGTCTGTTCAAGGAGTTCTCCAGGCAAGAATGCTGGAATGGGTAGCCATCCCTTCCCTAGGGAGACTTTCCAATCTAGGGATCAAACACAGATCTCCTGCATTGCACGCAGATTCTTTACTGAATTAAGTTTAAATGAGATCATAAAGGTGGGGCCTTGAAGATTAGGATTAGTGTCCCTATGAGAAGAGACATCAGGTAGCTCAGTCTCTCCACATACCCAAAGAAGAGTGTGATATGAGCACACAGCCAGATGGCAGCTGCCTGCAGTTTAAGAGAAGAGGCCTCAGGATGAAAGTTTAATCTTGGCACCTTGCTGGAATCTTGAAACTGGGCTTTCCATCCTGCAAAATTGGGAGACATAAATTTCTGTTGAATAAACCGCCCAACCTATGGCGTTTTTGTTATGAAAAGTGAGTAAACTAAGACACGGGATAAACAATAAGAGACTGGGGATTATGTATATAAATGTGTTTTCAGAAAACTTCAGAAACTAATAGATGGAATATAATATATAGACTGAGATAAGATAAAGAAAGAAAAGGTCAGAGGAAAGTTAAAAGTGTAACAGAAATTGAAATGGCAAAACTATGTAAGAAACACCTTAAAAAAAATTGTATGATGATAGTGTTTAGCTCTCAGAAGGCCAGAGAAATGCCTGCTATGGGGTCTGAGAGAAGAAAACATAAGTGGAATTTAGAAACAATATAATATCCACTCAACATCACTCAAAATGTAAGCTAAGGATATATGTGGAAGGTTAAGTACTCCTAGGTCATCCACAGGTATAGTTCGGTGTCCATGATTCTATGAAATCACTGAAATTATATGCTAATAACGTTACAGTTATTAGCTGTAATTTAACTGGCATCACACATTTTACTCCATGCAAAAATTGACGAGGAAGATGGCTTTTTTTCCATAGACTTTTACACTTAACAGGTGAGAGTTTCAATGTGTTTGCTGTTTTAAGGCCAAGAGAGCAACCATTACCAACTATGCCTGTTTCTTTTCCTGGTGGCACATTTCCAAAGAAGAGAAAATGAGAAAGGACAGGAATCAATGGTTCTCTTCATTCCACTCGCCATTCTTTTTTTCATTTTTATATGTGTTCAGTTCAGTCACTCGGTCATGTCCGACTCTTTGTGACCTCATGGACTGAAGCACTCCAGACTTCCTGGTCCATCACCAACTCCTGGAGCCTACTCAAACTTGTGTCCATTGAGTCGGTGATGCCATGAAACCATCTCATCCTCTGTCAGCCCCTTCTCCTCCCGCCTTCAGTCTTCCCCAGCATCAGGGTCATTTCCAATGAGTCGGTCCTTCGCATCAGGTAGCCAAAGTATTGGAGTTTCAGCTTCAGCATCAGTCCTTCCAATGAATATTCAGGACCGATTTTGTTTAGGATAGACCGGTTGGATTTCCCTGCAGTCCAAGGAACTCTCAAGAGTATTCTCTACCATCACCATTCAAAATCATCAGTTCTTCAGCACTCAGTTCTCACATCCATACATGACTACTGAAAAATCCATAGCTTTGACTAGACGGACCTTTGTTGGTAAAGTAGTGTCTCTGCTTTTTAATATGCTGTCTAGGTTGGTCATAGCTTTTCTTCCAAGAAGCAAGTGTCTTTTAATTTCATGGCTGCAGTCAGCATCTGCAGTGATTTTGGAGCCCCCCAAAATAAACTGTCACTGTTTCTATTATTTCCCCATCTATTTGCCATGAAGTGATGGGACCAGATCCCATGATCTTAGTTTTCTGAATGTTGAGTGTTAAGCCAACTTTTTCCACTCTCCTCTTTCACTTTCATCAAGAGGCTCTTTAGTTCCTCTTCGCTTTCTGCCATAAGGGTGGTGACGTTTGCATATCTGAGGTCATTAATATTTCTCCTGACAATCTTGACTCCAGCTTGTGCTTCATCCAGCCCGGCGTTTCTCATGATGTACTGTGCATATAAGTTAAACAAGCAAGGTAACAATATATAGCCTTGATGCACTCCTTTCCTGATTTGAAACCAGTCTGTTGTTCCATGTCCAGGTCTAACTGTTGCTTCCTGACCCGCACAGAGATTTCTCAAGAGGCAGGTCGGGTGGTCTGGTGTTCCCATCTCTTTAAGAGTTTTCCACAGTTATGATCCATACAGTCAAAATCTTTGGCATAGTCAATAAAGCAAAAGTAGATGTTTTTCTGGAACTCCTTGCTTTTTCAATGATCCAACAGATGCTGGCAATTTGATCTCTGGTTCTTCTGCCTTTTCTAAATTCAGCTTGAACATCTGAAAGTTCATGGCTCACATACTGTTGAAGACTGGCTTGGAGAATTTTGAGCATTACTTTGCTAGCATGTGAGATGAGTGCAATTGTGTGGTAGTTTGAAACTTGTTTGGCATTGCCTTTCTTTGAGATTGGAATGAAAACTGACCTTTTCCAGTTCTGTGGCTACTGCCGAGTCTTCCAGATTTGCTGGCATATTGAGGACAGCACTTTCACAGCATCATCTTTAAGGTTTGAAATAGCTCAACTGGAATTCCATCACCTCCAAATATATTTAATTGGAATATCCCATCGTACCCCTCTAGGTAGTTACAGCATACCAGAATGAGCTCCCTGTGCTATACCAGAACTTCCCACTAGCTATCTACTTGCACGTGATAATGCATATGTTTCACTGCTACTCTCTCAAGTTGTCCCACCCTCTCCCTCCCCTGCTATGTCCACAAGATATTTTCTGTCTGCATCTCCATTTCTGCCCTGCAAATAGATTCATCAGTGCCATTTTTTTCTAGATTCCATATTTATGGCTTAATATATTTATTTTTCTCTTTCTGATTTACTTCACTATATAACAGACTCTAGGATCACCTGCCCTAATAGAACTGATTTGAATTTGTTCCTTTTAAAGACTATTACTCCATTGTATATATGTACCACGACTTCTTTATCCATTCATCTGTTGATGGACATCTAGATATCTTCCATGACAAGGCTATTGTACATAATGCTGCAATGAGCATTGCACTCCCCATTCTGATTACTATTTCTGCTTTAAAGAGTGCTCTGCATACACATTTCTCCTCCTCCTAGTCTCTATCCTTCTCATCATGTACTGTTACCACTGTTTTAATTATTTGGTTATATATCTGTCAGGGCTTATCTCTTAACCCCTGCTATTTAGAAACTTCATGACTATTTACTTTTACTCTAAAGTCATCCTTCTGTATCTGAGGTTTCTGTATCTGCAGAATGGAAACCAACCTTGAATGGAAAGACTTCTAGAAAGTCCTGAAAAGCAAAACTTGAATTTGCCACCTACCTGGCAACTATTTGCATAGCATTTACATTGTATTTATTATTTATATATAAATATTATAAATTTTAAACTATATAAACATAAAATATATAAATATAATAATTTATAATTATAAAATTCTAAATATATATTATAAATATTATATATATAAACATATACATAGGTCATATATAAATATTATGTTATTTTATATAAGGGACTTGCGTGTCTGTAGGTTTTGGTACTGATCCTCCAATAATACTAAGGGTTGACTGTATATGAAATTTAGAATCAGGACATCTGGTTTCAAAATATCTACTATTTTTATTTGGATCATAAATACTGTATAATTTATTTAGGGGCCAAATGACATCTTTAAGACATTTCTCCTATTCAAGAACGTGGTATCTTTCCATGAACTGTTACCCTCTATTGTGACCATTAGTAATATTCAAAACGTATTTCACTTATTTCTTGTTTTATTTGGTCTTATATATTTTGCTTCCCTTGATGCCATAACGAATGGCATTTGCTCCTTTTTTCCCCACTGAATCTTCTATCTGGTTGTTATATGTATTTACAAAAAATACTGACTGTTGCACATTTACTTTGTATGTTTCTACATTTCTGAATTCTCTTACTGCTTAGATTAGCATTCCAGGTATATGCATATCTATCATTACAAAATTTTGATAGTATTCTGCACCCTTCTATATTTTTTAACCTCTGTTTTGTTTAGTTTTATCTTGTTTTGCATTGTCAAGTTACATTGGCTGGTTCATCTAGCTAGATACTAAGTAATGGTGGTGATATGCAAAGATTTACATCCTGATCCCGACTCTAGCGACAAAGCTTCCAACATTTTTCCATTGACATGATAATCATTTGGAGGCTGAGGCATCTTTTGTCATGTAAATGAAGTGTCTGTATATAAATTTCTTATTTATTTTAAATTTTAAAATTAAGTATGTAATTGAATTTTGTCAAATGCTTCTGCACTATCTTGAAGATAATTATTAAATTTTTTTCTCCTTAATGCTCTTAATATGGTGTATTAAGGTAACAGATTTCTAAATACTGTTTTCTTCTTGTGAATGTGTGTGTGCTCTGTTGTCTTTGACTCTGTCTCATGGACTATAGCTTGCCAGGTTCCTCTGTCAATGGAATTTTCTAGGAAAGAATACTGGAATGGGTTGCAGTCCCCTACTCCAGATTCATCCTTGTAAACAAAGATATTCTTCCATGTAGAAAAATGATTTTTAACAAACATTTCTGGGACAAAAGGCTGAAAAGTGAAGGTGTTAGTCACTTAGTCACATCCGACTCTTTGCAATCCATGAATTGCAGTCCACGCAGTTCCTCTGTCTATGGAATTCTCCAGACAAGAATACTGGACTGGGTAGCCATTTTCTTCTCCAGGAGATCTTTCCAAATGAGGGATTGAACCTGGGTCTCCTGTATTGAAGGCAAATTCTTTACTATCTGAGCTGGGGAAGCCTGGCATAAATGGATAGCTACGTGCAAAAGAATAGATTTGGCCTTTTGTCTCACACTGTGCTAAGTTTTGTCAAGAGAACATGCTGGACATGGCAAACACCCTTTTCTAACAATACAAGAGATGACTCTACACATGGACATCACTAAATGGTCAATACTGAAAACAGATTGATTACATTCTTTGCAACTGAAGATAGAGAAGCTCTATGCAGTCAGCCAAAACAACACCTGGAGCTGACTGTGCCTCAGATCATCAGCCCTATTCAAAGTTCAGGCTTAAATTAAAGAAAGTAGATAAAAACCACTAGGACTAAATTAAATCCCTTATGATTATACAGTGCTGTGCTTAGCTGCTCAATCATGTCTGACTCTTTGCAACTCCATGGACTGTAGCCTGCCAGGCTCCTCTGTTCATGGGGATTCTCCAGGCAAGAATACTGTGGTGGGTTACCATGCCCTCCTCCAGGGGATCTTCCCAACCCAGGGATGGAACCCAGGTCTCCCTCATTGCAGGTGGATTCCTTACCATGTGAGCCACCTGGGAAGCACAAGAATACTGGAGTGGGGAGCCTATTCCTTCTCTAGTGGAGCTTCCCTACCCAAGAATTGAACCAGGTCTCATGCATTGCAGGCAGATTCTTTACCAGCTGAGCTTCCAGGGAAGCCCATGATTATACAGTGGACATGATGAATAGCTTCAAGGGATTAGATCTGGTAGAAATTGCCCAAAGAACTATGAAAAGTGGTTGATAATATTATACTAAACATTAAAACTAAAGGCAAAAGGAGAAAAGGAAAGATACACACATTTGAATGCAGAGTCCCAAAGAATGGCAAGGAGAGATAAGAAAGCGTTCCTCAATGATCAGTGTAAAGAAATAGAGGAAAACAATAGAATGGGAAAGACTAGAGATTACTTCAAGAAAATTAGAGCTACCAAGGGAACATTTCATGCAAAGATGGGCACAATAAAGGACAGAAATGGTATGGACCTAACAGAAGCAGAAGATATTAAGAAGAGGTGGCAGGAATACACAGAAGAACTATACAAAAAAAGTTCTTCATGACCCAGATAACCATGACGGTGTGATCACTCACCTAGAGCCAGATCCTGGTGTCTGAAGTCAAGTGGGCCTTAGGAAGCATCACTATGAACAAAGCTAGTGGAGGTGACAGAATTCTTGCTGAACTATTTCAAATTCTAAAACGTGACGCTGTTAAAGTGCTGCCCTCAATATGACAGCAAATTTGGAAAACTCAACTGTGGCCATAGGACTGGAAAAGGTCAGTTTTCATCCCAGTCCCAAAGAAGGGCAATTGTAAACAATGTTCCAGCTATCGTACAGCTGTGCTCATTTCATATGCTAGTAGTTATGCTCAAAATCCTTCATGCTAGGGTTCAGCAGTATATGAACCAAGAACTTCCATATATAAGCTAGGTTCAGAAAAAGCAGAGAAACCAGAAATCAAATTGCCAACATCCACTGGACCATAGAAAAAGAAAGGGAATTCCAGAAAAACATCTACTTCCACTTCATTGACTACACAAAAGTCTTTGACTCTGTGGATCACAACAAACTGGAAAATTGTTAAAGAAATGGAATCACTAGACTATTTTACCTGTCTCCTGAGAAACCTTAATGCAGGTCAAGAAATAATGGTTCAAACCTTACATGGAACAACTCACTGGGTTCAAAATTGGGAAAGAAGTATGACAAGCCTATATATTGTCACCCTACTTATTTAACTTATAGGCAGAGTACATCATGCAAAATGCCAGACTGGATGAACCACAGGCTGGAATCAAAATTGCTGAGAGAAATATCAACAACCACAAATATGAAGATGATACCACTCTGATGTCAGAAAGTGAAGAGGAACTAAAGAGCCTCTTGATGAGGGTGAAAGAGGAGAATGAAAAAGCTGGCTTGAAATTCAACACTTAGAAAACTAAGACCATGACATCCAGTACCATCACTTCATGGCAAATGGAGAAAAGTGAAGCAGTGGCAGACTTTCTTTTCTTGGGCTCCAAAATCACTGTCGATGTTGACTGGGGCCATGAAATTAAAGGATGCCTGCTCCTTGGAAGGAAATCTTTGATAAACATTGTATTAAAAATCAGAGACATCACTTTGCCAACAAAGGTCCATCTAGTCAAAGCTATTGTTTTTCCATTAGTCATGTATGTGGGAGTTGGACCATAAAGAAGGCTGAATAGCAAAGAATTTATGCTTTTGAACTGCGATGTTGAAGACTCTTGAGAGTCCACTGGACTGCGAGGAGATCAAACCAGTAAATCCTAAAGGAAATCAATCTTGAATATTCACTGAGGGACTAATATCTGAAGCCCCAGTACTTTGGCCACATGATGGAAAGAGCAGACTCCTTGGAAAAGACCCAGATGCTGGGAAAGATTGAGTCAGGAGGAGAAGGGGGTGACAGAGGATGAGACGATTAGATAGCATCATGGACTCAGTGAGCAGGAATTTGAGTAAAATCTGGGAGATAGCAGAGGCCAGAGGAGCCTGGCATGGTGCAATCCATGGGGTCACATAGAGTCAGACACGACTTAGCGACTGAACAACAACTCACACGCAATACAAAAATTAACTCAAAATGGACCAAAGACCTAAACATAAGAGCAAAAACTATAAATCTCTTTGAAGAAACTAAGTAGATCTTTATGATCTTCAATTTGGCAAAGGAATTTTAGATAAGAAAATGAAAGCCCAAGAACCAAAATAAGCTATAGATAAACTGAGATTATAGATTACAGACTTCTGTGTTATGAAGAGCACCATTAAAAAAGTGACAATATGACCCACAGAATGAGAGAAAAGCTTTGCAAATTGTATATCTGATAGGGACCTGTATCTGGAATACATGAAGAACTCTTTCAGTTCAATAATAAAAAGACAAAAATCCAATTTAAAACGGATAGAGTGTTTGAATGTTTCTCCCCCCAAAATATACAAATGGCCAGTAAAAATATGAAACAGTGTTCAACATCATTAGCCATCAAATAAATGCAAATTAAAACCACAGGATACCATTTCACACTCTCTAGGATGAATAAAGTAGAAAACACAGACAATAACAAGTATTGGGAAATACGTGGAGAAAGAGGAACCCTCAAACATTGCCAGTGAGAATGTGAAATGATCCAGTTGATTTGGAAATCAGTCTGATAGACCTCAGACACATTTAACATATGACCCAACATTTTTTACTTCTGGAAGTATAACCAAGTAAAATTTACGTTAATATTTATAATAGCATTATTCATAATAGCCAAAAGATCAGAAAAAAACACAACAGACAGATGGATAAACAAAATTTGGTAAATCCATACAATTTAATAATTCAGGCAGAGAAAGGAATGTAATGATTAAAACAGGATGAACCCTGAAAAAATTACAGGTGAAAACAGTCAGTCACAAAACACCATATTCCATATGATTCCATTGATATGAAAGTCCAGAATAGGGAGGTCTACTGAGAAAGAAAGTAGGTTCGTGTTCTTAGGGCTCAGGTGGCAGCAGGGACGGGATGATAGAGGTGATGGCGAAGGACAGGTGGTTAACTCCTGAGGTCATGAAAATGTGCTAAAACTGACTGTGGCAACAACACTAACATAATACACTAAGGACAACTTGAAATGAGTGAACTGCATACTTAAAAGAGTTCTTTTCCTTTCTATTATTCAATACAAAACTATTCCAATGGAGCACAGCGGAGAAAGGAGACAAATCTCTGCATTTTCTTATCCCTGGGCATCTTTTCCTTTCTTTCAGTCTAAGAAGGAATTTGCATACATTGTAGTTTATTTAGAATTTTCTAGCTTACAAAACCAATTGCTTTATAGAATGATTTACAGGATTATGGAAGACTTCAAAGAGGATGATTGAGATATACTCATCAATTTTAAGTGTTTCACTGGTTGCTGTAAAGAATTAAAAATCATTATAATTTAGATTATTCAGCACTCCAGTAAGCATGAGTGAAAATCAACTTTAGCTCATAACTTTAATATTTTCATACAATCAAAATATAGAGATATACATTAAGTAGGCATAACATGAGTTAATTGAACCAAATATCTTGGGTATGTTTTAGAAATAAAAGAAATGATAGTTTTTATTAGCATATTAAAACCAAGTGAAAATTAAAATAAATTCACATTGT
Source organism: Cephalophus harveyi (assembly GCA_006410635.1). Taxonomy (NCBI): domain Eukaryota; kingdom Metazoa; phylum Chordata; class Mammalia; order Artiodactyla; family Bovidae; genus Cephalophus; species Cephalophus harveyi. The sequence continues at coordinate 121,134 of SJYT01068431.1, read as the reverse complement.
AAAAAAGTTATCAAGCAATAAATACAGCACCACAGCTACCACTACTTCTATGTACATTGGATTACATTAGATCAAACACTAAATGCCAGAATGCATATGCTATGAATAAACGCACGAAATAAATTTAGAATTTAAAAAAATGACAGACTAGAATTTTTAAAAAATTAAAATGACTTTGGCAAGGACTTGCAGAAAAGTAGCAGATTTACATTTTAAAAGTTAGAAATTCCCCAGTAAGCTTTTAGATACCAAAGCAGTTTGTTTAAAAAAATTATATGTTTTACTTTTTCTTCATGAGTAAAATACAAAGGAGATCTTAATTATTAGTACTTCAGCTTTAGAGAAGTCTAATACTTAAAAATATTACTTCCAAATATATATGGGTACAAAACTAACACTCATTAATCGTGGACTGTCTATGCCTAAAGGTGGTACAATAGATAAATCCTGGCCAAAAAGGAAATCTGATCTAAACTGAATATGATAAAAGCACAGTAAAAGTACTTGAAAGTTACCATGTATTTTTAATATGATGCTTGCTGATAATTTGACATTTTCTATTGTCATTTATGGTTGAGACTTGATAGTCTGTCTGGTAGAATGCTGAAACATATGAACAGTGCCAGCAAAGGCCTTGAATCTGTGTCTTTGAATAATAAATAGCTAAATGTAAGTTTATTTAAAGGAATTCTATTATTTAGCATTAGAAAGTCCAGAACAGCCTGCATACCTTTTTATGACAACTTATTTTGAAATCCATAAATCTGAGACTAACAATACTGCAGTTACATGTGTGTAGGTAAATCATAAATCCATTGATCACGCCTTTTAATAAGTTAACTCTTATTAATTTAGATGATTTTCCTGGACAATTTCAGAGGGCTTCTGAACTTACCATTTATTTACAGCTTAAGAAAAAAACCTGTGATGACTAAGTCATTAATCTATTTTAAGCAGATTGACACACCACACACAAAAAAGAAAAATAATGAATTCTCCTGCCAAAATTGACTTATGAATTTCAGAAATTTCAGTGGAAAATGACATTAGGGAAAATGAATCCCATTTAAATATCACTTTAATTGATTAGGGAAGATTTCTTTCATCTTAATTTCATTATTCCATAAATGTTCCAACAAAAATTCTTACCCACTGTTACATTCAGATCTTTCATTGTATCATCATATATTTTAAATAAATATTTTATATCTTATCATAGATATTTCTCAAACCTAGTTCTCAAACTTCTGATGCTGACATCTGGTTGTCTTTAAAATATTTAACAAGTATAGAATTCCAGATTCTATTTTATTATAAAATTAGCCCAGAGACAGTATCAGATATTAGCATGCGTACTTTGTTACATAAAGCATTTGTTTTAAAAATTATGCAGATTGTATATATTTGAGGCTATAAAATAGAATGACAGAGTATTTACAAGCTCATTTTTCACAATTTGTACAAACTTTTGAGGAAATAATAAACCCTTAATTGATTTCCTTCATGTAAAATAATTGCTAATTTGTCCATATAGTAGAAATGGAAGGGGCAAGGTTTCTATTTACAGGTACATGGACATGAATTCCTTCCCATTTGTGTAGTAAGATAGGAAAGTTGTTGACAACATGTTTTGTAGTATCAACCAAGATGTCTCCCTAATGATACCAAAGCAGGATTGCATGTCATATATATTATTCATCAAGTCTCAAAAATGCATATGACAAAGGGTATAGCTGTGATGAATCAGCAAATAAGTAGCCAACAGCAATTCTGCTCAATATTTTTTCTGGGGAGAAGACAGTAAGCAAAGAGGAATAATTAATTATCAGGTCCATTTAAAAAAATAAAAACAAAAGAGCTAGAACATTTTCTGGGTAAAAAATCAACTGCAGCAATGAACTTGGGAAAAAGAGTTTAAAAATAAATGAAAGGTCATTTTCCCTCTAAAACTATAAGCCTCCACTAGGCCTCTTTAGGCAACAGGAGTGGAATTGTGCCCACCGTGTCTATGAACTTTTATAACTATTTGTGGATTCATACAGTAGTGTCCTGGAGGTGGCACAAACCAACCTACAGGAATAGAATGTGCTCATCTTTACCCAGTTCCACATGCAGTGATGTTAAGTTGATAGCTGGAAATCAGTCATGGTGGGAGTATTTACAACATAAAAACTGGCAAAAATCATAGATCAAGACAATCTTCCCCCATGGAGCTAGCGTGAAACATTTATCAACACACTACTGAATTCATGAGGGTTTTCTTTGTCACCTTCAAATAATTCATCTAATACTCAAGTCTTGTGGTTGTAAAGTCATGGATCCAAGTCCTTGAGTTAGGAGTGGCAAAAAATAGTTCAGCAATACACCCTCTATTATCAATCGTATAACTTTTCCGGTTTTATGACCACGTTTTCAGTATCGTGGATGCTTTTTCCATTTAAGTGTTCGCTTAGACAGTCATGACTGTAACCTGTACCATCACTGATTGTTGAAACTGTGTAAGATGCACTACGGAGAGTATCTGAGTGGGAAAAGTTGTTTCCAAATTGGATCTTATATTGATTCCAGTTTCTTCTAAGAATTGCTTGAACCTATAAAACAGAAAGAAACAGAAAGGGCAAGAGGAGTTAATTAAATGAGATGAAGATAATATGTCTAATAGTACAATAAAATTAATTATATACAAAAGATTTTCTTTTAAAAAAATCACTGATATTAATGGGTAAATAATATTGCTTTCTTTTCTTAATTAAAATATGAAATTGAGTAAACCATCTTTATATTAGAAAATGATTGTAATTACTTTGTTCGTTAGTACAGACTACAGAAAAATTCATATTTTACTTTCTATGCTTTCTCTTTGAAGCTAAAATGCACATGAATGTCTGTCAAGTAATTAATCTGAATTCTCACAAGCTGGCATGCAACATTTAGTTCTGTATCAACATTTTATTAAAAGAATGAGATAATTGGGGACAAGAAAAGAGATAAAAGAAAAAGAAGTTAGGGATATAGGAAATATAATAAATCATCATCAACAACATCAGGAGCACTCACTTTTACTAAGTGATTACCATATGACAGATATGTAGCTTAATAGCTACATTCTATTAGCTTAATAGCTACATTCCTGGGAAAAAAAAGAACAGAGTTTTTAATCCTCATGTCTTTCTACCCAGAAGGAAGAACATGTTGAACGGAAAATTACAAATGGGATGAGCATTGTTTAAAAGAAAAAAAATAGGAATTTGCATGTGAAAAAAAATTAGGAATGTCATCACTCCACGTTTTTTGTATTTAGATCCCTCTCTTCTAAATTTGAAGTTTAATTACTCTTCCTTCTGTTTGGTGCTAGGGATCAGAACTAGGTAGGCTATATACAGTTACTTTGGGGCGTGTGCTAAGTCGCTTCAGTTGTGTCTGGCTCTTTGTGACTACACGGACCCTCCAGGCTCCTCTGTCCATGGAATTCTCCTGGCAAGAATACTGAAGTAGGTTGTCATGCCCTCCCCCAGGGGATCTTCCCAGACACAGAGATGGAACTTGCGTCTCTTATGTCTCCTGCATTGGCAGGCGTGTTTTTTACTACTAGCGCCACCTGGGAAGCCCATATAATGACTTTGGTGTTAATTTAACATAAGACACAGATGATTTTCTTTATATTGAGTCAGTAAGCATAAACGAGAATATTCAAACACACTTCCAACTCCAACATCTGTCATTTCCATGTCTGATGAGGGCCCTTCCAATGACCAGAGTCCCTAGTTGATGCTAACGGTGCACATTTTTTTGATAGAGTGGACTTGAGATGAAAGCAACTTGAGGACTTGTCAAGCCACAGATATTTAACTAGTGACAAATGCAAATAAGAATATTTTGGCTGAGAAATAAAAATAAAATGTGAGAATAAAAAAGCAAATAGAGATATTAAGACAAAGACAAGCTGTTTGACCTTATGTGGAAAGCGAGAAGGAAATTAAGCCTGAGCAAATGATTTTAAGAAGTATAAGACATAGTTGGACCCACACAAAATGAATTTGACAGCATGTCTTTGTGTTATGAGAATGGGGAAAACTAGAGGCAAAGAGACAAAAAAAAGAAGGGTTATAGTATTTCTTAAGATGAGAAATGAATCATACACAAGCAGGTATTCTATCTAGAGATGAAGAAGGGGGACAGATATTGGAGATGTTGTGGGGGAGCTAAAGGATTTGGTAACAACTTGGCTCAAAAATTTTATATTATTGTAATTTTCTAATGCCAAAATTTTCTCAATTTTAGGACATGGCAAAATATCAAGGCCCGTGTCTCTATTGCTTACGTGGATAAAGTGCAATAAGAATGTTATGCATTAGTTTAAATATTCCCTGTGCACTCTTTCTAAATATAAGGGTCAATTTGAGATTTGATTCCTATATGAGTAATGTACCCCTTTATATATATATTTTTATAAGTGAGTGATTTGACAGACCTAATAAGGAATCTTTAATGTACTGTCTACTGAGGTTGGAGCATGGTACTAAAAACTTTATATTCCTAGTTTATATTAATCCCTCTGAGATTTGTGTAAGAAACTTGCTTTTATACCCTTTGAACAGAAGTACACACTGGGGCTCCTTGGGGTTCAGAGTATTTCCCATGATGTTACAGCCAGGAACAAAGTAGCATCTTTGGGTTTAAATGCACTATTGTGTCAGTGCCTTTATTCTACACTGCCTTCCATCACTAAATATTTTACTAATGATTATGATTTATACATTAAAAAAAGTCCTTTATAAAAATAAAATTTGTTCCTGCAGATACAAAGGTATATCTTTCTTAGTTCATACATACTTTATGTCATACTGTAGATTTCTTATCTATATTTAATTGTAAAATCCTATATAGGCAGAAATTGGATTGTCTAATTCAGTTTATATAATAATAAATTTATAGTTACACAATAAATACTATTTGAATTTTATTTAATAGTAATGTGTGTGTTTGTGTGTGTTTGTGTGTGTATCCTGTCTCTTATACACATCTAGATGTGTATAAGAGACAGATGTCATACTGTAGATTTCTTATCCATATTTAATTGTAAAATCCTATATAGGCAGAAATTGGATTGTCTAATTCAGTTTATATAATAATAAATTTATAGTTACACAATAAATACTATTTGAATTTTATTATCAAAACAATGTATCTATTCTTCCTAATTGCATTCTGTCTCTACTTCTCACTTCAGAAAAAGTCACCCTTGTCCTCTACACAGCAGAAGAATCATGAAGAGACCACTTAAATATGTTTGATACTTCTATATGCCATTATAAATAAATATATATATACTAAAATCTATATTTAAAATTAAGAAACAAAATATGAAATTTTATGTGCTAA